>LPNX011103656.1:259585-381677 GCA_001517045.1 Pseudotsuga menziesii
TAAATCGGATAACGATATTGAAACATTATTTTATCTTGAATTGTGTAATGGTATAATTATTTATAATCCCCAAACATTGTGTTGAGGGCGGTGGAGTAAGAAGGAAGAAAGGAGAAGGAAAATTGGTATTTAAGAAAGGTCTCATGGAGGAGAAGGGGTTGTGATTTTTTTGTATTTTTGGGAGAGTAAGACTTAGTTTTTTTGGGGGGGAAGCATGCATATCGAGGAGGAGGTTAACTCAAGGCTCGAAAGAGGTTGGAAAATGAAATGAAAGGGAAATTGCACTATTGATTGAAGGATATGAACTAAGGACAGCTGCTCTCGGGATTATCACAGTGTGGTCTTGGGGACTAGGAAACCCATTGGTTTCCTAGGGCCAGCATGATAAGTTGGTCGGCAGGGTGGTTTATTGGTTTGGTTAATAAGGCTTGGTCAAAAGGATCTATCAAGGAGTTGTCCAAGGACATAAGGGCTACAAGAACCGAGACATACATACAACAGGTATTCTTCCCCTATAAACACTTAGATTCAAGTCATAAATTTAGAAAAGAATCTTTTAAATTTCAAAATGTCTAATATTTTGTTTATTCTATTTAAACAATAGCTCTATAGATTGAGCTATATTAAACTGAAAAACGACCTCTCCCAGATTTAGTGCTCCTTCCCAAGGAGGAGCACTACACATGAGGGTGATATGGCATTGTCTTTCTATGCTGGATCTGGAATTATTCCATTAGTTCCTCAATGAACTAGTTGACAAAGTGTGTGCCTTAGTCATTTATCAAAAATTTTGGGCATACAAATATAGTCACAACATTTTCAAATAAAAACTTTGTAGTAGTCACAACACTACAATCTTTTACTAGTGTTGCTTCGGCCCATCTGGTTAGGTAGTCGATCACAGTAATTATATATATTGCACCCGTGTGCTTCCCTGTTGGACTACTAGGGCCCACAAAATCAATGGCCCATTTATCAAATGCCTACGGAGTTATTTAGGGTACTAATGGCATTTCATCTTGTCACGACGACTTTCTGGTTCTTTGATAGACATCACAGCTGCGACAATATTCTCAGACATCTGCATGCATGGTGGGCCACCACAATCCCGCTTGCAATATCTTTCGTACTGTAGCTTTTCCAACAAAGTGACCTCCTATGACACCAGCATGTGCTTCATTTAGTATCATCGGTCACTCGTGTTCCAAGACACAACAACAAAGAAACTCATTAGGGCCCATTTTATATAACTGTCCAACGATCAACTTGAAGTCTGTAGCTCGCACAACTAATTGTTTATTCAGCATAGTAGTAAATTCAACTGGTGCATAACCTGTACTCAAAAATTGTATGATGTCTCGGTAGTGATCATCAAACATTGTTATTACAAATAGTTGTGCATTAGGGAGACTATCGTCGAGGTTACCAAGTTCATCGCCACTTTCGATCCTCGACTGATGGTTTGGTCCTGAATTTAGTCAACCCAGTTTAATAATGGCTTCAAAGTCAAATTCCTAAAAAAGGAGAAGCCACTGACAAATCTCTCCCCCCCCCCGCCAACACTGGCTTATTAACCAGGTATTTCAATGTTGAATGATCTGTGTACATTTTGAAATCTCCACCCAGCAAGTAGTGTCTGAATTTTTGCAGAGCGTATACCATAGCTAGTCCTTATCTTTCTGTCATGGTATAGTTATTCTTTGTCGTTGATAATTTTCTGCTAGTAAAGGTAATGGGATGATCAATCGACCCTTCGTTAGGCTGTGCTAGTACCATGTCGAGCGCGACAGACGATGCATTGACATGTATATGAAATTCCTTTTTCCAGTCTGGAAATACAAGTATGGGTGTTCTAACCATCTTGTTCTTTAAAGTGTCCAGACTCTCTTGGAAAAAATTTGTCCACTATAACTTAACATTTTTCTTCAATAACTTCTCCATCGGAGCAGTCACCTCTGTATATTCTTTGATAAATTTTATTTAGTATCCTGTATATCCCAATGTAGCTCTGAATTTCTTCACTGTGGTAGGTGGTGGTAGGTCGACGATAATCACAATTTTAGCATGGTCTACCAAAATTCCATCACAACAAACTGTATGGCCCAACAAAATTCCAAACGGGCACAAAAGATACATTTCTTTAAGTTTAGTGAAATTTGGTACTAGCAACAACGTTCTAGCATCATCTTAAGGCTCTCAATATGATCCTTAATGATCCCAAATACTGTCCAATCATCGAAGTAGACCTCAAGAAATTTATGCATAAAATATTTGAAGGAAATCACTACTATTCTAGAAAAAATAGCAGGAGCATTCTTGAGTCCAAAGGGCATTACCGTGTATTGGAAACAACCCCACTCCATCACAAAGGTTGTTTTGTGTCGATATTCCTTCGCGATTATAATATGATGGTAGCCATAGAACCCATCAGTGAATGAGTAAATTTCTTGACCCTTACACTCTCCAATACCTCATATGTAAATGGAGTCGAAAATGGGTCATGCAAACAAGCATCATTCAACTTTCTTAGGTCGACGCAAATATGCACTTCACCAGTAGTCTTTTTATCTTGCACTACTATGGGACCGATCCATTCTGATTCTTCTACATGTTCTATGATACCTGCATCCAGCATTCGGTCCAGCTCTGCCTTAACTTTTTCTTTATACCGCGGATTCAAACGGTATGGTCATTGCTTGATAGTTTTGTGTCAGACTTTAAAGGTATCTTCATTTCTTCAAGGTCTCCGACAATCCCTTTCATATCTAAGAATTTTGTAGTGAATGGATCTTGAAACTCATGCAATATATCTGTGATTTTCTCGATAGTCTCATCATCCCAATAATCTCCAATATTGGCAAATTTTGGATTCTCCCGGGTGCCAATATTTTCTTTCTTGAGTTTTAGTGGATTCGAAAATTGGTTGCTATAAATACCAAATCCTTCCACTATGTGCGTACCTTCAAAAGGCTCAGGTATGTTTACATTGAGTGGATCACCGTCATCAGGTTCTCCCATCACATTATAGCACTCCATCTAGCGTTGGATTGTTACGCCGTGTTGATTGAATTTTGTCATTGCGACATGCATATCTTCAAATATCTTTAACTTGATCTCTTGCAAATCAACATCAATTGATGGATGACCATTAGCAAATTTGAATGTGTGTATGAAGCTAGTAGCAAATCATCACAACAAACTGCATGGCCCAACAAAATTCCAAACGGGCATAAAAGATACATTTCTCTAAGTTTAGTGAAATTTGATACTTGAGACAACATTCTAGCATCATCTTGACGCTCTCAATATGATCCTTAATGAGCCCAAATATTGTCCAATCGTCAAAGTAGAGCTCAATAAATTTATGCATAAAATATTTTAAGGAAACCACTACTATTCTAGAAAAAATAGCAAGAGCATTCTTGAGTCCAATGGGCATTAT
Source organism: Pseudotsuga menziesii (assembly GCA_001517045.1). Classification (NCBI taxonomy): domain Eukaryota; kingdom Viridiplantae; phylum Streptophyta; class Pinopsida; order Pinales; family Pinaceae; genus Pseudotsuga; species Pseudotsuga menziesii. Next base: position 263,028 of record LPNX011103656.1, read on the forward strand.
CGTGTATTGGAAACAACCCAACTCCATCGCAAAGGTTGTTTTGTGTTGATATTCCTTTGCAATTATAATCTGATGGTAGCTAGAGAACCCATCAGTGAATGATTAAATTTCTTGACCCCTGACACTCTCCAGTACCTCATATGTAAATCACTAGTACAAAATGAGGAATTAGCTACTAGGTGACTAAAAATTATAGTCACCACAAGTTTTTCAAATGATTTACTACTAAATATGAGCAATTTTGATTGACCCAACTATAAACAACTAAAATTAATGACTAATTCAGTCACCATTTAACAAATATGACTAGTTAATAAGTGACAGAGTTAAAAATGACTAACATAAACGACTAATTTAGTCACAACATAAAAAAAAATGACTAGCTAGAAGAATATGAATTAGTCATTTATGTTAGTTTTTTTTAATTGTGTCATGGAAAATTGCAAATTTGACAATGAAGTGTAAATTTTGTAAATTGTCTACCTTCTATTAGTAATATTGGTGCCATGCACCTCGATNAATTGAACGAATTTTCTCTAGACCATCTTTATCCCTGCTGCACCAATGAAACAAACCCAGTTAAGCGCGTTCCAAAGGAAAATTAGGTTCCTATGTCAATTACAAATTATGTACTAGAACCAGTACCATATCGATACCTAGCTAGAAGCTTCATAGCTAGTCGTTGATCCTTCAACAATGTAGGAGTCGACCCTTCAAGTCCCATACATCTGAGGTGCTTTTCTAACTTCAATATAACTTATATATTTATGATCAATGATTGTTGAACCTCTAGCTGCACCAGTCGACGTAGCTTCACCAGGCTGAGTTCCGGCTTTACACATCATAGCAATTGATCCAATATTAATAATTGAACTAGTGGAAGCACCAATAACAATATTTTAACCAATATTCAAAGACTCAATTATAATTAAACTGGAGTGTTGACCCATAACTAGTCTCATATCCATATGCGGTATAAAGGTAGAGGCCCGACCCCATCTCATAGTTTCAGGTAAATATTTTGATTCCTTGACCTCTTAATACAAGCCTCATGACCTCGACGAATATGATACATATAATGTAGTGATGACATATCCTCATCACTATCAAGTTAAACCTCCTTTATGCATTAGTGGCCAGATAAATTTTGCATCTGACGTCATGACCACCCACCTGATTCACGATGTGCACAACTCTTCTCGGCCAACATCCTCGATCCAAGTTTATTATATATACTTATACTATAACAAAAAATACCATTAAAACAAATATTATATAATAATAAAACAAAAATGATATTTATAAAAAACACAAATTATTATATTTATATAAAACACAAATTAATTAAATTTTATATTAATCCTAATTTATAAAACTAAACAACTTATATGATAATTATTAAAAAAAATATAATATATAACCAATTAACATAATTTACAATGGTTGATACAATTGTGCTCTACTACTATCAAACACTTTATCTCACAAACACATTTAATATATTGAGTAGGAAGCTACCAGGACTGTGCAGGCTAACGTTTCCACTGTGCATGGCCCCATGGGATGGGGCTGGCTGGAACTGTCTCTAGCCGCAGGTTGACTATGATGGGTGGGCTAAGCTGTCAGAGGATGTTGGTGTGAAGCAGATTTGCGATGACAGGTGGGTATGTGGGCACGAAGGTTGAAGGCAGCTCTTCCTGGGATAGGAGGTCATGGTAAATGAAGGGGGTTTCGTGAAGGGGGGTTTTGCTTGGCGGTCGCAGGCGGACTTACTTCCCTGAGGTTTTTACTGTTTACTGACCTGTGTTGTGGACGGGCCCTTTTTTTTTACCGGTGGCAAAAGATGGGGTTGGACGATGTGGTGTACTATACTATGGATCCGTTGCTGGAGAGTATCTTTCAATATGCATCGGACGGTTTTTGTTTTGATGCCTCAGGGGAGAAAAACTGTTGGGTTGGGGGTTTCTTTCTGGCTTCATTGCCCTCTGAACCGCGGGGGTTTTCTCACTGTCTTCACTTTTTTCTTCGCTCCCATCTGAAATTCTTCCTGAAGAACCCTTTGTGCTCTCAGAGGCTGAGGAGGGTTGTGATTTGGTTGGGGTCACTCAGAATGCTGAGGGGGAGGATTTTAATTTGGGGGGATCTGTTTCCGGTGCTAGTGATGTGGTAGTTGCAGTGGCTGTGGAGGTTCTTATTGCAGGGAGTTCAGGTCTGAGTGGGGTTGTTCCTGATGGTGCTGGGGAACAGGGCATGTGTGGAGCTGTTCCTGTGGCTACCTCAGGTGAACTGGTGGTGACATCACAAGGGGTTAATTCTCCTGGTCGGGGGGAGCCGGATGTGTGACAAGCTCTATTTGGAGACGGTGCAGAGGGTCGTGGAGCTAGAAGGCATCGAAGGGAAATTATGAAGAAGAGGAGGGTGGCATGTTCCTATGCCCTTGGGGAGGACATGAGGTGGACTCAAATTGTTCAGATGACTTCCTTTATTGTGGTAGGTAAAATCATAGGGAAAAATTGCTCGATGCTTGTGATCGAAAATTCAGTGAAAGATTGTTGGGTAGATGCACTAGGGGAGGTTCCAGAACTGGAGGGGCTTACGCGAGGTTGGTTTGCTCTAAACTTCTCTCAGCAAGCGCATGTAAGCTAGGTATTGGAAAGGAATTGGGCACTTGAACAATGTCTGGTTTTGTTAAAACAATGGACTCCATCCTTCGATACCTCACGTGAAAGGGTGGATGTGGTGCCTATTTGGGTTCGGCTCCAGAGTCTTCCGAGGCAATATTGATCTGAGGAACACTTTACCAGTATTGGCAACATACTGGGGACTTTTCTAGAAGCGGATTTATCTTACAATATCTCGAAACTTCATAGGTTGGCTCGGATTCTAGTAAACATAAATGTGCGGGAGGGTTTGTTTAAAGAGATTCATCTTTCTTGGGGCGACACCTTCTTCAAACAGAGATTGGGTTATGAGAATATTCCGATCAAATGTCATCGTTTCCATGCATATGGACATTCGACGATAGATTGTTGTTTAGGGGTGCGTATGATCAATGGTCATGGATCTCAGAGGGGTTCAAGGGGGACTGGTTCTAGTAGAGGGACGACCTCTCCGTTTGTGGGGCCATCATCTTCAGGACTTGAAGAGGCGAATGTTGGTGTGGAGGTTCTGGTTCCTACTGTGATGGAGGAAGAACTACTTTCGGTGGCTCTGGCTAATGGGATGGTTGTTGAAGATGTATATGATCTAGGGGCGTTTCCGCCGGGTACTTCCTCCTTTGTCCTTTCCCCGTCTTTAAACGTGTTTGCAAATATTTTAAATATTTTTGGTATGGATTGGATGGGGGATAAACTTAATAATTTAACCATTTCACATCTCCCTTTAGTGGCTACCACCCCTCCTTCTACTGCATTGTTTGAGGAAGTCACTCCTTTAACCTTATCTCCTAGTGAGGATGGGACTAGGTCTCCCCCTTCCCCACAGGGTTCGACAGATTCGGGGTATTTTCTTAGGTCGGGGAAAAAAAAAATTAATGGGGGCCCGGGGAAAGACTCTCATCCTGTGTCCCACGGGAGGGGATGTACATATTTCTTGGCAAAGGCACAGTCTCGGGCTTGGAAGGATCTAAATGAGGGTAATCAACAATGTATTAAAAGGGCACTTAGAGCAGTTCATGCCCAGAAGAAGGATCGTCAATGAAAATCATGTCCTTTAATTGTCGGGGTCTGGTTGGTCCCCCTAAAAGACCTGCGCTTCGAAGGGTGGTTGATATGGAGCACCCTGATGTGATGTTGCTACAGGAAACTTTAGGTGTAGGTGATGTGATAAAAGAGAAGTTGGAAAGTTGGTTCTCGAGATGGCAGTTTGAGACTTTGGATGTTTGGGGGCATTCTGGGGAACTTGCCATGGGTTGGAATACTCGTGTGGTGAAGGTCCTGAATATTTGGGGTATGGACTCGATTTTGGGGATGACTATGCATGGTTTGGATCAGGGTGTTCCTATAGATGTCTTCAACATTTATGGAACCTATCTGAATCGTATCCCCTTCTGGGACAATATTTTTAATTTGTCTATGTTGAGAGGTTATTTGGTTATTATTGGAGGTGATTTAAATTTTTCTTTGGGGCAGGCCGAGGTTTGGGGACCTTTTGCTCGTCCAGATTTGCTGACTGATTATTTTTCTCAGAAGCTGATTGAGAGGAATTGGTTGGATATTGAACCTGTTAATCTTAAACCCACTTGGAAAAACAATAGGTGTGGGGATGGACATGTGGCTAAGCGACTTGATCGTTTCTTGATTTCTGAAAAGTTGTTGGATCGACAACATTTTTTAAGGCAATGGGTGGGATGTGGGGGGGCGCTCTGATCATCTGGCTATTTTCTTGGAATATAGAAATGGACCTGTTAAACTGCCTAGTCCATTGAAATTCAACAAGACTTGGTTAAAGGATGAATCATTCCGGCAGTTGATTCATTCTCACTGGGTCCCATTTGATCCAGACAACAGGTTGACTGCTGCCTATTAGTTTGCGAAGAATTTTTCTCAAATCAAGAGGTACGTTAAAAGATGGGAAGCAGAAAAAATAAGCAGAGATGAGCTTGAGCTGAAGCAAATTGAGCAGGATATTTCAGACACCATGGATTTAGATGGTGGGGGCATGCTGAATCAGGCAGAAAAATATTTCTTGGTCCGGTTGCAGGGTAGAAGGATTTCAATTCTCTTGGATAGGGAGGAGACCTAGAGACTTAAGAGCAAGGCCATATGGCTTGAATGTGGGGATGAAAATACAAAAAAAAATCATGCCTATGCTAAGGGAAGGAAAGCTGCTAATACCATTTGGTGCTTGGAGGATGATAGGGGAAGGTGTCATGAATCTTTCAAGGAAATGGCAGGGACTAGGGTTGAACATTTCCAGAACTTATTCAAGGCTCCTGTGGGGGTGTCCATTGTGGAGATTATGCGTATTACACAAGTCTTCCCCAGGTTTGTGGGGGAGGAAGAAAACTTATCATTAATGGAAGAAGTTTCAGAAGAGCAATTAAAAACGGCTCTTCACAGTTTTCAAAAGGACAAAAGTCTTGGGCCAAATGGGTGGACTATTGATTTTTTCATTGATCTCTATGAGCTTCTGGGGGCTGATATATTGAAGGTGGTGGAGGACACTTGTCTTACTGGAAGGATCCCTACCTATTTCAATACGACTTTCATTGCTTTGATCCCCAAGATACACAATCCTAAATCGATGCATGACTTCAGACCTATTTCTCTTTGTAATTGCAAATACAAGGTGATTTCGAAGATTATTGCTAGAAGGTTGAAGGACATATTGTCAAATCATATATCAGCTGAACAATTTGGTTTCCTGAAAGGTCATTAGATTCATGAGGCTATTGGGGTGGCTTAGGAAGGTCTTCATAGTATGAAAACCCGCAACCTTAAGGGGCCATCCTTAAGATTGATCTCTCAAAAGCCTATGACAAGGTAAGTTGGCTATACATTCACATGTTACTAATTCACCTTGGATTTGGGATTGCTTTTGTCAGGTGGATTATGAGTTGTATTACTACTATTACCTTCTTTATTTTGATCAATGGGGGCTGCCTCCCCCTTTTTTCACGCGGAGCGAGGGTTATGGCAAGGATGTCCATTATCTCCTTTACTCTTTCTTCTAGTGGTGGAAGGATTGAGCAGATTGCTAAAGGAAGCTCACATGGGTGGGCTATTGGACAGAATTGCAGTTTCTCAGCATCTTCAGATCACTCATCTACTATTCGTGGATGATGTGTTTATTTTCAGGTTCTAACCAAATTGTAAACTCTATCTCTTTTATATTGGCACTATTTTCCATCGCGACTGGCATGGAAATTAATGTTGGAAAATCTACACTGTCGATTCATAGACTAGATGCTGAGGAATCTGGACATGCCATACATTCTTTCCCTTTTCTCAGAGAATCTTTGGATGATGGTCTAAAATATCTGGGTTTTTTTCTGAAACCAAACAACTATTTGAAGAAGGATTGGTTGTGGTTGATCGAAAAGTTGGAGAAGCGTTTACATTCATGGAGTCATTGATGGTTGTCCAGGGCTGGTAGGTTGGTGCTTGTTAAAGCAGTACTCGAAGCAATTCCAGTGTATTGGATGTCTCTATCATGGATCCCTAAGGGTATTCTGGAGAAAGCTTGTCGGATCTGTTTCCGTTTTCTGTGGAGTGGGAATAAGGATGTTTCGGTGTCTCCCTAGTTTAGATGGGAAAGGATTGCTCAACCCAAATATTTAGGGGGTTGGGGACTTAAAAACATTTTCCTGTTTGCAAAAGCTCTGGTGGCAAAGGGTGGTTGGCGTCTGATTCATGCTGAAAATTTGTGGACCAGGGTGATGATCGAGAAGTATATTGCCCTTGATTCTGTTGAATATTGGATCAGGAAACCACTCAAGTGCCATAGAGGGGGATCAGTCATATGGAAAGTGGTTGTAAAAACTTTTGATGTTATTGAGGACAATCTGGTATAGAATATTGGCAATGGAAGGAGGTTGCAGGTGGGTGTTGATCCATGGACTGGTTGCAATGGAAGGTTTAGACTGTCTGATTTTTGGTGGATTCTCTCAGACAGCGTGATGTTTTTTTTCTTTATCAACTTGCTTCTCCAGTACATGAGAATATATGGACTCAATCTTGGCATCCGACAACTTCCTTTGAACTTCCTGCACGGGAAGAGGAGGAACTGAACCAGTTATTGGGCTACTAAATCTATCACTGGTCCAGCTTTGGGAGGGGGGGGATGAACTCATCTGGGAAACGGATCCATGCGGGAAATATACTCCCAAGGAGGGGTATATAAAACTCAATTCTCTGGATAATGTTCATAGGATTGAGTGGTGGTTAAAGAGGATTTGGAAAATCCATAGTCCCCCCAAAACCAGATTATTCTGGTGGTGTGTTTTGGAGAATAAGATCCCCATATGGGATAACCTACACAAATGGGGGTTCAATGGACCTAGGTGGTGAGCGTTGTGTCGGGATGAGGGGGAATCTATTGCTCATATGTTTCTTAATTGCCCTTATTGTGTGGAGGTGTGGACTGAATGCTTCAAACTTTTGGGTTTGGGTCTGGAGTGTCGATGGGAAGGGGCTTCGATTCTGCTAGCTTGGGAGCGGTGGCGACGGTCTGAAAAGATGGATATTATGACCGTGCTTTCGTTACTGGTGACTTGGGGTATATGGCTGGATAGGAATAATCTTGTTTTCAATGAAAAATTATGTACTCTGACAATCACTATAGGTCTGGTCTGTGGGATTGCACAGGCTCTTCCAAAACATATCAGGGTTGCAAATCAGCGGGTAGAATTGGACCTTGACATTGATCGGTCCTCACCTTGGGGATTCTTTGATTGTGCTTCATAGAATAATTTTTGTTGGGGGGGTGCAATTCTATATCTGGTTGAAAAATCATTCCTTTGAACTGATTTCAGGGATGGGTGAGGGTAGCAACAATCGTGCTAAACTTTTAAGTCTGAAGTTACTTCTCATTTTTGCAGCAGAGAAGGGGTGTAGCAACTTAAAGGTTTTTGGAGATTCTTTGAATGTGATCAACTGGATCAAGAGGATTCAAACTTGCAGAGATCTTCAACTACAAAACATTTTACTTTCTATCTGGGATGTCATGGATACTTTTGACTTGATTACATGCGCACATGTTTACGGGGAGAACAACTACCAGGCGGACTCAACCTCGAAGGAGGGGCTCCAACTAGATACGGGCGTGTGGAAGGTTAAGGAGCAGTTAGAAAATATGGTCTTTGAATACTATCACAGATCTTTTATTGAGGTGGTGGCACTTTGAAATATTGTTGCATTTCAGTTTCTGGACAGGTTTCGAGTGGTATGGACAAATATACTGGAGTATTTACTTTCTATTTTTTAGAACTGTTTGTGACTAACAGTTGGTTTGTTCTACAAATATTATATTACAGACTTTATGGGCAATTTTCTTTATGCCAAATACATGGATCGATCATGGTACTTTTGATATGGTTCTCTGATTTTGAGGACAGCTGGGGTTTTTTCTCCTCATCTGATTGTTGTGTAAGGTTTTTTGTGGTATTAGTACTCAGTTTTTTTGGGATCTGAACTTTTTTTACAAATATGCTTGGCATATCCACAAAATGTAATTTTGTCTCTCTTCAGATGAAATAAAATTACACTTTTTTCCTTGGAAATTTTTTTTTAACATAATTTACAATATAAAATAATAAAAATAAAACAAAAGATATATAACAAAAACAAAAAATATATATGCAAATGCAGCTGTCGACCCAACTCTCAACCCAACAACTCTCCACCCACCTCTGTTTAACGGCATTCATGGCCGATGGTCGATTTTCCTGAACCCATGGAGATTTCATCCTCCAATTCCATCAATGAATACTCAACCAGCTCGTTGGCGCCAAATAGCATGTCTAAACACACCATTGGTGCCAAATATTTTGCGTTGGTTGGAGGTGAGGAGGGTTTGGTGGGTTACAAGGGGAAAGTAGTGTGAATTGGGTGGCATTTTTTGTCATTTATTAGGCCACCTTGGATAACCGTTGAGGAGATTGGTATAGATATTCACCACTATTGAAGTTTATAATTTCGGTATTTAATTGTCATCACTGCCATGGATAAAAAAACATTGAGAGAACCTGGAGACTCTTGAATAGGCGGGCCATGAATTCTGTAGCTTTAGAGTCAACATCACCTTCTTCCCTTACAAAATCCCCAGCAAGTTTCTTGGTTTACTGTGAATTGATAAATTTTGCCTCGTTATAATACTAAAGCGTAGGTAGCTAGGTTAAAATCGTTGGTAAGTTTCCTTTTTACTATGATTTTTTATCTTTTGCCTCATAATATTGTTGTAATATTAAAGCTTAGGTAGGTAGGTTAATATCACAGGTAAGTAGGTTAATATCGCAGGTAAGGAGGTAGGAGTTATGAGGGAGGGTAGGTAAATATCCCAATGCTAGCTATATCCCCGATTTCTGGCTGAAGCAAGCTTAATAATTTGGTTGGGCATAAAACACTCCATTAAAAAGGTTGGGTGGTTGTATTGTAAGGTTGGGTGGTTGTATTGGGTGACTGCACATGTGGTTTCATATCTATTGTTCTACACCATTGATATAGAATTGATCAAACATAGTGCACATCTTGGGAAAGTGGTAAGACCCTTCCCAGAGTGTGATGCACATATTTAACACTTTTTCACTCCACATAATTGACACGTAATATTAAGTTATATTTGTAATCCACATAAAGAAAGAATGAGAATGCTTCATGGGCTCACTTACTAACAAAAGGACATTCTAGACCATCCCCTTTAATGAGGACCTTCAAAATCATGCAAAGAACCTGAGACACATGCCAAGATGATCAACATCAGTAAGTCAAAAGGTGCCCAAATTTGTGCCCAATTCCTTTAGCTTAGTAAGAGGGACAAACCTTCTAAATACTTCTTTTGAACTAAGCTTCATCTTATCATAATGAGGCTAACACAACTAAATTTAGCACTATGATGGATCCATTAACACCGTTTAATATGGTTTCTCTTTAGCTAGTCACAAGTGTGGGCTATCAATTCCATGATTCACCCAAGACTTGCATTTGTCCCCAATCATTCTTGCATGAGCTAGCACACATTCACAGGTAGGACCACAAGCACAAGCATGCCATTTTGTAGGATCTTGAACCGTAAACATGATCCTTCATCCCCATAACCCCTAAAACATAATAATCCTTGATACCACTAGTAGCCTATATAATCCATAACCATAAAATCTCTCAACCATAAAGCTTAACCCCAAAGTAATATAATCCCCAATACTTATAAACCATAAGCCTTGAAGGGAAAGGGAAGAATGCTCCATTGTATTTAACATGCTCCATTGACTTTGTTGTAGATCAACACCTCTTGTTACAATATAAGCTACACTAATGTGAACTTGAACCCTAATTTAATACTATTTGGTTATTATATATGTTAATTTATATCGATATACTATGCAATATTAATATAATATAATTATTATAACTAATATATTAATAGTAATAATTTATTTTTTTAAATCAGAGAGGTAAAATAAATATATTTGATGATGATAATGATATACTATGCAATATTAATATAATATAATTATTATAATTAATAGTAATAGGAAAAGAGAGATAAAATAAATAAAAAGAGGGTGAAATACGAAAAAGAGAATGAGCAGAAAAATGGTTAAATTTAAGAATGAATTTGAGAGGGAAAAGATAAATAAAAAGTTCATTATTCTGGTTTAGACTCTCAGCTTGAATTCTAGTTGGCCACATGAGAGAACAAGGTCTCATTACGTACCAAACCTTTGCAATTCTGATTAGGAGATATGCCAGGGACAGATGCTCGAAGCTCCCCTTCGTAGTTTTGATTTCATGGACTACTTTGGGTGCAAAGTTGACTATGATTCCTTAAATATTCTTTGCAAAGAAATCAACACACATCCTGCAGCCATATTTTTTGAGTAATGGAGGTCCGGGTTCGATTCCTTTTAACTGGTCATTTGCTTTGAAATATATTTCATATTATCTGGCTAAATTTTGATAGTGTTCAAAGGTTTAATTTCCTGTAACAATTGGGTCGTTGTTTGTTTTTATTAGGGTTACGATGATAAATTTATTTGGGTTTTTGCACTTTTGTCTCAGGCATTTATTTTGGCAGTTATCCCTCCTCAGAGATCTGCATTTTTTCTTTGAAGTGTGATTTTCCGTTTAGCACTAATTTGAATGAAGTTTTGGGAGCTCTGCCATAAGCTAAAGGTATCCATAGTTAAATGTTGAGAAATGAGTTTAAATCATATATTTATTTTGGATACTTTGTTGAATATGGATTCCAAACGCAACAATTAGACTTTGCACACAAACTATTTGACAAAATGCCTAATTAAATATGTGCTCTCATATCGTCCAGTGTGTTTTTTGGTATTGGATTATTTGTCGAAGCATTCTTCTAGTTGATCAAATATGCTTGATTAATTTATCCTATAAAATTATGTGTTGGGAATTTTCCTTGCAATTTACCTATTGTACATAAATTAGATTTGAACCGTAAAAAAGTGTTAATGGAGGAGCTATCATCAATGGTCATCCCCTTAAAGAAACAGGTAAATATTTCTGCAACTCTTAATTTTTAGTAATCCCATTGAAGTTGTTGAGAGTTTGTTTTTAGTTTATTCATTAAGGGACAAACCATATAAATTTCTACCTAAACCATATATTTGATTCATCAACAACCTAATTTTCATGTCGCGCTTTTTCTAGGGAAAAGTATTATAGTGAGATATGTCATTTTTAAACTTGGCTCCCAGTGATAATCAGGAGGCAAGACTACATGGAAGGGAAGCTGTAAAATTTTTTGTCGACTATATTTGCAATCTGGAAGGATGGGGTCTTATCAAGATTTTTATAGTTAGATAATACAAGTTATCAAGTGTGGGAAAAAAGCTCAAATGGAAACTAGAAAGACAAATTTATGAAGAGAACCGTGAACCATTCTTGAATGAAACGAAAGAATACCTACAACATAACAATTAGGTTAAAACTCTACCAAAGAAGGAAAAACAAGATACAAGACAAAAAGGCATGAACATGAAGACAATTCAACGAGGTATTTTGCAAGATGGTAACATACTAGGAACAAAGAAAATAGGAAAACATGGAAATCACATAAATAAATCAAAACCTTATCCTGAAGATTAAGGTACAAAAAAGGACTGTCGAGCTGGCATCACCAAAGGTGCTAAAGAGAACTTGTAACATTGCATAGCTCTCCCTTAGTCAACGGTACCATCCAAACCTTTATGCAATTTTCAAATTTTACCTTTGCAAGGGGGGGAATTATGAAAGCATCACATAATTTCCACTTATCTCTGGCACATACTGTACTCCCTCATGTCAAAACCTGCTGGTTTCTCCATAAAAATATAACGTTATTTGTTTCAACCACCAAACCATTCCAACAATAAAAGGTTGTAGATTCCAATCACTGATAATGAGTAGTACATGAGAGCCACTTGTTATTGGTGTCAATTTTGTTGTTTTATTGCTCTGGCATTGCTTCTCAGATAACCTTTTTTTGGTGCTAGCATTTTCTGGAGGACCATAATTTGAAGGCATATTTTATTTCAAATTACTATTGACATTCTTGGAGTGTTCATTTGTTTCTTTTATGCTTCCCTGAATTTATAAGAAACCACTCTTGCATCTTCTCAAGAAACTCTTGAACAGTATTTTGTATTGATGTAATTTCTTCCATTTTCAAGTTATTTACTCTCAAATGTTGTTTTAGTATCTTGTTGTGGCATTGATCTTAATGCAAATTTTTTTCCTTCTTCTGTTATATCTTCTGAAAAAGCCTATTTTGGAGCCATCTTTTTGTGTGGTTACGTTGATATTCCGTGTGTTTGTGTTTTCCTTTCACTCTTGCATGTGTATATAGTAGTATCTTGCATTGATGTGATTTCTTTTACTTACCTAACTTGTCAAGTTACCTTTCTAGCCGGTATTTTGTGGCATGATCTAAAGCTTACAGCAGCGATTTTTTTATTGGGAAGCAATATTGATGGGTAACACTCTCATGTCATGCTTGCCTTTTCCCTGTGTTCTCATGAGTCATAAGTTGTCCTCTTTGTTATTCTCATATGCAAGTTGCTCCTATCCTATTAAATGACTTGACATGATATCTTTTCTTTTTACTATCTTACATTGTGTCAATGCACCCATCCTAGAAGAATATTGTATGATCTGCCTTTCTTTGGGGTCAAAAGGGATACTCTTCCATTCAATCTTATTTTTTCCCGAGTCTTATACAATTAACTAAATAATCCCTTTTTCCATTTTTGACCTAATGATGCTAACAGTTAAAACTGCAAATAATTCTGTGTTGGTATTCATACAGTCCAGTCACTCTAACAATTTTTTTGTTTTTTGGAAGCAATATTGATGGGGAACTCTCTGAAGTCACTCTTTCCTTTTCCCTATGTTTCATAAGTTTTCGTCTTTTTGAATATTAGATACAAGTTGCTCTTATATTCTATTCAATGTCCTGAATTGTCATATTTTCTTTTTACCATCTAACTTTCAATCAAGTTATCCTTTCCTGAAGAAGATTGTATGATCTACCTTGTTTGCAGTCAACACGAGTACTCTTCCATTCTTCCTTTTATTTGCCCTAGTTTTCAACACTTACTGGATGATCCTTTTTTGCATGTGTCCTCACAATGCAAATACTTGAAGTTGGAAAGAATTATGTGTCAGTATTCTTATACTGCACTGACCATTCACGATTAATAATTTTAAAGTTGTGGACTAGAGCCATTAAAAAGAGGACTTCGATTTTTCTATGTCTTTGGTATGCACTGTGAAGAGTTCTAAGATACTTGTTCCTATAGGAATTCCTTTCTCAATTGGATAATAATATTTCATATACACTTACGTCCCATTGACCTACAGTTGGTCACTAGTGGGCATAAATACATTATCTCTCTTTCTAGGGAATCATATGTTTTTAACAGTTCAGATTCTTGAAATAGTTACAATTATAGTGTCACCTTAGATTATTGAATTATTTATGTCCTTAGTACCACTGATGTTTTCAATGTGCCTTTGAATTGTTTCTACAACTTTAAAACTCCTCTCCTGTCGTATTTCATGAAATATCTTTTCATCGGTCTAGTTCTGTGAAGAGCTATCTCTGCATGTAGAATTCTTGATGCAGAGTGACTCTTGAATATAAACATAGGTGATAAATACAAATTTGTAAGGGACTTGTTACTTTTTCCATTTATGGGGATTCAATAAACTATTTCTAATTTTATGTATACAAAACAGACGTCATTTCATGCAATGTCAATCTGCATGACAGAAGCTGGTATAGTACTTTCTCTGGAGAATTTCATGCTATATTATAGAATTTGGTATCATACTTTCATGGGGGATTTTGTTACAAGCATGAAGATCATGCAAATGATAGACAACTTTATAATCTTGAACTCATCAACAATCTAGATGTATGTGGAAAGTTAGAAGAGATATTGCAAAGGAGAGAAGCATCAGAAGATGGTCTAATTGGTTGTTGTTCAATGTTTATTGAGATCATTCAGATTATGTTTGCTGATAATGGTGCTGATTTGTGTGGATCTGGTGGTTATATCAGGTGACTTAGTAGTCATAATCAAACAATTTGCCTGAAACTTTTATTTATGGGTAGTATTTGGGAGGTCAGATGCGTGTAATATGGGTATGGCATCTTTGAAACCAATAGATTTATTAAAAGCTACAGCTGCATTGATCAATGCTAAGACAAATTAGAAGGTAATTAATTTGTTTTCCCAACTTTCACTTCCTTTTATTGCCTTAAATCTATGAGTTCCAATTGATATTCTATGATCATTTCTTCTCAATGTGTAGTTAAGAGGTGAACTTTTTCTTTTCATTTAGTTTCTGAGATTTAAGAGAGAGTGGGCAAACAATAAGGATCTCTAATGGGAAGCATATACCTGATATCAAGATGGACCTTTATAGGATGAGAAAAATTCGTATTTATATATGACTGCCAAATGCATAATAGCACTGATCTTACTCCTGATACCTAGAACCTGAAGGTTGAGGGTATAAATGACCAAGAAACACAAGTTAGATTTGGAAAGAAAAAACAAATTCAATTTTGACCAAGGATTCAAAATATTTTTACCAGTGAAAATATTGATTATAGTAGAAGGGTAGGAGAAATTGAAATGATTTAGTAGACTATTAAGAATTGTAAATCTGGCACCATTAAATAAGGGAGAAAAAATCGGTTGAGTGCAAGTACTTTTGTCATGGAATTAAATTTAGAAGTTAAATAGTTTACTAGACCCAATTATGCAACTACATGTTTACTTACAATGGTTATAAAATTCAAAATGCACATCATGAGAAAGATTGGCTTTTCAACTTGATAGTTCTGGACATGGGGCTTGCATTTTGGTTAGTTTATATGCCTGTAAGTATGAAGTGCATTGAATTGTACTACTGAATTCAGAAAAAAAAAAATTTATATTTGTTCTGAACATATTAGATTTTTAATTTGAGTTGGATGATTAAGATAGGTTACAATACAAATTTCTTGTTGCTTTTGATAGGGTGACTATTGGTTATTTCATTAGGTGTTCAAAAACTCTGATTCATGGCGTTTACCTTTTTGGCTACAGAAGAATTTTTTTTCACCATTTGATTGTTTTTACTATCCTTTTAAACTTCTTCTCCTAGATCTTCGGGCATATGGCTTTGCATTGATATTCTATTAATTGGTAGTCTTCTTATTCTAGTTAATAATTATCTGCTCAGGCATTAGTGATATTGTGAAATGCAATTTTGGGTTTAGTTTTTATGCATCTAGATTCTAGGTTGTGGGAAAGTGCCCGCCCCCCCGCTCGCCCCCGCTCCTGAAGCTCACTTCGGAAGGAAGCGCTACAGGAGCTAACTAGAAGCGTGCTTCCTGGATAGCTCCCGCTTTCGGAGAAACAGGAACCCCATAATAGTTTGATATATTTCTTCAAACATGAAGCTATTAATTCACATGCATACAAATGATACAGTTTCTTGCACAATGGGTGCTTTAGATGATGGGGTGTTGTATAGCATAGAGCAAGTCTATTGACATATTCAATTTTCCAATTGTTGAAATTGTTGTGAACATTACTTTATCTAATGTTTCAGTGTTTCTTTTTATTTCTTTTAGTGGGGGTCAATTGGATAGAAGTTGAAGGGTTCTTTTACTACTTCTTTGATGCTCTCTTCACTTATATTGTTTGTTCCTGACTCCCTAGGATTCTTTGAGACCATTGTTGTACTGAAGTTGTACTTTATTATATAGATTGAATATTTAATATGGCTGCACAATTAAAACAGTTTTGGTCCCTGAATGATGCATTTATTAGGTTAGTGATTGCTCAGATTGTTAGGGTTGTACCTATTATATGTGGATTTGCCTATAAGATCATTCAAAGGGGAAACTTACTACTACAATTTATAATAAAAAAGTTGTTCTTTTCTTCTTGCTTAGTTTTGAAATGGTGTTCTTTACTCATATTGCTTCATAGTAGCTAATGCAAAGCTTCCTCAAATTGGTGTGCTTGCAATGTATGTCAGCCGTGGATTTTTCGTGTTCAGGAACAATATTGTCCACATTGTCAAGACATATTATACCTGCTTACACAAAAAGTAGGAACTAGTCAATACCCACGGAATCTTGCCCTAATAAGGTTAGATTGGATTTCCTTCTATTTGGAAATAGCATACATTATATGGCTGCTGCAAGACAAGAATCTTCAGAACCTTCCTTCCCAAACTGTGGCATTAATAAATATGGCTCACATCACAGTATCCCATGATTTTCCCTGTGAGATGGACCATTCTTTAGAAACTTATTTTTCAAGGTGTGACCATATTTTCTCCTTCTACCCTAGCTTCTAGACCTTCCTACCCAAACTGTGAGATTATTAATATGATGCTTATTGCAGTATCTCATCTCATGCTTTTCCCTCTAAGATTGGCCAACCTTCAAAAATTTATATCTCAATGTGTGGCCCTCTTTGGTACACCTACCCAAGCTGTGATGAATATCCAATATGATGCACTTCACAGTATCTTATGCCTTACCCTCTGAGATTTGCCCAATCTTCAGGACATCATATTCAGAACATATTTCCCCTTCTATCCAACCTTTGAAAAATTTCAATATGATCAATGTTACACCATCTTATGCTATTCCCTTCCTGAACTCCTTAGGATCTTAGTTCTCAAATTGGGACCATTTATGTTGATTATGAGAATAGATGATCTCGAGATTTCATTATTTTTACTCTCATAGATTTTGAAGCTCCTTGGTCCTATCACCCATGACATTTTCCTATGTCTCAAGTCTAGAAGAATATCCCCAAAGGTATAACATTTTTGCCATTTGCTCGATGGTACTGAGTTTTATTCTTAGAAGTAGTTGATATCTTGTTCTGGAGTAATGCATGTTTTGTTAAATCTTGGGTTTGATAATGCTTAAGAACTTCATTATTATGCTCTAATTTCTCTGAATATTGAGCAGAAGTAAGAAATGGAGGATAAGGTGGCGATGCCTATGAATGGAGGAGGCACATAATCATTGGTTTCTGTTTTAGAAGAGGAGGCAATCCAATCATTATTGTTTAATGAGGTTAGATAAATTTTTGTGGTTCCTAAAGTACCATGCAAGGTTGTATTTCTTTGCAATCATTTGGGTTTGTTTTTCCCTTTTGTGAAATCTGTTCACCCATTTATCTCTACAATAGGGGTTTTTCAGGTCTCTTTTTTAGCTATGCTCTACTTGAAAAGTCATGTCAAGTTATTTGTTGGTTCTTCATTTTTGTGCATACAATTAACATTGGGTTTTGACATTAATATTCTGATAAACATAAAACATCTACCGGAGTTGAAGTGCATCTCCGAAGAAAGGATAATGAGGTACCACTCAATTTAGTGAATGGCCAAATTTAGTAAATGATCTGAACTGGCCATGGTACTATGCAATGTGCATATCTTGGTCTAATGACATCTGAGGTAAAAGCTCCCATGGAGTAACCTTGTTTTGCAGTTCCTATTCCCATATTGTCTCTCTTTGGCATTGATACAGTAGTTTAGAACATTATGGCATTAATACAGTAGTTTAGAAACATTATCTTAGTTTAGAAACGTTATCTTGTTTTGTGTATATTGGGGAAGCATTGTTCTATTTATATCTTTAAGATAATGGCCCCAATACATTCAGTCCATATGGTTATATTGTTATCCATCCTTGCAGAGATTTGAAAGTGTGGCTTTGTGCTCTTATCTTATATACATTTCGGGTCATTGAAGGCATATGATATAAAGGTTAACAGTCTAAAGTAATCTGTCAATTTTGTCATCGACTACAAGACTATTTGGTGGTCTAAATAGTAATCTGAATATTGCTTTTTATCTTAGATTTGAGGAAGCTACACTCTATATTCTCAATACCTCTTATTCATTGATTCATGCTACTATAGTGCTTTGCAAGTGTTGAGATGATATGAGGATCAAGTTACATAGGTTATTTTAGACTGGTTGTTCACCTTTTAGGTTAGTATATGGAAATTGTCCTTGACAAGTGACCATTGGTATCTATTCCTTTAAATGTCTATGCCTTTGTTGATTGAACAGTTTTTAGAAGGGAAAGTTGTGCTGATTTGAGGTTGCACTGGATTTAGTTAGTTTATCTAGGAAATCTCTAACTTGAAGGATTGTTTTAAATGCATGTCATAGGTGTGAAGCCTTTATCACTTTCTGAAATGGAAAATTTGTTCAACAACCTTCGGATAACTGTTTCTCCAGGACTTGTGAGTATAGTCCTGTATATGTATTTTTACAATATAGTTTAGATTGACTACATGGAAAAATAATCTCTTGCAGGATCCCAATCCTAACAATTTAGTTGCAAGTACCACATTTTATTTTGAGGCTAACAAAGACACACTTTGCTTGGTACACAACTAACTACTCAGTACAATTATTTTCATTTTTCATTTCTTTAGTTTGCCCAAGGAATACTGTGCTTATGCCATGTATTTTGATGCATAATATTAGAGTTGAAACATACCCATCTGATAGCACACAATTGCGGATGATTGCTGCATCATCTGATCCCCTTACGACATTTGAGTAAGCTATGTGTCTACTTACTCTTATTTTTATTTTTACTGAAGGAAAATGTACTTATTGTTATTTTATTTTTAAATTCAATTGTAGGTTTAAGGAATTCATCAAGGAACAACTTGTCAACAACTGCTCCTTTGAAACAGCTTCGTGATCAAAGTATTCTCCTTTCAAATGAATTAATATCAGATTGACTTTCAATGGTTGATATGGCATACCAATACCCTCTTTGTACCCTTGTATGCAAGACCCAGGTTGTATTGAAATTCAAACTCAAGCCTTCATTGGACAAAAGGTCTGCCACTACATTTATTTCTTTATAAACATGGATAAATGACACATTTCAAAACGAAGATTCCACATGTTTTAACTGAGCTAAGATTGGGAGAAAAAATAGGTAGGTTGTTATCCATCCTAAACCTAGCAGTCATCCAATTAATATAACATTTTACATTGAATTTGAGCTTTCCAAAAAGGCCATATCTTACATTTTTTTCAGTTTCTTCCTAGCCTACTAAAATGATAGTGCTATCTCCTAACTTCTTTTTTCTCATTTTCAGGTATTATGGTTTTTCCGTTCCAAATGTCATAAGAATTTCAAAATGAAATGTAACCCTCGAAAGGTGAAGTGGACTAAAGCATACATAAAGCTACATGGAAAAGAACTTACTAAGGTATCTTTTGTGTGCTCATGAGACATGTTGACATGTTTTCCCATGTTGTGCCACAATTTTCATTGAAACTTGCAATACAGATGATTACTTATTTGGGTCTATCTCTTTGCATTTAGGTAGTTGCGAGAACAAAATTCGAGATTAGTCAATTTTTGCAACAATAGTAATTTTTTTCAACAATTTTGAAGAATGCAAGGAAAACCATTTCATTTTTTGTGCCATACCAAATGCTTAAGGCCATGTTTGGATGTGGATGGAGTTAATTTGATGACATTATTAGACATGCGAAATTTTCAGTTAATACTGTTGCTTTGAAACAAACAGGACACAACACTCGAGTTTGAGAGAAGAAGAAACATGCCTGAGATATATGATAGAAATGTTCAAAATACTTTGAAGGCCATCAAGAAGATTGAGGAAGTTCTTGTTAGCAAGGAGGCTAAATTATGGGAGAACATGTTTGTTTCATTCTCTTCAACTTTCCTTGTAAAAGCGTCCAGGGATAACAACTGAAAATTAGCTAATTGGTTATCTTCTAGATAACCATATTTTATGTTAACTTCATATTTTATCTCAACTTCTATTCTCCCATTAAATGAAGGACTCAATCTCATGATGACATTACAAGGATAGTGTATGTCTTGTCGTCGATGAAGTTGGATCTAAAGAGAATTGGGGCCAAATGCCTAGAACAAGCCAAAGGATTATGGAAGAACATATTTTTAAGTCCTCAGTTTCACTCTAAATCATGGCCATCAATTTTTTTTTCATTTTTTCCCATATGTGATTGCGAATTTGCAACTTTGAAGCAAAGATGGTGGAGGACAATGCAAGGATTGTCCTATGTGAGGTCATGTAAAGGCATGTCAAAGATATTTTAGTAGTGGACAACAATGGCTACAATGCAATCAAGTGATATAGCGTTCTTAATTGTATTCATTAAAGACCAAATATGTGTATATACTACACAATGATCATTATAATATTGTTTTTCTATTGTTGTGACAATGCATAAAAGTTCTTTTCTATCAACAACGATTCTCTCTAATCCCGAACTTCACAACCCAAAATTGAAATCATCACAACCCAACATTGAAATCATTTGGTAAATCAATTGACAATTGATTTTTACATGAGTTTGTGTTGCCATAAGAATTTATTATGTAACATTTGTAATAGTGCATTGTTTTAGGGTTTTCTATTTGCCATGATTATTTCTTTTAAAATTGAGTTTGTTGAAACTCTCACATATTTTCCAATGGTTTTCACTATATTGGGTGGTTGTAAAATGTGTCCTAAGATTGTAATCAAAAGGAATTTGGTGAGTATAGGAATTGCATTTCCCCTTCAAGAGGGGATGTTTGATTGGTGCTTTATTTGAGTGCTAATTGGTTATCATTGAAAATATTTGTTTGTGTAGAATGTGATGAATTAACATACAAAAATAATGATTATCAAGTTACTATAGATACATAATGGCTTACCCTGTAATAGTCCTTCAAGTCTTTCAAATGCACTTATTTAGTGCAAAAACGACTTAAAGGACTAATACAGGGTAAGCCATTATGGATCTATAGTAACTTGATAATCATTACTTTGTATGCTTGAATAATGTAAAATTTGTTTGAATATCATCATTATCAAGCAATAACTTCTTCAAGGGTGCTAGCGCAATGGTAGAGCACCTGCCTAATTATAGGTAGGAGGTTGGTGGTTCGATTCCTCCGTACCCTATCTTAAATTTGTGACTACAAAAACGACTAAATTCGCATATATACGACTATTAGTAGCTAATTTCCCATATCTAGTCATATTTAGATTAGTTGTTAATATGTTATCATCTAGTAGTTTATTTAGTTGTATATTTGGTCATTTAATGTTGCAATCAGTGGCTAAATCAATGACTAAATCCGTGACTAAATCATTGACTATCAATGACTAAATCAATGAATAAATCAATGACTAATTAGTCAAGCTATTAATGACTAGGTGAAATATGACTAGCTATAAGATAGTGGAAATTAGCTACTATTAGTCACTGACTAAAAATTAGTCATTTATAGACGGATTGTAGTCATTTTTTTAGTCATTAATTTCTCATTTTGTACTAGTGAATGGAGTCGAAAATGGGTCATGCAAACAAGCATCATTGAACTTTATTAGGTCGACACAAATCCGCACTTCACCAGTAGTCTTTTTATCTTGCACTAATATGGGACCGATCCATTCTGATCCTTTTACATGTTCTATGATACCTGCATCTAGAATTCGGTCTAGCTCTGCCTTGACTTTTTCTTTATACCACAGATTCAATCGGTATGGTCATTGCTTGATAGGTTTTGCGTCAGACTTTAAAGGTATCTTCATTTCTCCAAGGTCTCCAATGATCCCTTTCATATCTAAGAATTTTGTAGTGAATAGATCTTTAAACTCATGCAATATATCCGTGATTTTTCGATAGTATCATCATCCCAATAATCTCCAATATTGACAAATTTTGGATTCTCGTGGGTGCCAATATTTACTTTCTTGAGTTATAGTGGATTCAGAAATTGGTTGCTAGAAATACGAAATCCTTCCACTATGTGCGTACCTTCAGACTCAGGTATGTTTACATCGAGTGGATCATCATCATTAGGTTATCCCATCACATTATAGCACTCCATCCAGTGCTGGATTGTTACGCCGTGTTGATTGAAGTTTGTCATTGCGACAGGGATATCTTCAAATATCTTTTAACTTAATCTCTTGCAAATCAGCATCAATTGATGGATGATCATCAACAAATTCAAATTTGTGTATGAAGCTAGTAGTGAATTCATCCCATTCAATAGTCCCTCATCTCAATTCAAATGAGGTATACCAGTTTCATGGTATCATGTCTAATGTATGTATGAATTGATGAACAAACCCATTCATGTTGCGGACATGCCTCCCATGTCGCACGACAATACTCTATATGTTCGACGGGATTAGTCAATATTGTATACATTTGACTAGTATAATTGATCTCTTGTCTAAAACTTATCAACAACAATCTTCGACATTGTGGCCATTCCGAGATAGATTCTTTATGTGCTACCCACCATATGGTATGTGTAGCTTTCAGCACAAAGTCCAAGGCGGACAAGCGTTGTTGTTCTGTGAATTTTTCTTCAAACTTTGTCAAAAAAGATGCAAGGTTAGGTAAACCTTCATAGGTAGGTAGCTCATTTGCCTCAATTCCTATCCGTCAGACAGAACGTGTAATTCTTGCACACTTTCTCATGGATACTTCATGCATCCTATTTTTCCAGTTATCTAATGCTTCGACAGAATTTGATGTACAGGAACTAATATATACTTCGCCAACTAATATTTTTGTCAGTTGTTGGATTTACATAATCGTCCCTTGTAGATGTGATATTATAAATATGATCAAGATAGTCACAATGCCCTTCACTATTTACTAGATTGACGTATCTTTGACCTTCTAGTGGATCAATTGGTGCAACCAACCTTAGCTCTGAATCTTCAAATGATAAGATTATTTTCTCAAAATTAATAATGGTCTAATTATTGATCGCCTAGTCGATCCCAAAAAGTGCAAGATATGAGTTTGTTTCATTGACAATGTCGATTACTTCAAAGTTAGCATACGTTCTCAGGCCTTTTACCTCAACAGACACTTGAGCCAGTCGACCGATAGGTAGGACTTTCGACAGCTTTTCTAATATGAGCTAAATAGGAGACAATTCCAGTCGCGGTTTTCCCATGCTTTCATATGTTTGTCTTGTCAGAATGTTGACATTAGATCCCAAGTCTAGGATAATGTAATCCATACCATAATCTCCTATCTAGGCAATCATTCTTAACTCACGACTAGTCTTTAATCTCTTTCCCACATGGTTTACTCTTATGTTTGGTCGCACATCTTCTTGATGTTCTTCTATTAGAGCTGTAGATTTTACGACAACATCTTTATCATGTATTAGCGATAAGCAACTTTTAAAATATTATTTAAGCTTACTAACCTTTCCCGTAATCTTCTTTCAGAACAACTAATCAAATCTTTCAGGAATCTCCATTATCGGTCTTCCTGATAGTGTAGGAGCAGACGTCGACGCTTGATTCTGGTCACACATCCAAGAATACTTCCTTTTTCTCTTTAGACATTGAATGGCACTTTCTTTTTGGCTACTGGTTGCACATGCGGTTGGTCATGATGTGTATCTTGGTTTGCCCCAATCCCAACACCTCCCCTTGTCACGACAACAATATTTGGTTCCCTCGGCTCAGCAAAAATCATCTAGATATTCTGGTTGGGATTTGGATTGAGACTCTGCAGAGAGTTTGGATTTCCCACATTTCTAGCATGCCACTTTGCAATCAACTGCAAACACTTTTTTACACTAATATCAAATGCTTTGCAATACGAACATGTCTTTGTAGGTTCGCACAATCCCTGGAAAAATGTCATGGTTGTCCACAATTATAGCATATGATTTGTCCTCTTCCACAACCAAATCCTCCTCCTTGTCCTCGACCTCGAAAATTTCCACCCCCCCCCCCACCCCGAGGTTGAAGGTATTTTTGCTGTGGGTATTGATTTTGTGGATACTGGGGCTAAGGATATTGAGCTTGATCCCTCTCAACTTGCATCTGCTCTTCATTTTTCATTAAATAAGTGTCGATCGTTATCTCCTACACCAATTGGAATGCTTTGTAGTCCTTCTCATCATGACTTGCTGATTTGCAAAATTTACAATATAAACTAGCTAGTATACTTACAATCTTCTATAAGTACAAGTACTCTTTCGATTAATGACCTATTGTCTGGCATATTATACACCAAGGCATCCCTTGTGTATTTATCGGGTTCGACGCTCCTACTATGACATAGTTCATGAACGTCGGGAAATTGTCCTTGTGGTGTCCTTCAGTTCTGCATCTGGTACACCAAATTTCTTCTTGGACTTCCTTCCCTTTTTTAATGTCATGGAGTTGTAGTGTAAGATTAGCTATCTGCAACTGAATTTGCATCATTCCTACACCAGTTTCTCCTATAGGTGAGTATTCTAGCTTCATGGCTAGCTCCAACACTTTAGTTTATGACACTTGGACTTCCTTCCCTTTTTTAATGTCATGGAGTTGTAGTGTAAGATTAGCTATCTGCGACTGAATTTGCATCATTCCTACACCAGTTTCTCCTATAGGTGAGGATTCTAGCTTCATGGCTAGCTCCAACACTTTAGTTTATGACACAATATTTTGTTGCATCAAGGGAATCTAGATGTGCAGTAACAGTGCTGCAATGAACCACTCTTTGTGTTGTACATCCAACAACTGGAAGCTTACTTTATCCATTTATGTCATAAATCTTTGGTCGAAGTCCCACACGGACTCTGTAGACAATTGCTTAATCTCCTTAATCTCTGTAATACACTGAGATTCAGATTTGGGCTTTTTAAGCTAATCTATTAGTCCCACTTGAATTTGGTCAAGCTTTTTTTGTGCGACTCCTATCGGAACCACAAAAAACTTCATATACCATTCCATCGCACAACCCCTCTGAGTTGTGATCATCTACGCCTTCTTTATTGCTTCATCCTGTCGCACAATCCATACGAATTTACATAGAGACCAATGTTGCTCTGTGTCTTCTAACCCATTTCCATTGAATATCAGCAGCTTAATATCATCCCCAACCATTGTATTGGTCCTTGGCATTGTTGGATTAAAAAATTGGCTCACGGGACTCCCTTGTCTACTATTCCCACAATTAGTTTTGCTTGTATTGACAAATCTACTAGGAGATGAGTTTTTGTACCCTACCTTTGAAGACGTACACAAAGTCGTAGGTGTGTCGTATTTGTATTATGGATTTGGGGCTTCTTCTTATTCTTATTCTTCCCTTTCGGGGATAGGTTGACATTCCTCTTCTTCATTGCAAGAACCCTCATTAAAGTGTGACGTTGACTTGTAGTCTACTCCTCTTGTCGTACTGCAACTTCCTCTTCTTGTCACAGTTCTTCTTCTTTTTCTCGATCAAAATCTCCTTCCATTTCTTAGACGTCCACCTTCTAGTGCAGTTCCGCTATCACCGAGGAACATCTCAGTTTACTTCACTCCATTTTTCGTGCATATATACAATTCTTTACTTATCAGATTCTATTCTTAGAATTCCTTTTTCGCATACAAGCATCTTTATGGCTTCGTAGGATGCCAAAACATATCTCACACAAAATGATTCACGGTCCCGAAAACATAACAATTTGTTGGCATTTCTCCCTGTGACCCAGGTTCAGTCCCTAGTTTGTACGTCAACAAAGCTCAAGATATCAGCCCAATAGAGTAGGGCTCATTCGGCAACACCTGCGACGCAAATGCAGTCTCACCCAAGATATCTCTTAATGGATAACTTCCATAACCATGTTTCTGTAGTTTTGTGGGGATTTCCTCTTCTTCGGCACCTTTCTATCTTGCTCGACTGAAGCTAGGGGTTATGCTACTTCTCTTATTGCACGTATTCAAGATATGACTCTATTTGTCCATCGATAGGTATAATAGCAGTTAATATAATTCCTTATCAGCGACTCCAACTAGCAACAGTGCGACAGATGAATATAAAGACTCATTCGTAAGAAAACACACATACATTCATTCACAACATACATTCATTCAACATAAGCACATTCATCAAATACACACATAGACAACATTTAACGTGGGAACCCATCTGGGAAAAACCACAAATGCGCTCTTCATCTGGCAAGAGAAATATATTGCACCTTTCGTCTATGCACTTAGCTTGCAGACTTTTTTCTAGATATTCTTCTACACTCTATACAGACTTATCTCTCCTCTCATGCTCTCTAGTCTCGTGTCTGTGAAGTTTTCCTCTCATTCGCTCTACTATCGATCTGCACACAGCCTGGATTGACTCACTCTTCTCTACAACCCAATGACTCTTCGACTCTACAAACAGACACATACCAACTAGGAAGTAAGCAACCAACTGACTAACTAGGAAGTAACTGGGACATAGCCTGGGTTCTTCCTTTTATAGACTCTTACATGTCGTAATCAGTCGACTTCATTTTGTTAGCCAATGGGTTGTCATTTCTATTCTCATACATTTATGTTACAACTTCCAGTAGGCACTATCAGCATGAATTACAAAGATGTTTTATTCCCTAAAGCACGTGTGACTCTAGCCAACTTCTTACCCGCGATCTTCTGAGTTGTCCTTTTCAACTGTTGCACGCCTTATATCGTGGTTCCTTCTGTCGTGATTGATCTCGTCGCATCTTCCATTTTGTTGTGGACTTCTTCCCTCACGACTACTTCTATCGCAACTTTCCTTCTCCTGCTACTCCTTATGTCTTATCTCTTCCTCTGTCGCAACTTCCTATGTCATGCGATCGTACTCTTCTCATTCTGAGCATAACTCTAACTGAATTATTCCTATCTTCTCCTAGGGCCAATAGGTTATCAACATGAATACTAACTAGTAGGTGCAAGGTAAATAGAGGGAGAATGTTGCTTATATGCGAAGATCCAGATGATATACCTTTGATTGGAGTCCATGCAGCATTGTTGTAAAAAAGGAGGTTGATTCTCAATAATAATCCTACACATGATGCAAACGCCCAAACGTAATAGAGATTATGACAAGAATATTTATAATGCATAATAGTTGACAAGAAATATAGTGCACCTGAGGCAAGATGGTTGTAAATCAGGAGGGTGAACAAGGGTCTCCCTTAGTGTGTGATAGTTTTAAGGGAACCATTGGTGATTTGGTGGAGATACTGGGTGTTGGTAATTTGTGCAACTTATATTGGTGAATAAATGTTTGTGCGTCTATGCAATATCCCAGGTCGGTTGACTTACAAGAGCGAGTTTTTACATCTCCCAAAGATACCCAATGTTAAACATAGTTCACATGGATTTTTTAATGGATCATGGTTATAGTCCATGACCATGGGTGATCCTAATGGTGGACCATGGTCTTCCTCTGATGAGGACTATGATGTGTCGTCACTAGTGAGTAAACTAGATAACGATGGCATTGTGATGGTGTCAATGTGATTGGAGGTTTTGGGTGGATAGGAGGGGGGGGGGACTTCTTCCCAAGGCGACCTTAATGGGGTTGTCTTAGGGGGAGGATGGTTTTCTGATAGCCACATTTGTTCTATGTGAATTGTCGTCCCTCGTGCAAGATAGGACATTGGAATGAGTAATGGGTTAATTGTCCACATGATCTACATGGACGAGCAACATGGGTGTGGTTGAGCTCATGCATCGGGCCAAGTGGTCGAGTGGCATGGTCTAGTATGAATGTGTCAGACTTGCTTGGGATCATATGAGTATGATTCCCACATGATGAAAACCCGTGGGATTACACTATTTCCATTGGCACTTATAACATTGGTGACTACAACGTCAACTCTAATGTAGTGATAATATTAATGGAAGTTGTTTCTTGTTAACTATGTATGAATCTTTCAACCGTAGGGTGCATGAGAAAAATGGTCTCTAATGCTTCTCTGAACCAAGGGATTTTAGGACAATGATGAGTATAATGCCCAAACTAAGAACATATTGTGCACGCATGATTATTGTGCAATGTCTTGGTCTTGGTCTTAGTATTGGGCACAACCGAGGTGGTTGATGTGCCCCTTGTTGAAGTGTTAACATCACGGGTTACACTAACAAGGGTGTTAAGCATATTCCTGAGATCTAGCAAGGTGGGGCATAAGTTAGTAGCATAGTGCTGTTGCCTACATAGAGCACAGGTGGGTTGAATTTGGGTGTAGGAATGGTACTTGATGATACTTGGGCTTTAAACTTGGGTTGTTTTGTGCCCCCAACATTAGGCTTAGTGATGACCATAGGTGGTTGAGTAACAAGTGGTATTGGCCTAAAAACTAGTCCTGGTAGCGTTTCTGTAGCTACTACCGGGATGGACTCATAATGGGCTAACGGATTTTGTGCCATTTCAAGGTAAGGTGGCATTAAGTACCACAAAAGTATCCCCAAAGTAAGACCGGGTAATCCATTACTGGGGTTCCTTGTACTCATATGGGGGGGGGGGGTACAAGAAAGGTATTTGAAAAATAGGTGGCACTAATGGGGTTAGGATTGGGTCAATGCCACTGCTTGTAGGGAGAGTTGATGTTGATGATGCGGAGGATTGTGACTTATCTTCATATGTGAAGACAATACACATGAGACTGTATACTGATGTGGGGGTTTCAGGTGGACCCAAGTATTACCCCTCGCAAGTTAGAATCTTTACATATGACCAGACCAATATCAACATACTAGGTGGGAAGTTGTTGATCATATGATGGGTACGATGTTATTTGAGTTTGTGTTTGCTTGTGGGTCTCAGTAGTTGAGTTGGTCGAGGGTGACAGTATTTCCATTGTGGAGAAACATCATGACGCAAAAAAATGATGAGGCTACCATCTTCATGGCATACATATAACTACATCCCAATAGAATGTTATATTCAAGTTGTGCATCATCTAATTCAATATCCAAAAGCACCATTTTCCCCCCCATCTCAATGGGGACATTTTGGTTGAAACCCAAAGGTTTCAATGGTCACCCATCATAAGCACAAGGGGCGATAGATGAAGGGACCAAGTTTTGGGAGCCTAAATGTTTCCAGACATGAGTTGACATCACACAACTAGTTGCACCTTCATCAACTATGCATTGTTGTATGATGATTTTTTTTATTATGACAAGAATCCAGAAAGTAATTGACAAGGGAAGTCGTGGTTCGCCTTTGTCAAGGTTGAAGGTCACGAGGCACAAATCAGAAGGGTCAACTACACCTAATGCACTAAGTATTTCCATATTTTAAGAAGGGCAAGATTGAAGAACTTCTAATGTCGATATGGCGCTAGGGTATTGATCTAAATCATCTACAATGATGTATGTATGGGTAGCTTTCATGTGAGGGTTATGGGTAGTTCGCCTAAGCGGTGCTTTACAAATTCAAGGGATTTGATAACTGTGTGGGTGAGGTATGTGCAAAGATCCACTAGAAGTAGAAGGTACATCTTCCCCTAGCGGGGATTAAGGCATGCCATACCCTTTAACACGAGTTTGGAGGTTGACTTCAACCGTGTTCATGTATTGAAAGGTGCCATCACTTGAGGGGAGAAGATATGGCTATTGGTTAAATACCCCTTGATTGGAAAAGGGTTGTTGCAACATGGCTTGTTGGAGTTGTGGTGCATTAGGTGCATAAGGAGGATTAGTTGCGACCTTCTTATTTAATTCAAGCATTTGTTGACACTCAGGTATCAATGGGCATTAATGGTGCATGTAGTGTCCATATTCTCTGCACATGGAGCAAGGGTAGTTTATCCTAAGGTTGGTGTTATCGCCTTGTTTAGGGGGATTATTTCCCCCTTGTTTTGGTTACCCATGTTCATGTTTTTTTTGTGGGAGGGGGATTGCCCCCTTGTTCCTGTTATTGGTTTTTCCTATTCTTTCCTTTGTTCTTCCCTTGATTTTGAGTATTCGGGGGATTATCCACATTTAACAACTCAAATCGTGGAGTTTGTTGCGCAGGAGACAGTTGTATTATATTTACCCCCATTCAAGGCATGGGGGTAGGAGCAGGAGGACCAAGAAATAGGAAATATAAATTATATCCAGGTGCGGGAAGATATTGGTTTGATGCTTCGTATGATGTGAACCTAAGAGCAAGTGGTTGCATTTGATGTGGCGGTGCCATTGGTGTTGGGGTAGCATTCATATATGTAGGAATGTAAGGTCCATAGGCTAATTTCCCAAATGGAGGAGTTAGTGTAGTTGTAGGTGTCATCAATACAGGTGGCGCTAGCATGTCCTACTATTTCATAATGTATGGCATAGAAGTCAAAGGTTGGGGAGCATTTCTCAGCTGGGACATAGACCCAATAATCCCATCAGTTGAATGAGATGTACATAAGGGTGTAGGGTTCAGAGAACGATGTTGGGCCTGCATCAAGAAGAATGATATAAAGATGCCCAGATTGTGCATAAATCAAATAGAAATGTTGGGCCTTCTTGATGGCCCCTTCTTCTATTTTAGGCAATGTGGTTGCCACATCCTTTGCAATCACGGTTGGAGTGATTTCAGGAACCAATCCAACAAAAATTGGGGTTGGATGTCTATTTTGCATAGAGTCTGATGTCTATGGAATTCATGGATGTGATCCGCGAAATGGGTGGAAGTGGTTTGTTGAAATTCCATGAGGATTTCATGCCATATGTTGTGACATATAGGTAGCTAAATGTATGTAAGGAAAATAGTGGCATTGACTCAAAGGTGGTATAAGTTGCAGATGGAAAATTGACAATACCATTTGGTCATTGTTCATGTAAGTATTCTATGAAATAGTCGATGAGGAACAAGGTTGCCTACTATGCTATTGGAGGAGCACCAAAGGTGGTATTGACATGACATGGTTTGCTAGGTCATCTCCATGTTTCCCTCCAAACTTCGGAATATCTGAGAGAAGCTTAGGTGGCATATTTATCCAAGTTGGATTGTGATGAATGGGATAGTTTATCAATTTGGCTAATTCAGGGAGATTTAAGCTCGCCATGAAAGGAAGATTCGTATTGGGGGTGGGTCCCACTATAGTGTTATGTGTATTGTCCCCTTTAGGATGTGAGGGTGGTGAAAATGATAACGCGTTTCCTCTTTGAGATGGAGAATATGGGGTTGTCCTTTTTCCCAATGAAGGAGATGATGGGGGGTATTCCCTCCACGAGGTGGATAAATAGTAGTACCTTTCCCATGAGGTGGAGAGGTATAGGGGGTTGTGTGATCTCTAATAAGTGGAGAAATGAGAGAGTTAAACAAGGTATGTCCTCATTGAGTTGACCCTAATAATGTTGTTTGAGAATGCTCCTAGCTAGATTATGTCCCTCATTTATCGCGAGTAGAAAGTGGGAAAATACCTCTTTGGAGGGGAGAAATTCCTTGCAGCTGAAGGGACTGCCTCATATTTCTTTGTTATGCTATGGTTGTGGTATCAGTGATTAAGTGAGAACAATGGTAAAGGGAAACAAACACAATATGAACAAATGCAAAAAATATGCCAACCACAATAGATGCAATATGGTGCAAAGTGGGTGATATGTTTTGAGTTGTTGTACAAGTAGTCCACAAGTTAGTTCTTTTCAATTATGACTTAGGTGATCTTATAAATAAAAAGAAAACAAATGTAAATTCCCTAAAAGACCTAACATCCTTCCACTCAAAAAGTCATTGGGCATTCCAATCTCTTACCCATCCACGGTGATGATATCCCCCAATGCTGGATCTTGAAGGTATGATAGAGTTAGTTTCAAGTAATGATGTTGGGTCTATGTTCAGAGAGGGGCTAGCAAAATTTCCAACAACTAACAAGATTCAACTCAAGAATCAAATGCTCCCACAATTGCTCCTTGGTGATATCCTAGTTTTTGTCCACTAAGATACCTATATGCCAAGTGTGGATGAGTGTTTTGGCCTCGAACAATAAAGTGTCATCTCCACAAAAAGCTAAGTGACTCTTTGTGGAGGAACAAAAATAACCATACCTCAACTTTTATGTCCTTGGGCGTCGTGTCTCTCTCATTCGGGTTTTCTTTTACTTCTTGCAAATAGTTGGATGTAAAGTACCCTAAGAGTCAACAACACTATGTTTCAAGAATGTAGAAGATTGGTGGGCATTATTTGGATTCCTAAACCAATCAATCCCAACTAATTAAAATATTATTTTGTAGCCTTCTATGGAGGATTTTAGTTGGTTTGAGAATTACAAGTGCAATATTGATTTTAAAAGGGTCAAAATTTGATTAAAATGTGCAGGAGAGGTATTTCAAACTTTCAAATCATTTTGCTCCATCCATATCACTAAGAGTGTTAGATGGAGAGCATACTATATGAGAAAGGGTCATTATGTCTCTTGGTCAATGCTTAAGTGGAAACCACACATATGTTTGGGAAGCAAATGAAATTTAAATTTGCAACTATATAAAGAGCATAAAGTAAAGACACATGGACATCTACTTTAAGTCCACTCTAAGTATAATAATTGCATGCAAATAATAACTATTCAAGAATGCATTCAAAACAAGACAAAGGCCAAGTGTGTTAATGTTCGTGACAGTGCATGACATTCTTTGTTTGCAAAGGGAGAAGGTGGAAAGTGAAGTATGCCCTTTAAATAAAGTTATAATTCCAAGGATTAACATCGATTTAATATCTAGATCAATATAACAAAGATAAAAATATTGTCATTTATGTGCTTCTCAAGACCTTAGTAAACTATATTTATTAAGCTAACCTTTGAATTAGGTTGCGACTTACAACTTTCACACTTTTTTTACAGTAATGAACTGAATGAAACAAATGATATATTTGATGAATAAGAATTGAGATGAATGGGGAGAGCTAACATGGAGGCGAAATGGAGGGGAAACCTGTAAAACCTTGAAACTTTTGAACAAGAACATGATAATTAAGTTGGGATGGAAGGTAATTACGTGACAATCATAGATAATGTTTGTTGATGGAATATGGTTTGAAGCTCTTACGATGTTGCTTTTTTCACTGAAGTTTAATCAACATATTTATGGATGTAGCATTTTTTATTTTATGAAATGCTTAAATCCCATGCCTTGTCTTGCTTTTCTTTCTATTACTAATTAAATTAAAGTTTTGTATACAAACAAGAGAAGTTTCTAAATGGTTCAAATATTGTAGCTGAGGTTTATGAAGCATGTTTATTATCATACAACTTTCTGAAACATAAATATATAAAACGGCATGCATATATTGCATAGAATACACTATTAGATTTTTGGTTTTTTCATGCACTTACTAATGACTCGACGACTTCAAAGAAGAATTGTTGGATATGGGTGACTGATGTTAAGTCATGAAATCTCTGCTTTTTGCCTTTGATGGTTCATGAGATTTAAATGTTTACATACAGAAAGAAATGTTCGGTTGGCGTTTAGAAATCACCAATGCCATGTCTATTTTTATCTTGTGAAATCTATCACCAATAAACTTGATGGGTTTCAAAGATTTTAATTTTGCAAGTCATAGAATTTACATGATTTTTTGTTTTTAAAAAGAAGGCTTTCTTTTATATTACATTATAGAAGATTAAAATTGGGAGAACCATGGTAAATTATCATCCTGCGTACGCCTCAAGGTGTGATGGTGTTGATATTTTACCAAATACATGGTACTAACACCGCTCGCCTATGGGTAGAGTTATATCACCACCATTGCTTAATGTCCAATCATCTTCATCCTCTAGTTAGCAATGCTTATCCTCTCTTTATTTCCCCCTCTCCCTAAGCCAATAAATTCCATAAAAAGAGACTGGACCAAACTTTTGAACAAAACCAGAATGCAAAGGGGAATACTAAAAAAATGACTTTTAGTTTCCTCTTCCCTAAGTTATCCTTAATGATATTATGAGTTTAACTTAACATAAGACTATAGAAGATCCCTTCTTGAATTTTGAGGTGAGTAGAGCTAGTTGTAGTGATTAGCTTGGATGGCCTTCCTCCCCTTCAATGTTGTTAGGATTTCCTTTCAATTGATTGATTAGGCCTGTTGCAATTTGAGTTATGGCCCTTTATAATTGAAAGAGATTATGATCTAAAGTGAGGATCTTGAGTTTCAGTAGCTACTTTAATTTATCCTCCATCTCTGATCTCTTATACATTCTTGGCTTCTTATTGGCTTTGATCAACTTGGTAGTGTCGGTCTATAGGCAATGAAAGTGTTGTTGCATGTCATACCCAAGACAAAGAATGGAATATTGGGAATAACAATATGTTTCTCCAGCTGTAATCACTCCATAGTGGCTCATCAGACTATAGTTCTTGCTCATTAATTAACTTAATTTTAAGATGCATGATTGTTGTTACATCGAAAAAGTTTGTGTTGATAACAATGGGGTTGATTTTTATTTGATTTCATACTACCATGAGCAGATATGAGAAGCGAGTGAGGGGGAACGTACTTGGTTTCTTGGAGGGAGGAGGAGTAGAGCATAGGACAATTGTAGATCTCAGTGATGGCAGAGATGAGAAGAAGCGAAGTTGTCTCAGTTTGAGTGGTGAAAGAGAGGATATTTAGGGTGAGTCATTGTTGTAGGAAAATGATGGAAAGAGCTTGCGGGATCGATGGTTGTAGGGTGGAAATCAACGGCATGTTTACGAAAAACATATGGAAACTGAACCGCCAATGGTGGGGTCGTCGAGGATACTGAGCTAGCGAGTGTGCTCTGGTGTCGGTGATCCAAAACGTTGTATGGATAACTTATTCCCATCTTCAATGCAGACAAACTTCTTAGCTTACAACCCATCTCTATAATTCAAGGCACAAACATATGTCAAACAGATTTCCCACTACAGAATCTGAGGCACTACACCATGCATTTAACTAAAGTTCACTTTTCCAAATGAAAAATGCAACCACACTGACATATTAATATGTGGAAAATGAAAACAATATGTCACATAAATAATAAATGTGCGTAAGGAAAATATTATACTTAGGGTAAAGGAGTCTTTATGTCCTTTGTTGGCGTGCACAAGTTAACTAAACTATCTTCTATGAACCAAATAAATAAGAAAGAAGCAAAAATATATGTAACTAGAGGTATTTAAATCTAATTTCCTATATTAACAATTTCAATGAGATGAGAAGCACAATCATTCACCTACTAGTGAGTATTATGGGGCTCGTTGAAGGCTTCAATGTCTTTTAGCCTAAGTAGTTTTCAAGAAATCACTTATTTACTACATATCTTGGACTAAGTTATCTAATTACTAAAGAAAATATAGTTGTATGTGAGTTATTATTTTTTGGTTCATTGAGTCGTTGGAACTGCAAGTAATTATGAAAATGAAGAAACAAACAAAGAAAATGCATATGATATGCGGGTGTTGGATCCACATTCATGCTAATCATGTGATTATAATGAAGTAGAGGTCGCAAGAATTTAAATACTGATAAAAATTAATTTAGGGAAGAGGGCTTCCATATTCTTATTGTTTATAGGCTGGATAGTAATCTCTTGCACCTACACAAAGCCCAAAACAAGTTACCTAGAAAAAATACAACCTATCTAACATGCAATGAACAAAAATGAGAGTGGAGTCACCATAAATACTGTTAAAGGGAAAAATGCTAAAAGGGTGAGCAATCTTCCCTGTTATCCTTACAACTTGCAGCCAAGGAAATAATGTTAGTTGTGGGTTAGGTAAACCAAGCTCTCATAAGTTCTAACAAATCTAGCAAAACTAAAAGAATGAAGGGAAAATATTGCTCCTTGAGGAAGGAGGAAACAATGGATAACCACTTGCTTCTTACAGAAAGAAGGCAAGGGAGCTTTAGCATGCCAATCTGAGGTAAGAAATGGATTGAAAGGTGAGATATCAACATAATTCCAACAACATAACATTGTTATTATTTTCTCTTATATAATGCATGTGCATGGCTTCCTTTTATAATCCAAATGGAGGCCAAGAAACATCTAGATCCAAATGTGAGAACTATTGCCTTTGAAATCGTTTCCCAAATACATGAAAGGGGCTATTCAATGCCCCAAGCAAGTGAGGAGTCCTAGCTGAATTTTGGATCCAAGAGAGTTGTTTTGAGCCTTCAATGCGCCATAGAAGTAAGTGGTCTCATCGTTTTGATAATCGCACAAGTTTTGAGGAAAATCCTGCGCTGGTAAGCATGTGTATTTGAATAGTTGATTCATAGGTTTCCAATGTTTTAATCCCAATGATTGTCCGTACCGACTAACTTTGGCATTTTAGGGCCCATTTTATCTTTTGTATCCGTTGAAGATGTCTTTAGTAGATTTCATGTCGTATGATGATGACACCTTTCTGTAAGATTAGCCAAAATGTCACATGTATGCGAAATTTAAGCATTAACGGTTCCCCATGCTCTCACTAAACACTACAATCTCATCCAAATAGACAACCACTTACTTGTTTAAGAATAGTTTTAACAAAACGTACATCAAGGTGCAAAAGCTAACATGAGCATTGCACAACCCAAAAAGCACTACACGACTCTCAAAATTACCATACCTTATTGCATAGTTTTTTTTTCCTCATCTCCTTTTGTAATCCTTACTTGGTAGTATCGCTACCTCTAATCCAACTTCAAAACCTTTTCCTTAGTCAACTTGTCAAAATAATTTACTATCGAAGGGAATGGATACTAGTTCTTGATGGTTTGCTTATTCAATGCATGATAGTCCAAGCACATCCTTAACTCTAAAGTGTCCTTTGGAGAGGATTGATGCACCATAGGGGGGACTATGAAGGCCTAGTGAATCCAATATCATAGAGATCACTCAATTGCTTCCTTAATTCTTCTAACTCTTGTCCAAAAGTTGATAGGGGGCCTTCATTGGAGGCTACAACCTTGGTTCAACTTTAATATAATAAGCAACATGTGCCTAGTTGGGAGCACTTTTGGAAAAGACTTTGACATTTGGTTTGCAAACTCATCTAACACATTAGCAAGCATTGGTGGAACATGCGTCCCTACTCCACCCCCATCCACTTATCCAATTAATGTCGCAACATAAATTTGAGACTCTGGATGTCAAGTTGCCCTCTTCATGCTCAATGTGGACACTTACTACACTTTTGCATTTGACTTCTTTATTGTGCGCACAACACAAGTCTTGTATTCATAATGTATCACCAACTTATTTGCAAATGACATGAGAATTGACCAAGTTATACTTAGGAATTCCTACCTAATGATGATTTCAAAATCATCCAACTGCACCATTATGAAGTCCATACAACCCTTCCACTATTCCAATTGAATGTGAACTCCAGATGCAGCCCCAATTGTTGCTCTAGATTTACAATTGTTTACCTTGACTAAAGTACCAAATGATCCAACCTTGAGTTTGAGTTCACCTACCAACTCCTTCTTCAAGAAGTTGTGAGAGATGCCAAAATCCAACAATGCTTACACCATTCTTCCATTCACAATAAAGTCCACATAACAACACTAATTTTGCTTTTGTCATTTGCTTCCAACCAAGGCACATATTCTCTGCAAAGACTTCTCTAAGCAGGGTTGCTCCTTTCCTATTGCTATAAAATGCAACTACACACAACTTGTTAAAGGAACATAACTGCAATATGAACAAACCAAAGTTTTACCTTTCCCTCAAACAATTTGCTAATGGGTACTATACAACTACATCTCCCAAAGGTTTTTTCATCTAGGCTTGAATCCTCTTGATCCTAAAACGATTCAAGCAAGTCGTCCATAATTGTTGTCTATAACTTAATTCTAATGGTATGCACTCTAAGGCATGACAAGAACCCTAACCAATCTGCTATTGAATTGGTTGTGACCTCCATCAATAGCTCTATACTATCTTTCCCCACTTTTGTCTAATCTCCAATGTATGTTGGGGCTATGAAAAATGACTACTCGAAGTAAGGTCATTCCAACACTTGTTCTACTAAGCATTTCCTCCATGAACGAGCCACCTTTCAAACCACCATCTCTACTAAGAAGTAGTTGTAAAGTTGTTCCAAACAATTTAGACCACTCTCCCAACAAAAAATATCCTCTTGAAATGCGATGAAGATAGTCCAACAAAGTTGTACAACACTACCTACTTATGTGGCACTACCTTACCTCGACCATAGGGAGTTGGAAAAATTGCACCTACTTTAACCAAACTACGCCTCTTCGATTAGTCCATCCATAACTACACCCTAAGCTACAACTATTAGATATGCAACTAAGTTTCACAACCAAGTTCTTTAACAACAAGGCATATGTCCAACTATGGCCTTAAAACATCTCATCAATACTTTTAACACTTAGTCAATATTCATCAATACTTATCCAAATAAAGTATTGCAAAGTATGATACCATTCATCTAAGTAAAGAGACCACAACACATAAGTATGGTCAACACCCAAGGTAGATGCCTTAACTTATTATTATGAATGATGTTACAAGAATACAATAGGGGAGTCCAACCGTTGCCTATGACTTATTTTATTGAAGTTAAACTGACCCAAAGCACAAATACTCATTGCCACAACACTTGCACAATCCAACCTCTGAAGCACTACATGCCTACATCTTGTAGGTCCCCTTTCTTTAATATATGACACTACTAGAGCACAAGCCATCCATTAAACCAGAATCTAGACTTAGCACCTTAGAACTCCTTGTTCACCAACCCTTCAATGATCAATGAATTAATGACTTTGCACAATGCTTAGGAGGGGTCCTATTGTTTCCTTCTTCTAAAGCGGTTTTCACCATGCCCTATGCACAAGTGGACAAAAATATGCATACACTAGTAAAGTGCAATCGACTCCTCAAAGTCCTTCAAGGATTGGAATGCTTAGCCCTTTGGGTCACATACAAGCTCAAACATGCATGAGTACCCAAGGCTATATAAAGGCAATTCTTGCCATGTTGAACGATTCACTAAGCTATCCAATTGGATGGTATGCTAAATTTCGTTATAAAGGGTTACTATAAGGAATACAAAGAGAAGGATATCTCTTTTAAACATAAATAATGCAAATGCATAAATACATTTGGATGGTTTGCTATTTTGGTATCCAATTAGGCACATGAGAGTGTGGTCTAGTGGGAAGCGATGTGGTGATTTAGTTTGTATTAATGTGGAGATTTGGATTCAAAATCCCTAAAGAGGATGTGAATGATGCCCAATGTAAATCCTAAGTGGTTTTAAGGAAATAAATACCCCTCTCATAACAAGGAGGACTTAGTAAAAACAACCAATATATACTTCTATATAGAGCATGTCCCGCATTCTTTAATTCTTGAGCACTTCTCGCATTTGTAGATTGTACCCAATAATATCCATCAAATCTAATTACAACACTTGACCTAGTAAGGACATTTAATGAGACACTTAATAGACTCAACTAACTTAGGGAATCAACCACAACATATCCTCTATTAAATCCAAAACAACCCCTTGAGCAACCTCACTAAGCTTAAAATAATGCACCAAGCGTAGCTAGGTGCTTACAATCCAGTATGGGGGAAATGTTGTCGCATAAAATAACATAAGGTAACATAAGGTAATGTTACATTACAAAAAATAAAAAGTAATTAAAATATCCATATTGACTCATAAAATAAAATATAAATCATGAAAAGTAATTAAAAAAATTCATATCAGCCTATAAAATAAAAAATTAAAACTTAAACTCACATTTATCAAGCAAGAGAGGGATCAAATTTCAAGAGTTAAAAAAAAAATTACACCTCAAGAAATTGGGTATTGTTACATTAAAAAAAAATTAAAAATTAAAAAATACATATCTACTCATAAAATAAAAAAATACGTATGAACTCATCAACTAAAAAATTATGAACTCATAAACTAAGTAATTAAAAAAATTCATGTCAACCTATAAAATAAAAAATTAAAACTTCAAGTCACATTTATCAAGCAAGAGAGGGATCAAATTTCAGGAGTTAAAAAACAAAATTACACCTCAAGAAATTGGGTCCCTCTCAAGTTTAAGATGGATCTTTATTGCACAAATGATGTCACACAAGGTAAGGGAACCCTTATTGTTACATTGAAAAAAATTAAAAATTAAAAAATACATATCTACTCATAAAATAAAAAAATACATATGAACTCATACACTAAAAATTATGAACTCCTAAACTAAGTAATTAAAAAAAAATTCATGTCAACCTATAAAATAAAAAATTAAAACTTCAAGTCACATTTATCAAGCAAGAGAGGGATCAAATTTCAGGAGTTAAAAAACAAAATTACACCTCAAGAAATTGGGTCCCTCTCACGTTTAAGATGGATCTTTATTGCACAAATGATGTCACACAAGGTAAGGGAACCCTTATTGTTACATTGAAAAAAATTAAAAATTAAAAAATACATATCTACTCATAAAATAAAAAAATACATATGAACTCATACACTAAAAACTATGAACTCCTAAACTAAGTAATTAAAAAAATTCATGTCAGCCTATAAAATAAAAAATTAAAACTTAAACTCACATTTATCATGTAAGAGAGGGATCAAATTTCAAGAATTAAAAAAAAAAATTGGGTCCCTCTCACATTTAAGATGGATCTTTATTGCACAAATGATGTCACACAAGGTAAGAGAACGCTTATTATTACATTAAAAAAGAGTTGAAAATTAAAAAATACATATCTACTCGTAAAATAAAAAAATACATATAAACTCATAAACTAAAAAATTATGAAAAATAATTTAAAAATCTACATACACTTGAGAAAGGAATCAAATTTCTAGAATTTACATCTCAAGAAATTAATTTATTTTGATACTTCAATAAAATAAAACTTACAACAATACCTCAATAATAACAATACCACAAACCATTACACCAACCCTTAAAAATCCAAGTTTAAAATAAATCATACTAAATAAAATAAATATATTTAATTAAACAAATTGAAATCTCTTATATATCAACGCTTCATAAATCAATATGCCAGAATCCACGTGTTATCTAGTAATTTAACCATGCCTCTCATTTACCATAAAGATCTTGACCGAATTTAGGTGAACTTAAAGATCTTGGCCGAATTTAGTGAGATTTTTATTTTTTATTAAATTTCATTAAACTCTTTTCTGGAAATTGTAATATTAGTGATTATAATCGGTTTTAGATTAAATACTGAATTTTAAAACTACTTAAATTGTCGAAATCGTGATTTTAGCCATAAAAACTAATTTTAAGCCATTTCTGGTCTGCTCGATTCCCGATTCTAACGGATAGGGGCGATTTAGTTTGCCATCTCTTGGCCGACTTTAACGGGATTGATAACGGAAAATATTAGTGAACGTATTGGTTTGGCCATCTCTTGGCCGACTTTAACGGGATTGATAACGGAAAATATTAGTCAACGTATTGGGAGTTATTGTATGAGTCAGCGTATTGATAACCGCCACGTTGTATCCTTAGAGTCGGTGTTCTTAGCTATAAATTCCCTTCTTGTATGTTTCGTTCTGCATTTTCATTCATTCTTGTGGAAGGAGTTCATTCATTCTTGTGGAAGGAGTTCTGCTAGGGGGAAAGAACGGGCAGTGTCGAAACCGAGACCCCTTCGTTCTTTCATTTTCAGTACGGGATTTGATCCTTTATTCCTGGTATGCAATCGATCTACTTTTATCTTTATTTGATTTAATAACATCTCTCTGAGTGAGCAGCGAAGGTTCGATTCCATTTCTTGCTGTTTTATAGTATCTGGGCTCAATTGAGGGATTTTTTTTTCTCAAAATATTAGGGCTTCAAGGATTTATTTGATTATATCAAGATATTAGGGCTTCAAGGGTTTTATGATTTCGTGAGTTCTTTGTATTGTAATCGTCTCCATGCGTTTTCTTTTTGCGGCGACGGACTTTATTTGAATTGCGGCACAATCAATGAGGATTTGCTCGTTTTTTGATATTACTATCATATTTGTTGTAAAATACCCTTTCGTGCCAGGCCTTTGTGGGATGAAAACCATTGCCTTATGGATTGTGCACGAGGAGTGTCTATTCTGCCGAAATTGCAGAGGCCTTGCATCCGGGCTTGCCTGCTTCCCTACTTGATATACTGGCTTTGATGAGTTAGCCTGGAGGTATTACAAGATCGCCCAATAAATTTGACGATTTAGCATGTTATTTAGAAACTGAATCGGTATCACGTCAAATAAAGCGCACATAATGTGGCCCTTAAACAGTAACCCGCAAAACATTTAAACTCTAATTTACGGGGACACATTCACCCTTTCTGTCAAAGAGATGTGGCGGCACGCGTTTACCATGTAATTGGGTTTCCCTGAATGTGTGGCATGTGTGCACCCGGCATTTCTTTTTCACGCCCGTGGCAGTCCCCAGCATATAGGGGATGTTTGGGAGATGCGTGGATGTCGTTTGACCCTGGTAGAGGGATAATAAAAATAAGATTTGGCATCTCCTGCATCTGGGGAAAGCCAGGTGCTCTTCCAGCTTCGGGTGGACGAGGTGTGTTAGTAATAACATATCCTACTAAAATGGATAAAAATATGTTTTCCCATCTATTAATTAAAAAATAATTAATTAATTACCTTACCTAAATAGATAATTAGGCACATAACTAAATAAATAACATAGAAAATTATGTACATAACTAGATAGTTAGATACCTAACTAACTAAATAAATAACATAGATAATTAGGTACATAACTAAATAATTAGATACAACTAAATAATTAACATAGATAATTAGGTACATAACTAGATAATTAGGCACATAACTATCTAAATAAATAACATAGATCATTAGGTACATAACTAGAGAATTAGGTATGTTATTGGCTGGTTAGAAATTTCATAATTTTTTAACTAGATTTTTTTTAGCTTATTTTAT
Organism: Pseudotsuga menziesii; assembly: GCA_001517045.1. Lineage (NCBI taxonomy): Eukaryota > Viridiplantae > Streptophyta > Pinopsida > Pinales > Pinaceae > Pseudotsuga > Pseudotsuga menziesii. Next base: position 305,916 of record LPNX011103656.1, read on the forward strand.
TGTTTAGTGACACATAATTTCGGATGTGTTTTAATTAGTTCAGCTTCTGCTATCTTTGAAGTGTAGACCATGTGAAAACAGCAACACATTCTATGTATATTTGTTAGATAATGATCGTGGACACAAAATGGCCAAGTATTTATTATGCATGGACAGGTATATTTTAACTTTATACAATGCTGTTTGTTTTGAAATTATATATATATTCTAATCGTTTTATGCACTTTGCAGACACCTCTGGATTCTTATGGAAAACAATACGCAAACAATTACGAGGCTGATGTCAAACAGTGCGGCGTCTTGCTTGCTTGGGCAGCCTAGGATGTCATGATGTCCATCCTCTCGGAGATTGCAAACTGTCATCAGTTTATGAGGGTGATATCTTCATTGTGACAAAAGCATGTCATGTTTTCTGGGAGCATCTCTTTTAGGCAAAAATTAAAATGCCTTTTAGAAATCATGCCACTTATGTTTATTGGCAAATGTTGTTGGGATTTGTCTGGCATCAAACAAGATAAGTGCTGTATGAAAGTCAAGATGATGTCGTCTTGGGACAGAGTATATGTGTTATTAGTCTGTCCCCTGTGTTTTTTTTGCAGGCTCTTGCCTATTTGCTTTTGTAATTTACTAAGTGATGTAGCTATCAAGGATCTTACTCCGTTGGGTGCGCTCGCGGGGTCGGTCCACAAATAATAAAATGATATTTTTTTGGTTTTTGGTGGGGGGCTTTACCCCTGCCTCTGTGTGTGTTGTGGTTTCTTGTTTGACGGTGTGATTGTGTGATGTTTTTGCTACAGATGATACTGATGGGGAAGATAACTCTATGTCTGTTGTTCATGTCATCAAATTAAGTTGCTATTGCCATGATTTTTGTTACCAACTTGGTTGCATATACAGCAAGGAATTAATTCTTCACACAGCATCCATTTATGATGAAGCTATTTGTGGGAGTTGTATTGGATTTGATCATTATTGGTATGAACAGAGACTTAGTCTTATCGATGCTGCTTGAAGCATTATATTTTCTCATCACTGTAAGGAGCACTACATTGTCAAAGAGCAGTCTGGCCAGTTAATATCTACAAAAACTTAGCAGCGAACATGACTGTTTCTTTCCAACCAATATTACAGCTGGAGGATTAACATCTCTGTCAGTAAATCCAGGTGGGTGGTAGTTCTCAATTGCTTTGAACATTATTTTATAGTTATAAGTAACTCAGCACAGAAATAAAGCAGGAAATGGTAATGGTTATGCTAGGTAAACGATAGGTAATGGCTATTGTGGTTAGTGTGATCAATGTGGCTAAAGGTTAATAATATTGATTGACATTTTAGAGGCTAACATTTCCTATTTGCGCCTAAAGTGGTTATTCAATTTATAATGGAGATTTGCCAAAGTTTGGACAGAGATGAGATGTTTTTTTATTATTTGATAAGAGGAGAGTTGCTCTTTTATCAGGAAAACATACACGAACATAAGAAGAGTTGCTCTTTTATAATTGATGTCACCAGTTAAAAAACGATATTAAAAATACAGTCTTCAGTGTTTATCAGTGTTGGGCCTCATCAGAGTGCTACCTGTATTTTTCAGCTATCCAAAATTAGATCTTCGTAGGACAAAAGTGATTTTTTCTTACAATATATCTTTTACATCAATGATCTAAATTTCACAAAAATCAGACAAAGGAATATCCAAAGGAGGAATCGTGGTTCCTTCTTGAAGTTCTTCCAGACGAAGAGCCCCAGGATGCAATAGCAGGCCTTGCTTTGATAAGGAATCCACCTCCGGGTTAAAGGCCCGATAGGATGTGCTTGAAGTGAATTAACTGGAAGGAGGACCGAATCTGTTTTAGCTTATCCACCATGTAGCAGAGGCCAATATTGTTTCTGATGACCTATCCCTGCATAACATTGATTACCAATAGAGTCTCCAAATACCTGTATCCTGTTAATACCACATATTACCACATACCTGTATCATGTTAATATCACATCTGTATGCTTGGCCCAGCAGAAAGAACAGTCCTTTGAATCCAGCCCAATTGTTAGTGATCGGACCTAGACGACCTTTCCCAAAAAAGAAGTGATTTTTTGAAAGGTACAAGGAAAAACCAAAACTACTAGAAGAATTTCTGTTCTGGCTGGCTCCATTGAAAAAAGCCTGAGGCCAGAAAATGCCTCAGGCTAAGAAACATTTGAAGGTTTATCACAATGACAGTAGCGAGGTGCTCTACAGTCCAGTATGGGAAGATGTTGTCACATAATGTAATTAAAAAATAAAAATAAAAAGTAATAAGAAATTTCACTTGTAAAATAAAAAATAAAAATGAAATAAAAAATAATAAATAAAAATCCATGGCTTATAAAATAAAAATTTATAACCAAATAAAGTTATTAAAAAAATTTAAAACCAAATAAAAAGTTAAAAAAAAAAACCTTATACATAAGCATGAAGAGGGATCAAATTTCCTTAGTGGACGTGTAAATAATTTAAGTTGAAAAAAATAAAACCTCGAGTAATTGGATGCCTCTTGATAGTAGATACCTTATAAATTCGGGTTTAAGATGAATTTATGCGGATAGAACTAAGAGATTGATGACCTGCAAAATTATTTGGAGAGGTAGCTGAAAACGATCCTTAAAAATGACCTCATTTTGTGTCAGCCACACCCAAGCAATAATTAAAGGAAACGATCAGAAAGTATATTGAAGTGCTGTACACAAAAAAATATTCTAAAGCATCTCTACACTGAATTCTCATGCCAGAGATCAATTCGATTTATCATCTTTCCAGCCTCTTGCAATACCTCTTCAACAAAGCCGAATTCTCATGCCAGAGATCAATTGAACTTATCATCCTTCCGACCTCTTGCCATACCTCTTTAATAAAGCCACACTCCACAAACAGGTGATTGATCGATTCTCCTCCCGATCTACATAAGAAACAGAAACCAGGGCATCACCACTCTTATGTGTAAGGTACCAAGGAATTAGCTGCGATAATAGGTATAATTTTTAATTAGTTAAACATTACAAGGCCTTCTCTAAGGAATACAAAGAAAAGGATTTCATGATTCCCATTTTTTAATTTAAAAAATTACTTTAATTTATAAATAATAGGTAATTAGGCATTTGAATAAAGAAAAGATAGGTGATTAGGCACATAACTAAATAAATAACATAGATCCATCTTTGAATCACCATTTATTCAAAAGTGGACTTCATAATTTATTTATCAATATAATTGATAAATTAATAAATTATTGACATAGATGTATCTTATGCAGGATCAAGCAGTCAAAGGTGTCTGCAACTATCAATTAATAAATTATTTACATAGATGTATCTTATGCGGGATCAAGAAGAAAGGTTTGCAAGATGTTTGCAGAATTCCCTTAGCTTTGGCTTTATTCTTATTTTTGCTTTAGCTTTATATCGAGATATGTTTGCGAATTTCTAGTCCTCAAGGTAGATGCAGATTCAGTTATTACTCGGCTGGTTAGAAATTTCGTAATTTCTGAAGTAGAACTTATTTTTAGTTGATTCTAGTTATTTATAAATTAGGATGTTTTTTTTTATTTGTTCAGCTTGTTATTTTTGAAGTGCAGAACTTCTGTTAATGACCATGTGAAACAGCAACTCATACTGTGTAATGCTTCATAGATAATGATCATGGACACAACATGGCCAAGGCTTTATTATCCATGGGCAGGCATCTTTTAAATTTATATATTTCAGTTTGTTTTGAAATAATTTATAATATAAATATAACTCAACGAGGAAGCCTATTTGAAGTGTTTAATGTGCTGCTAGGTGTTCTCTCATCGTTTTATACACTGTGCAGACTCCTTTGGATTTTTATGGAAAACTATATGCATGTAATTCTCGAGGCTTATGGCAAGAAGTTTGGCGTCTTAATGATTGCTTGGGCAGCCTAGGATGTCATGATGTCCAACCTCTCAGAGATTTAAAACTGTCATCAGTTTAGGAGAGTGCTTTCTTCATTGTGACAAAAGATTCTCATATTTTCTGGGAGCCTCTCATTTAGGCCAAATGCCTTTTCGAATTTATGCCACTGTGATGTTTATTGGCAAATGTAGTTGGGAATCGGGATTTCTCTGGCATCAAACAAGATAAGTGCTACATAAAAGATGTTTTCTTGAGACGGATCTGTCCCCTGTGGTTTTTATGAAGGCTCTTGCCTGTTTGCTTCTGTAATTTTCAAATTGATGTAGCTACCAAGGATCTTACTCCGTTGGGTGCGCTCACGGGGTCGGTCCACAAATAATAAAATGATTTTTTTTTGGTTTTGGCAGGGGGCTTCACCCCTGCCTGTGTGTGTGTGTTGTGATTTCTTGTTGACGGTGTGATTGTGATGTTTTTGTTACAGACGACACTGATGGGGGAGATAACTCTTTGTCTGTTGTTTATGTCATCAAATTAAGCTGCTATTGGCATGATTTTTGTTACCAACTTGGTTGCACTAGAGCAAGGAATTAATTCTTCAAACAGTATCCATTATTGGAATGAACAGAGACTTGTTGACGCTGCTTGAAGCATTATATTTTCTCATTACTATAAGGAGCACTTAGCTTTCTTTCCAACCAACATTACTGCTGGCGGATTTACATCTCTCGAGTACTGAGGAATATTTGATCAGATTCAATGTAAAAAGAGGTGGGTGGTAGTTCTCAATTGCTTTGAACATTATTTTATAATTATGAGTAATGCAACATTGAAATAAAGCAGGAAATGGTAATGGTTATGCTAACAAGATCATTGCTGATTAGATAATGTAAACGATAGATAATGGCTAGTGGATAGTGATTATTTTGGGCTAACCCGCTAAACATGGTAGCATCTTAGAGAATTTTTTTTGCTGTCTTAGGCAATACTTTTGCTGTTCTATTTTGTATGATTAGGTTTTAGGATGAGGACTTCAGGTGTAATATTTTGTGCAATTAGGTGCTAGATTAAAGAATACTATTATGTAACTGATTATCTGCCATTTTAAAGAGTCATGATTTAGCAGTTTCTGAGGCTGAATCGTTGTTCAGTGGAAAAATCGCTGTTCAGTGAAAGAATCGCTGTTTAGTTGCAAGTTCAGTGAAAGAATCACTGTTTAGGTGCAAGTTCAGTGAAAAAATCTCTAATTGATAGTGAAGATTTCTCTAGTTTTTAACAAAACTTGAACTGTTATATAAAAAATGTATTGGAAGAATGCATTGTAATGCTATTTTGAGCGTTTCTAACCCCCCCCCCCCAAAAAAAAAAAGAAATATTTTTCATCAGATGGCCAATTTTTTAGGCAAAGAAAGAAGAGCAGTAATGACCACCGCTCTTGTGTGAAAGAATCGCTGTTTAGTTGCAAGTTCAGTGAAAATCTCTAATTGATAGTGAAGATTTCTCTAGTTTTTAATAAAACTTGTGAACTGTTATATAAAAAGTTTACTGGAAGAATGCATTGTAATGCTATTTTGAGTGTTTCTAAATTTTCTCCCAAAAAAAACGATAAATAATTTTTATCAGACGGGCAATTTTTTAGGGAAAGAAAGAAAAGCAGCAAATGACCACCGCTCTTGTCTGATACCACTAATGAATTAGCTGTAATAATAAGTATTTAATTGTCAGTTTGTACCCATTTTAGAATTATTGTAGCTAATTGCGGAATGTTAACAGATATGGGTACAATACTTGTGTACAGTCTTGTGATGGAAGGCAACGGTGGTTCAATTGTTTCATTGAAATATCAAGCGGATGTTAATTAAGAATACCAGTGAATTAGCTGTGATAATAGGTATTTAAAAAAATAATTGTCATTTTGTACCTTTCTTTAGAATTATTGTAGCTAATTGTGGAATGTTAGCAAATATGGGTAACAATACTTGTGTACAGTATGTGTTGAAAGGCAACGGTGGTTCAATTATTTCATTGAAATATCAAGTGGATGTTAATTAGGAATACCAGCGAATTAGCTGTGATAATAGGTATTTAAAAAAATGATTGTCATTTTGTATCTTTCTTTAGAATTATTGTAGCTAATTGCGGAATATTAGCAGATATGGGTACAATACTTGTGTACAGTATGTGATGAAAGGGAATGGGGGTTCAATTATTTCATTGAAATATCAAGTCTGTTAATTAAGAATACCAGTGAATTATCTGTATGCATGCTGGACTTGAAAAATCGTTAATTTTTGGGTGGACTTAAAAATATGTTCCCATGTGGTATGTCTAATAGTGGACTTCTAAAATATTTAATCCACACAAGTGAATGCGATATTTGTTATTTGATGCTAATTACCCACCTATTATATATATATATATATATATGTATTTCACTGCCCATGTTCATTTTTGCTTACTTTCATTTTGCTTCATGTCATGGTTGCAAATATCTAACACATTCTTTTGGGTATTCTAATATATATCCAATTAATAAATTGAGATGCAAATTTGTTATCAGTGCAGAAATCTGTAGCAGCAAATTGATGAGTAAGTTGTGCCTGTGTTAGTGTGATTTGCTCGATTTGTTAGTTTATATGATAGTGCAATTAAAAACAAGTAATTACTATATCATTTATATAGGCAGGTCGATAGTGGTATTTGTTAAATCAAAATTGTAACATTTTTCTTAGGTCCTAGGCAAAGGAGGATGACTACCAATCAATGATCACTGTTTCATGCTATCTGATGAAAATAATTTATAGCCTTTTTGTAAAGGCAACAAGCTGAAAAGGAATAATTGAGCAGTCTAGACTTTGACAAAGACTCTTAATGATGGCCAAGCTAGCAGGTAAACATATCGTTCTTTAATTTGATTAATTTTAATCAGATAGATATTGTTTTATATGCTATTTCTGAGATATTGTTATTGACAAGATAGATATTGTTTTATATGCTATTTCTGAGATATTGTTATTAACAAGATCAGTCTGCTAAGATGAATATTTTAGATGCATTATTTTATTATTATTAATCTGTTCATTGCTTTAATCAATTTTTAGAAGGAACAGATGTTTCACTATTTATTGGGATAAATATACTATATTCTCTGTCAGGGTCCATTCTTTAGCATTTTGTTGATCTTACTATGTATTCTTGTATTTGTTAAAAGCCAGTAAATATTTCTTTTGAGCGAAATTATTCAGGCTTTGAATAGTTGCAAATATCTAACACATTCTTTTGGGTATTCTAATATCTATCCAATTAATAAATTGAGATGTAAATTTGTTATCAATGCAGAAATCTGTATCAGCAAATTGATGAGTAAGTTGTGCCTGTTAGTGTGATTTGCTCAACTTGTTAGTTTAAATGATAGTGCAATTAAAAACAAGTAGTTACTATATCATTCATATAGACAGGTTGATAGTGGTATTTGTTAAATCAAAATTGTAACATTTTTCTTAGGTACTAGGCAAAGGAGGATGACTACCAATCAATGATCACTGTTTCATGCAATCTGATGAAAATAATTAATAGCCTTTTTGTAAAGGCAACAAGCTGAAAAGGAATAATTGAGCAGTCTAGACTTTGACAAGGACTCTTAATGATGGCCAAGCTAGCAGGTAAACATATCGTTCTTTAATTTGATTAATTTTAATCAGATAGATATTGTTTTATATGCTATTTTTGAGATATTGTTATTGACAAGATCACTCTGCTAAGATGAATTAGATACATTATTTTATTATTATTAATCTGTTTATTGCTTTAATCAATTTTTAGAAGGAACAGATGTTTCACTATTTATTGGGATAAATATACTATATTCTTTGTCAGGGTCCATTCTTTAAATATTTCTTTTGAGCGAAATTATTCAGGCTTTGAATAGTTGCAAATATCTAACACATTCTTTTGGGTATTCTAATATCTATCCAATTAATAAATTGAGATATAAATTTGTTATCAATGCAGAAATCTGTATCAGCAAATTGATGACTAAGTTGTGCCTGTGTTAGTGTGATTTGCTAAACTTGTTAGTTTATATGATAGTGCAATTAAAAACAAGTAGTTACTATATCATTCATATAGACAAGTCGATAGTGGTATTTGTTAAATCAAAATTGTGGCATTTTTCTTAGGTACTAGGCAAAGGAGGATGACTACCAATCAATGATCACTGTTTCATGCAATCTGATGAAAGTAATTAATAGCCTTTTTGTAAAGGCAACAAGCTGAAAAGGAATAATTTAGCAGTCTAGACTCTGACAAGGACTCTTAAGGTCTGCTTGAGAAATTATGTAATGGCTTATTGCTGCATTGAAATGAAGAGATACTGAAGTTGAAGTAGCGGGACAGTTAATGCCATTGGCCATTACTGATGAAGGTTGAAGTGTAAGTGCGACATTCTTGAAAACCGGTTTCTGTACGACTTATATTTCTGAACAGGTAGGGCAGTTGAAGAACTGGGACAGTTACAGCCTTTCCCGATGAAAGTTGGATGTGTAAGTACAACTTTATTGAAACCATTATTTTGCAGAGGATCAACATTTTGTATGGCTTTACATTTTGGAAGTTGACGATTTTATTGTGTAGATTAATGCTCTTTTTGGTGGAGTATTTTGTGTAGCTTCAAAAATGGATTGATGTGTACATATTAATGCAGGATTTTTTCAGAGAACATGGTTGGACTGTGGCACTCAGTGATTGTTATTTAATTATGGTATAAAATATCTGGAATGTGGAGCATTGTTCAGAACTGTTTCAGACCATTTTCTACTGCAGATCCCAGATATTTTCTGCATTAATTTGCCTGTATGGATCACATGTACTTTCAAGAAGTTTATTTTTGCAGCAATTTAGAGGATGATACAATGGGTTTTTAATTTGATCACAAGGCAGAAAATGTGTAGCTGGCATAGAGTTGTTTCAATTTCCATAATGTTTAAAATGCATTGGCCTATATTTTGGTGTACATGTCAAAGGTCTTTTTCTGGGTCGATGTCATGTTATTGTAGAAGCAATAATGCATCTCTGTCACTATTAATCTTCTAGCCATAATGATCATCTACATTTCTCTTGAAAATCATGTATACCCAAATAGCTGAAACAACAGTTTCAGCACTAGTCTTTACGACAAGAACTCATCCTCCACAACAGTTTTTGCATGGCCTTTTATCTGATTTATTATAGACTCTCTGGAGACTTTAAAACCTCACCACTGGGGAATACGCCTGATAACCAGCAAATCTCATGCTGAACTTGTCTTCTAGATTGTAGGTCCTCCAACATGTGTCGAGTTGTATGCATATTTCAATTTTCACATCCCCCTGATCCCAGGTCCTCCTGCAGGGTTGATTATTTTGTCTATGGTGAACCTATTGGAGGCCTCTGTTACATAGATCTCTAAACGGCCTCTGTCTGTGACTCTCATGCTAGAATTATTTTTGATGAATTTGCCGTCACATACAGAGGCCATTCAGAGATATATGAAACATAGGCCTCCTATATGCTCACCATGGACCAAAAAACAACCCTGTTCATATGGGGTTTTTGGCTACCACAAGGGATGCATGGCTCCATGTTTTACAGTAGTTAGATTTGGGACAATTAGATGCATTCTTGATAGAAATCTTGTTACAGTGCTCTTCCCATTTGAAGAGATTCAAAAGAATATTAATTTTAACAAAACATTTAGCCCTTCGGATTCCAACTGGTACAGTGTGTATATGTGAATTGTATACTTGATATTAAGGTTTTCATGAATGCGAAGACTACAATGTACAATATAAAGGGGGATTCTAATTTCTGACATTAAGGATTATTTATCTGTATGTCAAACAGTGCTGACATTAAGGGTTTGGGTATATGTGTGTGAAGAATACATTCTCTGCCCATAGGATCCATTATCCATATATTGATAGGTGCATTGATCTGCTTGAAGGATTTGATCCTGTTCTGTGAGGCAGACAACAAGTCTTTTATTAAAAGAACGACTGCCCATGGGTGGAATGTTGTTTTTTATATTTGCATTGATCTGCTTGAAGGATTTGATCCTGTTCTGTGAGGCAGCCGCCAAGTCTTTTATTAAAAGAACGACTGCCCATGGGTGGAATGTTGTTTTTTATATTTTCAATTTTTTGGATGGTATTATGAGTTTTACCCTAATTGTCCTGATTGGCACTTGGTCCTTCTTGAGTCATTATCTTCAAGAAAAGGATAAGAAGGTGCTCATGATTGTCCATTCTTCTGCAAGTTGTTTCCAATATTGCTTTGTCGACAAAAACATCATATAGGTATATATGGATGAGCCATCTGGCCAGGGAATGTGCAACTATCAGATTCTATGTTTTCACGGTATATAAATTCTGGCTTATTATGCACAATCCTTATTTGGTGATTGAGGATGAAGAGGAGGAAGTTGTAGCTCAGGCCTCAAAGTTGGATGAAGATGATAATTTTGAGATTTAATTTCGATGGCTTATTTGGATAAAGATAAGTCATTTGGAAGTTTCTCTTCAATGAAAGAAATCTTCAATCCTTTTAAGTGCTGTTAGTTTGCCTATGGAAATGAAAATACAATCCCTCCTATTGCCCTAGTTTTGTATCCTCTATCAAGTTGCCAAACATTTTTATATTTCTATAAACTTATTCAATTTGGATGTGTATGTAATGTTGCCTTTTGGTTGCACTGTTGTCCCAAGCCACTCTGAGAAATTATGAAGTCAAGAATTAGTTCTTAGTTTTGCCAAATCAAAATTAACCCATTTTAAAATTTGTTTTTTTGTAATGTTTATTACATAATATCCTATATGTTATGCTTCTAGTAGAGCAGGGGAAGCAACACAGCTTGTACGTGAAAAATAGTATATTGTTGTACACTTATCTGCTTGTCATGATATAGTGATGTATTGTGCTCTCACGTGGTCTTTAATTGGTCATTAATAAAATTATGCTATATTAACTATTTTGTTTTTTAGGTAAAATATTATGTGAACACCTAAGCCTCCCTAATCAGAGGATAATACCTAAGGTAAACCCTAGATTTTTCAGGGCACAAGGCGAGACCAATAACAGGTCTCAAACATTACAACAATATACTCTATAAGATCTCATCATGTTACTTGCGGGAATTGAACCTGTAGGGAGAGGGTAACACTACTCTCAACCATCTAGGTTAGACCCAATTGACCTTAACATGTCAATTGCATGATTATCAAACATTTCAGTCTTTTCCCATCTTTGGAGATCATGTGAATACTTATCTAATATTTATAAATATTTTCACACCTTATAACTTAGGTTCATTTTTTCCCTAATGCAAAGATATGATGATGCTCATCTTACTATTGATGTGCCTATTTTCATTCTTAAACTGACTAGAATCCCTCCACACAAACATCATATTGGGGATATATTATGACATGACTTCCAGTTTCAGCATAGTTGGAAAGAAAATAAGCAACAATATTATCTTAGTTTTAACTTGAATATGTATTGTTTGTTACCTGTTGAAATGGCAGTCCAAGCCGCCGACAAACACAGGCGGAGAAAATGATCACGGTCACTTTTCCTAACTTCTTCGGAAGTCGAAACCTCCTAGGGGAGAGCCCTATGTAACTTTGCAAAAGACACTTAGACACCAAGTTACTGAACAATGCTTAAAGGAGCCAATCAAAAAGTGGAATCGATGTATTACCAGCATAGATCCATCTTAAAGGTGGCTCTACCAAGCGTCAAGAGGGATAAAATCTCTTAAGGTGCAAACCCTTTCCCCTCTATCGAATCCAGTGGTCACCTGTTTTGTCATTAAAATCACATAATGTGTAGTTGAAAGTCATGTTGCCATGGATTATCATGGTATAGGGTATCCATGCACATTATTAGACAATGCCATGGATGATAAGCAGAGGGGTATCACTTCATTATTTGACTGTGCAGGAAATAATATCATATTAATATGGCACTCTATTAATACTTTTATTACCTATGCAAATCAATTTGTTACCTGTGCAAATTAGTTCCATATCCCCACAAATTAATTGTTGTAGTGGATAGCCCATGTATTTATGCATATTCTTGTAGTCTCTAGAAGCATTGGAAATGATAATATTGTTGCAGTGATCGAGAGGGAAGGTAATTTTGTATTATGTCATTAATTATCTATATCCCTTATGTATTAATCGATATTGTTGCAGTCTGTGTATCCACTGAAAATTATATTATTGTTGCAGTGAATTGATAGGTAATATTTGTATCATATCATTAATGATCATTTATCTGGATAGCCGAAGTATTATTTTCATTACATGGTTGATATATTTTTTCACTGGAACAAATAGAGAACTATGTTATTTGCAGGTCTGCAATACATGGTTGATATATTTTTTACTCCAACAAATGGAGAACTGATATATTATTTGTAGGTTAGGTTTAAAAGCTTTAATGGAGAATATGTTTAAAAGCTTTAAACAACCCTAACTCCAGTTTTCACATGATAGTAATGTTTAAATATGGTTATAATATTTGAATGTTTTAATATTTATGGTTTGGGTTAATATTTCATTTTTAATTTAGGTTAACAGAAATTATCACATTAATCATTACAAAAATAATAATAGTAATCGTCTTTAATATCGTGAGATTTCTTTATAGAAAAAAAAATTTATGCAAAAAAATTTAAAAGAAAAAGTTTGTGATTTAGTTAGGATTAAAATGAAAGCTTAAGCATGTTGAGGAAATGTGAACCTCAAACACGTTTCATATATGAATTTATAATTGGCTTTATTTGATTTTTTATTGTGTTTTGATATTTATTTTATTTTTATCAGACACACTAATTTTTTGACATATTCAAATTATTTTCTTTTATTTTTTATTTTTATTTGAGCCGATTTATAAGCATGGAAGGAGTTACACATCTCCCCCCTACTGGGCTGTAGAATGTGCCTAGAGGCGCAATGAGCATGCATATGGATTGTGTAAGTTCATCCAAGGATAATCCAATTGCATATTTAATGAATACCGTTGTGCAAATAGTATGATAAGTATAAGTAATCTATCAAACAATCATAAATGCAGATGTACAATAGTATAAGTAACATGTATCAGTGATCTATTCAACTACTTGTGGCAACTGAAATTTCAAGCCGAGATTTTAGGGTGCGAAATTTAAGGGAGAGCCCGAAATACCCAGGGCGTGGAATTTTATGGTGGCCCCGAAATTTTAGGGCATTGAATTTTAGAAAGGGCCCAAAATTATATGGCGCAGAATCTTAGTTCCTGAATTTTTTGTGTTTCAAACATAAAATTGCATACCTAAAATTACCCTAATCTACCATGGAAAATGCAAATATAAACATATGAAAATGTAATTATATTGAAGGAATATTGTATGAAAATAAAGCCAAGAGTTTTAAGGTTTTACCTTGACCCTAGGGCATTAAGGAAGGTGACCAGCTTTCCCCTTGAGAGGTCTTTCCAAAGTTTGGCAAGCAAGGGCCTTCTCGACAACCACAAAGGCTCGTTAAAGGAAGCCTAGCTAGGGAAAAGCTCAGAGACCTAAGCTCTAAGCTTATAAGAACTCCTAGAGGATGTCCTTCACAAGACTATGGTGGCAAAAGGCTGAAAATGACCTAGTTTAGACAAGATGCAGCACTATTGGCCACCATCCAACCATAACAAGCATCATCCATCAACATTTAACAAAGAGAAATCAAGACGAGCATAGATACCTCTTTGTGCATGTGTTAAACTAACAATTCTTGCATCACCGTAGCAAAGAGCAAAAACCGAAGATACTTTAAGAGATTGCCATTAAACTAGAAAAAGAAGTATTCTCAAGAGGTGCACATCGCTCCAAGAGCCCTAAAAGAAGGGTAAAAAAGTAACATAATGTTTTATCCCATGAGTTTTGTCAAAAAATAAAAATGAGGAGACCTATTTATATGATTTTACACTCACTTTTTACAAAATATCCAAGTCTACATGTCTTAAAACATGTCAATTTGAAAGTATAAAATGACATCTTAAAATTAAAACAAAATAATAACAAAAATGGCCCAAGGTAGGCTCAAAGTAGGGCCCTAAAAGAAGGGTAAAAAAATAACATAATGTTTTATCCCATGAGTTTTGTCAAAAAATAAAAATGAGGAGACCTATTTATATGATTTTACACTCACTTTTTACAAAATATCCAAGTCTACATGTCTTAAAACATGTCAATTTAAAAGTATAAAATGTCATCTTAAAATTAAAACAAAATAATAATAAAAATGGCCCAAGGTAGGCTCAAAGTAGGCTACTTGGGGTATTTGTACCCCTAGGTGCTAAAATGTGCTCAAATAAGTGAATCTCTCCGAACGAAAGGCTTGAGTGACCTAGCGGGAGGGCATTATACCCCATCTAACTCCTAAAGTGCTGTAAAATCCCTCAATGCTCTCAAAGTATCAGAATGCTTGACATGGAGGATGGCTTTCTCTGAGGAGATAAGGCCAGGGAGAGTAGGTGCCTACTGACTAAAAGGCCAGTAGGGTGTCTTAAGTGGCTGCGAAGGGAGACAAATGTCTCGTAACTAAAGTAGAGGCCACCAGAGCTTGAAATAGGATATGGAGCCATGTGACCCAGTGGTCAACCCTTAGGAGACCCGTACACCAACATCGAGGTTAAAAATTCCAACAAAGGACAGTGAGCAGTGCCATTAAGCCATAGTACTCCTAAGTGAGGAACCAAACGGCTCAATCATGACCACCATTGCTTGATAACACCCTTCCTGGTCGAAAAAATGGCCCTCTCTCCCTGGGGGACACCTGAAGATGCATTGGGTACAGGTGCAGTGTAACATGTACAAAACTGAATGCAATTTTAACTCTCATTATTGAACTACCTGTGAGACAACTCTAAAAAAATGACTTTTTTACGATAAAATCCCAGCTCTTTCTTGCAAATATTAAAGCTAGCTATATTTACTTTATTTGGTCAGTTGATACAACCCAATAGAAATTTTCAAATATTTCTATTGATTATTGATTTCATTTAATTTGAATTTACTGTGAATTGGAAATAGTATTTTGGATACGGTCTTAATTACCCTATTTGTTAGGTTTGTATCTTGGGAAGGAGATATCTTTCCCTAAAGATTTTTTTGGCCGAACATTTTGCAAGAATCACAAACCTAAGATACATTTTACTCATAATCTATAAATATGTTGCAAACATATTTAGGTATCAAAATATTCAGATTCTACTTCAAATGTACCAAATGTTCAACAGAGTTGCTATGAAGACAGATCCACAGAACTCTGATTATGTTGTTGAGTTTGGTGCATCTCGTAATTCTGAACCTTGGGCGTGCTAAGGATGAGGTAATGAAGACACATCTAAATTAATTTATTAAATCTTATTCACTTGGGACTATGTTTTCCTGGAATGCTATTGAGATTAAAGACATAGGTCATATGATAACTTATAATGCTCACTTTTCCTAGTTTATGGGAAGACTTATGATGAGATCAAGGATTTGAGGACTGTTGAGCTTCCTAAAACAACAGCAACGTTCTCCAGACCTGACTTATATCTAGACCATGTCTTTATATCTGGAAATGCAGAGTGGATTATGTGGGTAACATGGCAGTATTTCTTATGAAGTGCTACCAGATCTTTCTAGTTGCCGCTCTTCCAAAACAGTTGGGAAGGGATCCCTTTTTCAGGTATTAGAGAACAGTTTGCAGCACTATAATCTTCCAGGTCCACACAAACAGAACTTCTGTGAACAATTGCAGATTTGCCAGTATATTTTTCAGGGGCTATCTCACTGGCTTTGGCTGTGGGAGCTTTCGGACTTGATCATATACATAATTAATTTTGTGAAATTTAAATAATTCAACGGGAGAGTAGGCTTTAGCTTCAAAGATAATGTTGTTCCTAGAAATCCAGATGCCCCGAGAGACAGCCACTGGAAGGGCTCTATGGTCTGCCACAGACATATATTCCATCCAGCTTTTGAAGTTGTTCAGTAAGTTTTCTGGCCTTCCCATTTAAGCGTCCTACCTGATGGGGAAAGGGTATCCTTCCAAAATTCTTTACTGAAAGAATAATCCAAAAGGATGTGTTGGATGGATTCTTCATTGCATTTGCAATGAGGGCGTAAACTAGGGTGAAAATCTCATGTTGTCATGAATAATATATCCTCAGAGAGCCCGTGATGCCCTTCTTATCCAATCCAGGGGTCCAGACCCAGTCTGACAGAGTCCTATTTCCTATCTTCCAGCTAAGTGAATTCCCCTTACTAGGGAATTCCAAAACCAGGTCTCTCCATACAGTGGATGAGTTTGTTGTGGTTTTATGTGTATAGGTGAATCCATTCTTCTTCTTTGAGAGGGGTAATGTATTTGGCTTGCATCACTTACTGCCAAAGACCTTTAACTGTGAGGGGTTTTTAGCTATGAGAGCCCCTCCAAAATGATGAATATATTTCAATCCCAAGCCTCCTAACTGTTTTGGTCTAGCAAGCCTCTGCCATTTGACAAGGGGGATGGCATCTTTTTCTGTTCTCCTTGCAGAATAGTTAAAAACATTTCTTAGTCATCTTCTCTAGAATTCCTACTGGATCATATCAGTATCATATATTAAAAGTTCTACGAAGGCATATTTAAAGACAAGCATTTTAAATGTCAAAGATAAGGTCATGTTATGGTGGTCTAGCAAGCCTCTGCCATTTGACAAGGGGGATGGCATCTTTTTCTGTTGTCCTTGCAGAATAGTTAAAACATTTCTTAGTCATCTTCTCTAGAATTCCTACTGGATCATATCAGTATCATATATTAAAAGTTCTACGAAGGCATATTTAAAGACGAGCATTTTAAATGTCAAAGATAAGGTCATGTTATGGCCTTTTTTTCTCATCTTAGTTTGATATTTTGATGGTTTGCATTTTTTTTTTTAATTTAAATAACTAATCCTTGTTTGGCAATTCAGTTTGGAATACTAACAACGTAAGACATTTCGTTCTCTCTGAGTGTCAAGTTTTAGATGCTTTATCATTCTACTTTTTAAACTTTTATTATACTAATTGATAGGATAATTTCTAGATATTGCATTGGTATCTTCAAAATAGTCTTTTAGCTGTGTTGTATGGAGAAAATGGAAAACGTTTTTGTTCTTTAGATGAATTGAATTTAGACGACTCGCATAAAATTACTTTGTGGCTATCCAGTTAGCCCAGGGAGTTTACAAAACTTGAATTTCATGTCAACCTGATGAAAGTGAATGTTATTCTGGCAATTGCTTATGCGGAATCCTTTGAAACTGGTGACAAACTTATTATTGTCTGATGCCGATGACTACAGGGCCTTGATACATTGAAGAACATGGCTCAGAACATAATAAGGTTGCTTTTCCTGGATTCAATTATGTTTTGTGCAGAATTTTAGTACTTCATTTTTTTGTTATTTGGTATAATATGTTTTTCACTTTGTTTATTTCAGGAACTGGATGGATAAGTGCCCTTGATTTGATGCGATTGACACACAGGACGGCATTTTTCTCCAATATTTTTATAAAATGTGGAAATCATAAATCTTTCATTGATTGTTTTCCCAATCTTGATGGTGTCTTTCGTTATAATTCAGGTGGAAAAAGCAACATCAGACGTTGAGAACACAAATGTGAAATCGAAAGCCAATTAATAGGGTAGTTATGATATCTATATGTTGCTTGTATTTGTTACTTGCTTTGAAGTTTGAACCATGATACAGACAGGATTATTGCATTCCTCATTTTAAGCAGATTCGCATGGGTTCTCCTCCATATCGTCATCACTAGTTCCTGCTAACATGCATCCTGTTGACCTCCTTTATAATAAAAAAATATTCTGCACTGCGACACCTGTAATTTAAAATGTTTTCACCCTTTTGCTTCACATGGTCCCATACACAAATCCACACTCACCGCATCCTTGTAAAATGGAGGTTTGAAAGAGTTTTTAATACACCAAATCATTCTCTGAGGAAGATGGAAAATGAAAGTAGCGTTAGCTGGAGCAGGACACAGTGGCAGCTTCCATATCTGCTAATGCGTTATTTACCAGAATTGTTTTTCATTTCAAGCTCTCAGCAGCAACCGATAACAGCTAACTGTTCTAGGAAGAGGATTTAAAAACTGATGACCATGTAGCATAGGTAACTACTGGAATAAATGAAAATAAATAAAATAAAACATCTTACTATGTTCAGGCTAGCAGTCTTAAGGATGAGATAGATGAAACATAAAAAATTATTTCGAACTTGAGTATAAAAATTAAGCTAGGAAGGAAAATAGTAAAATAATAAATTGGAAAAACCTACCTACTTAATCCTACACTAACCTTATACATCACTGGATTATAAATTATATATAATCATACAACCATTGAAGCTATTGAAGTAAAGCAATACTAACATGTATATCAAGGTGTTGCATTGGGCTAGTGTACAATGCAACCTATGATTCAAAAAACTTACTGTGTACAATACTAACCAGATGCTAGGAGGTGACATTGTTGGCATTTGAATCCCAGTCAAGGAATAATGAGGATATGCACAACCCAAATCTGCAAGCTGCAGGAATAATGAGGATATGCACCGCCCAAAACTCTAGATCTATTTTAGGGAAGAGTAAACAAAATAAAAAATCATCCAAGTGCAATGTCAACAATAATAAATAAATGGCGATCAAGGTCAAATGTACAATATCCAAGAGCCGAACCTCCATATACAATATCCAATATCCTCCACATACAATATCCAAGAGCCGAACCTCCATATACAATATCCTAGATCTAGTGTTTGACCCCATGGACCTACTTAAGGAAACAACAAGACCTAGATCTAGGGTTTGACCCCATGGATCTACTGCAAATCCAAGCAACTTCCATCATAAATGTAAAGTAATAGCTCTAAAGTGGACCATATCATCATAAAGGTGGAATAAAAACCCTTTAGGGTGGAACGCTTCAATAGGTAAGGCCTAGAAACATGTGCAAATCAATCTCCAAGTAGATTGCTCCATGTGATTAGGCTAGGAATGGGTCAAATATGCTCCAAGAAGTGGACACTCATCAAATAAAGGATGGATAAGTGTGTAGCCAACTCTTCATTCTTGGACGCTATCTTCTCTTGACCTTGTCAAGGGTCCAGTCATAAAACATGTGTATTGAACACCCTCAATTAAATATTGTTCACAACACCCTCAATTAAATATTGTTCACATAGCAACCAACTCATCAACCTCCACCACTAACCCATCCATATATTCAAAGATAGATCCATGAACTGAGGAATGCATCAATCCCAAGAGACATGCCCATGATAGGTGATCAAACCAATGGAGAAGGGGACGGCCCCTTCTCCAATGAATAAAAACAGCTCCACGCACGCCAAGAGAGAGCAGTCGAGGAGAGCACTCTAGTGATAAGTAATAGTATCAAGGTGTTATCCAAACCTAGGAACAAGAGAACGCTCCAATAAAAACCCATAATCCATCATTAGTGCATTTCACTCGAGCGCTCCAAGGGAATCAGAATATATGCTATCCAATACTTGCTAGGAGGAGAGCACTCAATGAAAAATCAAATATCAAACCTCCTAGACATCATAAGAGCTGGAGGGATCCATAGAAAACTCCAATAAATGTCATCAAAATGCCTTTCCAAATAAAATATAAGAGGGTGCTAATGGAAAATCAACAATAAAACCCCCAATCATGAAGCAGTCCTCTTGGGCTTGAGTTTTCTTCCAGAAATGATGGATAATAACACCAAGATGACAAAACAAAAGCCTCAGATAAACATTCTGCCACAGGTCTTAGGCTGGGTGTTCAGGGTAAGGGAACCCACAATGGCCACAAAATCACATTTCCGGGTCTGAGATATACCCTCTTTTAACTGTTGTGTTGAAACTTACAACACACACGTGGCTAGAAAATACATTCAGATCTTAAAGAAACATCTACTTCGGCTTCCATTTGATGATCAATGCCGCTTATAAAAGAGAATAAACCAAAGCTGCTACCATTTCGCTATTTCAGCCCTAAAAACATCCCAGACCAAAGGACATTTAAGTGTTGTTAAAGGTGCATTCCATTGCTGTTCAACAGGCATGCTAGCTAAGTATTAATCTTTGTTGGTAGGAATTCGCAAGCCTCAATCATAGCCGAATTATTCCAATCAAAGAACCAGGCCTTTAGAATTGATTACTTGCCATACATTAGTTCTGCACACAATTATTTTGAGCCACAGATCTCCCACCAGTTTTGACAACAATACAGTATCCAAATTTCACTGAAAACATGTCTTAGTGTCATGCCCCCATGGGTTCCAAAGATGAGCAACAAGGGGGAGCACTCAGCTGATTAGGACACCCATTTGGACCGGCATCCCATCTAAACCATGAAAGGTATGAGTGCTCCAAAAGAAGTTGCATTTAAACCATCATGTGAGATAACATGGAGGGTGCTTCATCAAATGAGACATCGAATGTGATCTAGGTGCCAAATGAAATCCAAATCACTAACTTTTGCAGACTAACTTTGAACAAATGATAAGCGCAGTAAAATAACATTAATCACATCAACACAATGGACACAAGAATTTTCTCTAGGGAAACCTTTAAAAGACAAAAACCCCAAAAAACATTAGTAACTCATCCCGTAAATGAGATGATTGAAATTCTTCAAAAAGTTCCACAACCCCAATAGTGTTAACCACAACACCGGAAGATCACTCTTTCCAGATTACATAAAAATGCTCAATTAGGGCTTCTTCAGAAAATAGGACTTTTCTCTCTCCTACCCAACAATTACAGACTTCTCCAAATTCTTTGTATATGCCCAGATCTGCCCTTTGCCTGTTTGTACACCTTCTTGGATTCCTGACTGTCTGCCTGATCTGCTCTCTGCCCGTTTCTCTGCCTGCTGCCCGTCCTTTTCAGCCCAAATCTGTTCTGTTTGGCAGCTTGGCTGCCCTGTGTGGTAGCTTTGTTACTGCCCGAGGGCTAGCAGCCTTGGCCCAAGGCCTTACGGGCTTTTTCGAGGTCCTGTGCTGGCTTGACAACCCTATGGGCTGTTACAGGACCCTCACGGGTCTACCCACTGGCTGCCCGGAGCGCCTGTTAGGCCATGGCAGCCCTCACGGGTCTGCCTCGTGGCTACCTGAGGGTGCTGTAAGAACCTTAACACTCCCGGGTAGGCCTGCTAGAGGCTGCCCAAGGGTGCCGCGAGGCCAGGGCCCTTAAGTGGCCTGGCCTGGATGTGTAAAGAGAGGGCCGAACCCTCAACCACCTGCCCAGAGAGGATAGAAGCAGCCCGTGAAGATAGAGTGAGGGCTTCCCACGGCCCTTAGTTTCTTCTGATTGATTTGTTGTAGTATGCCTTAAATCTTTCCTAATTTTTGTTGCCTCCAAAATTCTCAGCGTGATTATTTATGAGTGTGTGACATATTACATATAAACTCTGAAATTTAGTGCAATTTTGATGTTGTTGTAGATTAACTTTCACATAAATAAAATTATAGGAGTACATTCGAAGAGAATCTAAGAGACGATACTAATCTGGTGAAGGCTCGCATTATTCTTGGATAGATGTAATAAAGATGTCATTAACTTGGTTGTTTGATGAAGAGAGTAATGAGGATTAGTAGTTCGACAGAATTTACTCTTTTGTTCCTACCTTCATAGCCTTGATCTAATGATGTAAAAGTGCAATGTATAATGTTATTTCTGGTTAAGATCGCTTAGATCAAATATTCAGTCGCATTGAATAGAGGACTACTAGTGTTTGCGTTTGCGCCAGAAGTTGTTCCTAGATCCTAGACTGCTATAGGAACAAGGCTGTCACATCTTAAGTTGAAATGACTTCGTTTGAATGTGGTGGATCAGGTAGAATAGATCAAGGGAAAGGCAGCAGGTTAACCTGTAGATTAGTGTACCATTGGGCATGGAGTCGAGTAACACCCTTTAGATTGAAGGCAATTGAACTGCGTATCAGACATAAAGCTTATACGATGGTGGATGGAAGAATGGATAACAGAAGGAACAATGTCCATCAAACAGAGATCCTCTCTATAAATGAATGCAATATAATTGAATAATAAACAATGATTAACAGGCAAGTTACAGTAGATCCTCTGCTGCTCATGAATCCATCAATCAAAGGCAACCATTATCCTCAAAGTATGCTGTTTATTCAAACAAGATGATAAAATGAATGAATGACAAAGAAAATTAATAATTTGATAACACAACTCTCATGAATCTTCAATTACAGAAAATATTACGCTACGAATGCCCTCAGGCTTATAATTGAAGCACCACAGCTTCTGCTCTTCCAATGTCACCTCTTGAGCCTCTAGAAGTCTCTTCCCCTTTACATTGAAATGATAGTTTAAATATAGAATACAGTCTTCATGCTGTTACCAGTTTTTAAGAATAAAATTCTAACAAAAAAATAAAAGTAGAAAAAAAATCTCGATTCATGCAAAATGCTTCTTTGAAATTTGTCTGATCCCCCTTCCTCCGTCATATATTCTGAGACGTGTATTCTTAAATATGTTTAAATACTGCCCGAAATGTTGGACTTGATTTAATTGAATCTTGATTATCCGCCTTCAATCTGAAACTGAATTGATTGACTGCTAAAAATGTGGATATGTTGCCTTTATTACTAGAAAGTCTGCCAGTAATGGACATTTGTCGCTGATTCTCCTAAAAATATGTAGCTGCTTGAATATGTATTAGTCGAGATTGAGCATGATCCATATAGTCAATAACACTTGGAACAAAACGTTGGCATACTCTTAACGTCCTCTTTCATTTGAAAATAGTCAATAACACTTGGAATAAAACGTTGGCATACTCATCAAGAGAACATCCCACACAAGAGAGACATCCAAACAAATTATATGTATAACAACCATTGATCATAACAAAAACGTTGGCATACTCATCAAGAGAACATCCCACACAAGAGAGACATCCAAACAAATTATATGTATAACAACCATTGATCATAACATTTTTCAAGAGTACAAACAACATCCAAACTGCATTTTCCTTTCTTTCTCATTCTGGAGCACCTGAGGATGATTTTGACGTGCCATGATAATCATTTGTAGCAATCAGAAAGCATGAGGAAGGGCTTTTTGTATCTCAACCTCTACCATCAAAGCCAACGTCACAACCCTGTCTAAATATTACAGTTACTTGGTTTGCAAAGTTTAAACTTTGCATTCCAACTCTGAGATATATCACATTCTGAATATACAACATTGGAAAGACCATCAAGCATTTGTCTTCTTTGTTGCAAACGATCAAATTGAGTTCAATGCAAATAATTGAAAAGTTTTTCAATATTGGTAAATATGCCCTTCGATATAACCTTCACAAGTCTCATATGGGTAAATGAATTATCATCTGGTCACATTTGGTAAGTGCTCTCACTGTAGATGCATGGATATCCCAAATACATGTGCATAAGCACACGACATCTGTTAATATTCACCATCTAGACTCTTCCCTTGGTGCTTGATCCTTGCCATAACAATTCGTGTTGGTTGAGTTTGATGGCTGACAATGATTTAAAACGGGATTTTACTTCAAAGGGGACAACTTTTTAAATAATATTACTTGATATCATTTTAAAGAAAAACACTTTAACATATGGACTAAAGACAAATCTATAAAGGTGAAAACTAAAACCATAATATAAAATATTATTTTTAAAACTATATAAATAGTTTTAAAACCATTTTTATTTTACATTTATTTTGTATTATTATATATATATATTTAATATTTGATTTAGTTTTCAAGTAGCTATTGAAACTTGGCGTTTCTGGCATAATTGAAGAGCTTACAGAATTGAGGATAAAGCAGATACAAGTACTTCGAGAGTTCAAGACTAAAAAACTCCAACAAAGTTGACGCAAGGAATTGAGGCGTTGGTGAAATTAACTCAAGATTAACAAACATCAAAGGTTTTGAAGACAGTCATAGGACTTTATCAAGTTCCTTTGAATCTTTTAGCCAATGCGTTGCCAAAATCCAAAATTTTGATGTGCAAATTTTGGTGCTAACATCTAGCTCCTATTGGGGATGGAGTCCTCCTTGTGAGGCTCCACAAGCTGACGCTGTGCCTTCTCCTGAATTGTCTTACTTGTCTTGCTTACCTTGCCTTGCAAATCAAAGTTGTCCAACTTGTATCCTTGTTCATGATGTACTGAGAGCATATCTTCTATTGAAAACTAAAATCATCCTCACACTGAAATTAAATCAAACTACAAACCAAATGCTCACATGCTAAGCTTATTCATTCCCACTCCTACACTAATCAACAGTGTTGTTGCTGGATCGCATATAATCAGCTTTCCAATGAAGCCATTCAAGGAACTGATTAACTAGTAAAACTCTTGATTGAAAAAATGAAGGAATCTGTGACGTAGGAAAGTGTAGTTTGAAAAGACAACAGAACCAATATCTACTAAACCAGATTGATTTGACATTTACATTGCTCTAAGACCCCATATAATCAGCCATAGGGTCATAAAATTCGTAAAGAAATATCACTTTTTGATGTTTTTGCTTATGTATATGTTCAGTTATATGATTGCTGCCAATCTCATTTGTCTGCAATAGTGGAAGTTATTAGAGGTTGCCTTCACTAACTTGAAGTGCAATTTGACTAAAGGATAGTTGATTCTTGTGACTTGTAGCTAGAGCGAACAGATATTCAGATTCATAATAATCATAAACAATATTAGCAGATGAACATTCAACATCCTTGTTGGGCCAGGAAAAGTGCATAAGGAAGAATCCGACGCGCAAGCGCAAGAGGAAAAGCGGGCACGAGGCAAAAAAAAATGTAGGTAAAAGAAGAAGTGCAAGCGTAGAGCAGAGGAAGTTACGACGAGGATCGTTGCGACAGGGAAAGACAGATCCGAGTCGGTGGAAGAAACAGGTAGAAGAGTAAAGGTTGGACAGGTGAAAGTCAAGGAAGATTGCAGAAGGACAAACTAGCGGAAGGCTAAAGGACAAGTTTTGCGGCTAGTTATGACTTGTACAGATAGGCTGAAAGCCGTTTCTGCAGCTAGTTATGGCTGTGGTTAATATAGTGCAGAACTTTTGTGGCCAAGTATGGCTTGACATTAATGTAATAGAAGATCATTTGTAGCTACTTGCGTCTGTAATAACCGAGCTGTACTCGGTCGACCTTGCGCGGTCTTGTAAACACTATAAATAGGAGGAACCCGCTCAGTATAAGGGTTAGATTCCATTAGACTTGGTTAGATGTTCAAAGAGTTAGCTAGATGAAGTTGTTAGTTCATTGTTGACTTAGAAGAGGAGTCTAGTAGAAGTAGAAGGCTGTTGAGCCGCAAATCTACAGTTGTGTGCGTAGACTTTTAGTTGGAGTAATCTGCAGCTGAGTGCGTAGATAGTGAAGGTAGAAGAGTCGATCCAGGCTGTTTGCGGATCAGTAGGAATAGATAGAAGCAATAAACCAGAGAGCATGAGAGCAAGAAGATTGAGCCAAATAGACATATCTTAAGAGCAGTCTGCAAGTTGCAAACTGCAAGGTGCTACCTATACTTCTCATGCTAGATAAAGAGCACCTTGGTGGTTTTTCCCAGATGAATTTCCACGTTAATTTTTGTGTCGCATGAATGAATGCTGTTGAATATTGAAGGTTTATGTGGATGTTGTTTACTTTGTATTGTTTACAACTGCTGTTGAATGTATGTCATAATATTATTAAATCAGTAAATGAATGAATGAATGTTTCAAGCATTGTCGACATGTTATGTTTGATTTTATGGTTAATCTAACAAGTTACTATATAAGTCTCCCACTGTTCATTATAATTAAGGAATTAGTTGTGCTGCACAGTTGCGCCATTTGTTAAGTGGTTTAAGGACAAGGTTGTGCTGCGCGTCGACTGTGGCACACAGTTGCACTTCTGTCGCACAGTGATAGACTCCATCCCTCCATCTCTGTTGAGCCCCTTGATCGCGTGCCATGGGACTATAATCCCTCGTCAACTACGGAAACATGGTTCTAGCAGTTACACATTAAGATATCTTGGGTGAGACTGGGCCTGCCTTGCGGGTGTTGCCGACTGAGGTTGCTCCATCGGGTCGATGTCTTTTGGTGTTTTGTTGGTATTGTGTTGTTGAACCTCGGGTCGAGATGAAAAGGAATTTTAGGCCAACAAATGCTTTCGTTGTCGGGACTATTAATCGTTTGAGTCGAGGAAAATGTTGTGGCATCCGACAAAGAATGAAATAGAGGATTGGCTAGAGTCTAAGACGCTAACCTTTGCACAAGAAGAGAGCACAGGATCATGGTTGAGCGCAAAAAACCGGTTAGACTGATATTCACGAGATCTTATTTGCAGAGTTCCCTATTGTGTTGTACGAGTGATTGTCAAGATTGGCCACTAGGTAGGCAACTTTCCAGAGAAGAGAAGCGGTTGAGTGGAGTGATCAGTTAGTTCGCAAGATAACCAGTGTAAGTAACCTCATCTCTAGAGCTGTTGATTTTTGGGTCGACAGTATTTTGCAACGGTATGTTACTAAGTTTGCAGTAGAGACTATAATCTCATATAGTGAGGCTGAATTTTTTTTTTCCAAGGACCACAAAGAAGGTACTTATTATCTATCAACACATGGATAAAAATGCTAGTTTATGAGAAGGGCATCTTGCAGTTGAGTAGTTGAGCTGCATATCCAAGGAGAGTAGATATGTCACGTACTATCTATCGAGAAAATGGGAAATGGTGAGATGAGATGTTCTTAGGAAGTACAAAGCTTGAACTAGAAGCTGGAATCCTAAGAAGTGGAAGGAGATTCAAATCAAGGAAAAGAAGAAAGACATAGAAGGGTCGACGAAATCTTATTCTGTTCGAAGAAAGTGAGCACGAACTTCAGTTGCAGCTGGATGAAGGGTCTTGCAACGAAGAGGAGGACTACAGCCTGATTTTTAAAGAAGAAGAAGAATTTGAAAAGTATGAGGAGACACCAAGATCAAGACGCAACTACATCACATTCAGAGTATCGCCATATGTAAGGTCTAGAGCCTCATCTCCTGAAAGAGTTGTTCATACTGATAGTGCTAGTACTGTGACTAGCGCGCAGGAGGGTACACCTCCATTAAATTATTCATCAGATAACCCCGACGTCCACTTAATGGCCGAGCATGATATTCCGTTTCCCACATTCAATGGCAATGGAGCAAAAGATCCAGAGCAACATTGGTTCCTCTGTGAAGTTATTTGGATGGTTCGCCTGGTTCATAACGTCGACCTAAAGAAAGCATAGATGATTACGACTTTGAGGGGTCGTGCGCTGGGCTGGTTTATGAAGTTCCGCATAGTATCGCCAGGAACACCACAGAAGACCCTTGAAGAAATACGACTCGCAATGATTTATGAGTTCAGAAAACCTAAGTCTGAGTCGCAGTGCATCACCGAGATCAAGGAGATAAAACAATCATTAGCAGAGTCTGTATGGGACTTTGACCAGCAGTTTAAAACTTTGATGGCCAAAGTAAGTTTGTAGATGTCAGACATACAACATAAAGAGTGGTTTATTGCTACGCTATTACCACACATCTGAGTCCCATTAATGCAACAAAAGATTGAATCACACATAGAAGCGCTAGAATTGGCAATGAAGCTGGAAGCCTTGCCAATCGAGGACAGTGCCGCAGGAATGGTATAGATTTAGTTGCAGCTGGCTAATCTGACAATATAGCTTCATGATTTCAAGAAGGGCAAGGAAGCCCAAGAAGATTTATGGTGTATGAAATGCAGAACGGATGGACACACCAAGGATAATTATTCGACCTACATGAACTATATCTCATCAGGTGCGCCAAACCCATTGAGTGCCCACGGACTACCTTGGTGCCGCATATGCTAGACTAGAGGACATCGCGACGAGGACTGCCTATACTTGCAAAAGATTGTAAGTACCCCAGCAAACATTTTCTGTAAATTTTGTAAGTTAGTAGGCCATGAAAAGAAGGATTGCAGAGCATACCAACATTTAAAGGAAAAGATGGTCGACACCTACTTGATGAAGAATGATGGGGAGCCTCAGGCTGAACCAACGCAAGCATCTTATCAGCTTGCGCATTTCCCACCCAATCAGTATCAGCATTAGTATGCACCACAGAACTAATATCAACTGCAATACCAGCATAATCAGTACCCCCCACAACAACCACACCTTCAAGGAAGGGGCGGTGGCAATTTCAAATGCAAGGAGGAGGATTTGGCAGAGGAAGAGGTTAGGTTACATGCTATAACTGTGGATAACCTGGCCATTATGCTAGAGATTGTCAGGAGCCTGCAAAGACATGTTCATATTGTAAAGCGCAGGACCATAATGGAGAGCAGCGTCCCCAGTTGATTGCAAAGTGGCAAGCTAGGACCATTACAGGTCCTAACCTTGCGCATAATCCAAACCCAAATCCAAATCCTAACTTGAATGTCCAAATGATTGCTACTGAGCTGAGAGAGCCAAGTGTTGCTGTCATAATACGAGGAGCTGCTACGATCGGAGCTGATCATGAAGTACCGCAAGAACAATTGTAGTCACAGGTGCGACTCGTGACACAGAAGAAAGTATCATTCAATGTTCAAAAACATAAGCAAATTTTTTTTGGACATACAACCAGAGTTTGCGGACCCAGAGGAACCATCCTCTTCAACTAAAGTTAAGGGAGATGCCTGAATGATTTCAGTAGATATTCCAGAAGAAGGTCCCACATAAGATCAACAAGCTCAAAACATTTATGGCAAGTTGCTTAGCGCTAATTCAGGATAAAGATGCTACTGCAAAACTCCAAGCACTGATAAAAGAAACCCTAGAAGAACCACAATAAAAAAGTAGAGTTAACCAGGTCAGAAAGAAATTTAAAACTGGGCGCGAGTAAAGAATGACTGCGCAGATAGGTGACTACGACATGGATTACATTAATTTAGATCTGGGGTTAGACGTCAATATTTTGACACAACAAACGTAGGAGAGTATGGGCAAGCCGCCCTTGGATTGGTCCCCTGTCTAGTTGTGACTTGCGAATCGGGCAAAGGTCTTACCAATTGGTAGGTTGAGTCAAGTCCCTGTTGACATTGAAGGGTTGTGCACATTTGTAGACTTTGAAGTCATTAACATTATCGATGACACGAATCTATATCCCACGCTGCCGAGGATATATTGGGCCATAGATAATCAGACCATTATCAATTTCAAGAAAATAATACTCTCATTCGAGGATAATGAGATGAGGGTAGTATCGCCCATTGATCCATTGGAGGGACAAAGATACGTCGAGCCTGTCTACAATGAGGGACAGGGTGAGTAACTCAACTAGATCTACAATGTCATTGCCCTGCAAGAATATTAAATCAACCCGATAGCGGATGGAAACCTGAGCTGGAGGAGTGCTAGTTCCTGCACATTCGACTCAGGGGAGGCCTTGGCGAATTGGCAAAACCGATTGCGTGAGTTCTCTATGAGAAGGTGCGCCAGAATTACAAGGTCTGTACGACGGGTGGAGAATGAGCTACGAGAGATTCCCACCTATGAGGGTTTACCTAACCTTGCAACCTTCCTAAGTGAGTTTGAATTACTCGTAACAGAGTCACAACGCTTGTCTGTTTTAGATCATGTACTAAAAGCTGCGCCCGCCAGATGGTGGGGTACACACAAGCAGTCCACATCAGAATGGCCATAGTGCAGAAGATTGATGAAAGTCATATTTGGTGATGAAGTCGCCACCGTGAGTCACAAGTATACATGGCTGTCGAACCTTGTCAAGCACATAAATCAGTGTCGCATCACATTTGCAGAATACCCGCGACAAGAATGGGCCCATGATTTCATTCACACGTTAGAAATGACACCCTGAAGCTGGTATACATCTTATGGATTTGTGACAAGGAACTCAGGATTGGGAAGAGGTTGCTATGCAGTTCGCGCACACCTTTGAATTTGCTGATGAGCAACCTACAGTTGATGCTGCGCTTCAAACGATAAAGGAAAATATATTTGTTGAAATCCTCATCGACGAAGCAAATTCCCACTAGTGCAATGCGACCATCCAGCAATGGATGGCGTGTTACAATATGATTGGAGACCCAGATAATGACTCGACTAACATAAACATACCGAAATCCGAGGGTACGCGTGCAGTATAAGTAAGCGATATTTCAAGCGACTAGTTCCTTAAGCCGCTGAAAATCAAGAAGGTAAACATGGGGTCGCCAGAGAACCCGAAGTTTGCCAATATAGGAGATTATTGGGACAATGAGACAGTCGCAAAGATCACAGACTTGCTGCTTGAATTTCTGGATCTAATCCCTACCAACTTTTTAGAGATGAAGGGAATAGTCGGCGACCAGGGGGAGATGAAAATATCCTTGAAACCAGATGCTAAGCCAGTCAAACAATGACCTTACAAGTTGAATCCAAGATATAAAGAAAAGGTAAAAGCAAAATTGGATTGCATGCTCGACGTAGGAATCAGAGTGGATCAAGCCTATAGTGATCTAGGATAAGAAAACCACAGGTGAAGTCAGAATCTATGTTGACTTAAGGAAACTAAATGATGCATGCCTGCATGATCCATTCCCAACATAGTTCACAAATGAAGTATTGGAAAGCGTCGAAGGGCAAGAAAAGTATTCATTCATCGATGGCTTCTCTGGCTATCATCAAGTAAGAATCGCAAAGGAGGATCGCCACAAAATGACATTCATCACAGAATGGGGGTGCTACTAGTATACGGTAATGCCCTTTAGACTCAAGAATGCACCTGCTATTTTTTCTAGAATAGTAGTTTACGCTTTTAAAGATTTTATTCATAAGTTTCTTGAGGTCTACTTTGATGATTAAACTGTGTTTGGTCTAGTAAGAGACCATATTAAGCGTTTGTACATGATGTTGGGCCGCTGTCGCCAGTATCAGATCGCGCTTAATTCCAAGAAATGTATTTTTGCGCACCATTTGGTGTACTATTGGGTGCACTCGGATTGGAAGAATGAGTTCCATGTTCATGTCGACTCGTCGTCTGTCGTGCTCGACATAGTTTTGACGCAACCAAGTGAGGATGTGCTTGACCACCCTATTGCTTTTGCTAGCAGAAAACTGTCAACAGCATAGAAGAATTACACAATGACAGAGAGGGAAGGCCTCGCAATGGTATACACATTGCAGAAGTTTCAACATTACTTGTTGGGTGGACATTTCAAAATGTACATTGATCATTCGGCTTTAAAATACCTAGTAAACAAGCTAGTGTTGGGGGGGAAGATCTGTCGATGGCTCCTCCTGTTTCAAGAATTCGACTTTGACTTCTTAGGCAAGAAAATGCTGGGAAATGCATGCCCATCTCATTGTTCTTCCATCAGTTTTAGTCTCTCACATTTTTGGAGCTCCTGTGCGCTTCCCTTCACAATTTTGATTTCTCCATTTTTCCCATGACTGGAAATTCGTTTTGGGTCTTGCTGAATGTATGTGCAGTTGGGAAAACTCGTTTTTGGTATTGTTGAGTGAAGACGTAGCAAAGGTTTATGTTTTGGGGGTTTGAGAGGGTGTTTTTCCTTTCATCATGCAACTGGTATTTGCTGAGCGATTCCCTCCCAAATTTATGCGTTTTCTTCATTATTATCCAAGCTAGAAACTTGTTTTTGTAAAGCCCAGTGGCTAGGAAGGTAGACTCACGATTTGGGTGTGAATAGAGGTCGTTTTTGCCTCTATGAAGCCATCAAACATTTTCCGAAACGATTTGGTCCCTTTGGTTGTTTTCCCCATTTGTCATTTTCGATTTTGGGTTCCCAGGACGTTTTGACCCATACCTAGAACTTGCATTTTGCTGTGTAGTGCATCCCTATGTGGGTTTGGCTGAGCAAGTCCAAGAATTCATCTGTTAGTGGGATGACTGTGTTTGGATGTGGTTATTGGCTTGGCTGTGGGTGTTTGGCTTTGTTCCCTAGTTCCTTGTGGAAATTATGCCCAGCTCGGGGGTGGCAATGATGCTGAGAGATTAAGGAGCACATTGGCCTATGATTGGGTCCAGCGTTGCAGTGACATAGCTAGTTGTAGGGAAGCTTCTTCTCAAGATAAGTATTCTATCATGAACAGGTTAAATGCTTGACATGATGAATGTTGCTTGTTTTATGAGTAAGAACAATATGAATGTGTTAAATGAAATGTATTTGCTTTCAATGTGGATTGCATTATGCATCTGTAAATCTTTTATGTTCAATGCATTTCTATTATTTATGTTCATGGGGGCTTAGATTTCCCGATTAAATGATAGATATCAGGTGTGTTAGTCGTGTCCTTTCCGTTGAGACGAGAGGAGGGGACGTGACACATCATCATGTACAACTTTCAGCTTTAGCATACACTCGTTAAAATTTAATAAAAACTTAGGTAGCACTTCCCAATCCTCACCTCTAAACCTAGGAAGAAAACCTTCCCATTCACTTCTATTAGGCATGGGATTAGGAAAACCAAATATATTTGTGAAATCACAAAATGCATACCCCTGAGCAAGAATCTTGTCCATTTCAAACTAGTGAGGTCACCAATAAATTCATCTGTGATGAAGCTGGAGTCGCCAGATAGAAAATTGCAGTCAAGCTATCGTCTTGCTCCTGTTTACCATCAAGAGCTGAATATGTTCTTTGTCGTTCTTCTAGGGAAGATAATATTCGCTTTCGTTGCCCGAAAACGATGCCAGAAGATTTTTGCGCTGGAAGTTCTTCCTAAATTTCTATAGGAACAAGGCTAGCACATCTTAAGTTGAAATGACTTTGCTGGAATGTGGTGGATGTAGAATAGGTCAAGAAAGGGAAAGGCAACAGATTAACTGTAGATTAGTGTCCCATTGGGCATGGAGTCAAGTAACACCCTGTAGATTGAAGGCAATTGAACTGCATATCAAACATAAAGCTTATATGATGGTGGATGAAATAATGGAGAATACAACAGAAGGAAGAATGTCCAACAAACATAGATTCTCTCTACAAATAAATGCAATATACTTGAATAATAGACAATGATTAACAAGAAAGTTACAACAAATCCTCTGCTGCTCATGAATCCATCGATCAAAGATAAGCATGATCCTCAAAGTATGTTGTTTATTTAAGCAAGAAGATAAAATGAATGAATGCCAAATAAAATTAATAATTTGATAATGAATCTTCAATCATAGAAAATATTACACAATTAATTCCCTCAGGCTTATAATTGAAGCATCACAACTTCTGCTCTTCCAAAGTCACCTCTCGAGCCTCTAGAAGTCTTCCCCTTTACATTGAAATGATATTTAAATATAAAATACAATCCTCAAATTGTTATCAGTTTTTTAGAATAAAAGCCTAGCAATAAAATAAAAATATAAAAAGGTTCAGATCAAAGACTACGCATTACGGGAATGTCGATACGACCAAGGTAAGACTGTGTAGACTGCACCAGACTCGTCGCATCATATTTGCCAGACAGATCATTGGGTGCCCTCTCGACCTGATGAAAACTGTAGAGGATGGTTGAGGATTTGACTAAGATCAACGATAGAGGATCGATGGCCTACTCATTGATCCCAACCAAAGTAGACGACTTTGCAAGATTAGGCTCCTCACAGAGCAATAAGACAACCAACGGAGCTCCATCAAAGTTTGTTAAGAGGATCGAAGATGTCCCTGTCGTAGCCCTGCCACCGGAGGATAACATTCATGTTGCGCTCTTATTGGCAGAGCCCTGGTCTATGGTCGTCTTCGAAAACCATCAAGAGTTGAGTCCAGAGGAAATGGAGGCCTCTAATTACCCAAAACGTAGCTTCATACTCAGTGGGTCGATGTTATTTCTTGTTTGACTTTGAATCGAAGCTAGATAAGAATCTATTTTTCTGAAACTATCCATACTTCATGGGTCTGCAAGGTCTTTATCTGAACAGATGGATGTCGGATTTTGACCCAGCGACAGATATTCCTAAAGCTGTCCCAGTTTGGGTTAGGTTACCAAGCCTCCTAGTGCACTGCTGGAATCCTGAATCACTAAAATCGATTTGGAACGTCTTGGGAAGATTTATTGACATGGAAAGCCCTAAAGACAAGTTTGCATGCGCTCGAATTTGCATGGAGATGGACCTCGAAGCTGGTCTACCAGAGGCAATCAAGCTTACATTTGGAGCCTGGTATTATTTTCAAAAGTTAGATTATGATCAGTTGCCTTTCATGTGCAGAGGATGTCATGAATACGAGCATTTTCTTCGCAACTGCCCTAAAAAACAAGAAGTTCAACAAGAAAATGAAGAAGGATGGCAAGCA
The DNA here is from genome assembly GCA_001517045.1 of Pseudotsuga menziesii. Lineage (NCBI taxonomy): Eukaryota > Viridiplantae > Streptophyta > Pinopsida > Pinales > Pinaceae > Pseudotsuga > Pseudotsuga menziesii. Next base: position 340,224 of record LPNX011103656.1, read on the forward strand.
GTAAAGAAAACTAAGATGAATCAAAAGGGTGGGAAACCACCAAGAAAAGAGACAAAAATGAATGTGCCAGGGAAAACTTCTACAGAAGCAACTCCTACACTACAGAAGGACAACGAGAATAGTTTTGTCTCACTGGTTTATATAGAGGAAACCAATATCGATGAAAATAAAGAATGAGAAAAAGAAGTCGTCCCAACGAATCAATCTGAGAATGAATTCACTCCATTGACCCATTCAGATCCAAAAGCAGTGGAGGTAAAGGAAGGAGGGAATCGGGAGAATACATAAGAGGATACTAATTTCAATGAGGAGGAAGAGGAGGAAGGGGAAATCGAGATGATACAACAGGTAAGAAAAAAACAAGAGGAAGGAAATTGACCAAAGAAATAAGGGAGCAAGCCACATACAAAGACAAGCTCCAATGTTCTCAACAAACCTTGGAAAAACCCCTTCGAAGTCACATAAATACTCAACATCAAGGACAATCCCATGAAGGGATTCCCTCCTCTGCGAAGAGTAAGCAATGAAGGTTCTCTCCTGGAACTGTAGAGGCCTGGGAAGCAAAGTTAAGGAAGATGCTATGAGAGATTTAATTCGAATATCCCAACTTGACCTGTTATCAATCCAGGAGACAAAGATGGAGAAAGAAACATTTCTCCATCTAAGTAAAAAAAAATGGAAAAAAGGTAGAGGACTTGCAGTCAGCTCTAGGGGAGCCTTTGGAGGAATTGGAACGTTATGGGACGCTCATAAGTTTGAGTTGATTGAATCCAAGCACTACACCCACTGAATCCTTACTAAGTTGTTCCATAAAGACTCTAATATCCAGGTAAGTCTATTTAATATTTATGTCCTTGTCTTATTTGCTGAAAAAAAAAAGAATGTTGGAACTACTTAGGGAAGTAAGGAGCAATACTTCGTTGGAAAATATCATTCTAGCTGGCGATCTAAATGTCATTCTGAATCAAGCTGAGAAAAGAGGAGGACCTCTAGTCAGAGATCCCATAAGGAAACAAGTGGACAAGCTTATCTTAGACTGGGAGCTCTCTAATGTCATCCCTTTAAAGGGGAAGTTTACCTAGACTAACAAGAGGCTGGGTCCAGGGCATATAACTGCTAGACTTGGCATATTTCTCATCCAAGATTCATTTCTGCTTCTTGGAGTTAATGCCTCCAAAATTCTGCCATTTGGGGGATTAGATCATAAGCCAATCCTTTTAGAGATTAAAAAATGAATAGAATCTCTAACCAATTCCTTTTCGGTTTATCCTTCTATGGACTTCTCACAAAAATTTCAGGGGATTGGTAATTGAAATATGGTCTGTCCCTGTCTCAGGTTCAACCCTTTATGTTTGGGAAGAAAAGTTGAGAAGAGTTAGAAAATATCACAAGTTGTGGGCCAAGTCTATTTCGTTACCGACTTAAAATAAACTCAAAGCCCTCCTTTCATTAGAGGCTCATCAACTAGCAATGGAGGCAGTCCCGATCTCAAAATAAGTTTTCGAAAAGGAAGTCTCTCTCCATCGTGATCTGTAAGTTCCCTGTAGGAAACATCATGAAGTTTTGGAGACAAAAATCAAGAAGTCTCTGGATTAAAGCCGGGGACCGGAATACTAGCTTTTTCCACAATCAAGCAGAGGCAAGGAAGCATTACAAGACTATTCAAGAGATTCGCTCTCAAGACTAAGTTTGATCAAATAAAAGAGGAAGCATCTCGATACTTTAGTGCCATTAGTCTACAGATCATGTTACTAATCCACCAAACTTTCACTGTTGGATTTAGTGCCTAAGTTGGTCAAGAGAAAGGATAATAATAATCTTATCCAAATGATCATGTTAGAAGAACTAATGTTGGCAGTGAAGGACATGGAAGAAGATAAAGCACCAAGCCTAGATGGATTCAGTGTTAGATTCATTAAGATATATTGGTATACTATTCATAAGGATTTGCTCAAAATGGTGGTAAAATTTCAACAATGTGAAAAAGTTGGGGGTAGCACAAATTCAACCTTTCTAGCTCTAATCTCTAAAGAGAAAGAGGCAGTTTCTTTTGACATGTTTCGTCCTATCTCCTTATGTAATATCGACTACAAAATAATCACCAAAATTATGGCTAAGAGATTAAAACACATTCTGTCTCGAATCGTCCCAGAAAATTGAGGTTTCATCAAAGGCAAGAAAATATGGGATAATAGCATACTAATACAAGAAGCAATCCACTCCAACCTAAAGAAACGTGAAAAAGGTATGGTGGTGAAATTAGATCTAGCTTATGCTTTTGACAGAGTTTGCCACTCCTTTCTGCTTCAGGTGATGCTAAGGTATGGGTTCGATTTTAGCTTTATTCATTGGGTTAAAACTTGTATAAGTAAACCGTGGATAGCTCCTCTCATCAACGGAAGAGCAACAATATTCTTTCAAGCCTCCGGAGGCCTTAGGCAAGGTTGCCTTGTATCTCCCTTGCTCTATGCAATCCAGGCTTTGGTGCTCAGTTTACAACTCGAGCAAGCCAGGAAGGATCAAGACTTAATTGGCATCAGAATGGCTCATGGAACTAAAGATATAAAACACACACAATTTGCAGATGACATGATTTTGTTAGGAGGCGCAAGTCACCATATAGCGAGAAGGTTCAAAAACAAATTGGACACCTATTGCCAAGCTTCTAGCAGCAAATTAAATTTAAGAAAGAGTTCGATTTATAGCTGGAATATAAATCCGAGAGAGATATCTGAAATCTCTCATATTTTAGGAATCGAGGGAGTAACTATATGGGATTCATTTAAATACTTGGGAGTCACAGTGTTTAAAAGCAAGCCAAAAACAACAGATGGGAGTCCTCTGATAGAAAAATTCAAGAAAAAAGTCCTGGCCTGGAGAGCGTTTTGGTTAAATTTGGTAGGGAAGATGGTCCTGATAAAGTCTGTATTGAATAATTACCCTCTGTACCAATGCTCCATTATGCTGGCTCCAAATGGAATTCTCGCCAAAATTGAAGGTCTACTGAGAGCCTTCCTCTAGAAAAGAGGGGAAAACAACGGTGTAAAAAATTTGCTCTAATAAGATGGAAAAAAATTAAAATGTTGTGGCTGGAGGGTGGTCTCCATGTAAGAGATCTAAAAGAACAAAACTTGGCTATAGGAGCAAACCTTCTATGGAATCTGATTGGAAAGAATCTGCCATGTAGTAGTTAGGTGATAAGGCACAAATACTTTTCAGGAACAAGGCTGCAATGTTTGTATACTGATCCCACGGTTAGGCAAGGATACCCTATATTCGCTCTGTGCAAGAAAGCCCTGCCCCGATTCAAAGAAGAACTATTTTGGATTCCCGATAACAATAAGCACGTAAGAATTTGGCAGGATTCCATCTTGGGAGAGCCTCCTCTCTCTTCTTTACCAACTCTCATAAATTTTTAAAACTGGATCGATAACAAAGACATTTTCTATCTTTGGGAAATATCATGATGGGAATTGACTCCACCATACCGTTGGGTTTGTTGGTCTCTTCCTAACTGCTTGGAAGAAATTGAAGATGATAAGAGACTATTCCTCAATTAGGGTTAGCCCCTTTAGCAAGAGGATATAAAGACAAGTGTGGTTGGGGGTATCGATCTGGGAATGACACTTCTGCTCAAGGATATAACCATTACTCTGCATTTCCAAATGTTCCCACCAATCCTCTCCTTTGGAAAAGAATCTGGAATTACAAAAGTATACAGAAAATCAACATGTTTATTTGGACACTCATGCATGGAAGCATCCGAAGAGGAGAGAATCTTGAAAGAAGAGGATATGAAGGTCTGTTTCACTGCCCGTTCAGTAACTAAAGTAAAGAAACAAGTCAGCATCTGTTTTTAAATTGTTCCTTCACCCAAAATGTTTGGGAGATAATGGTCTGCCCCTGGTTTGGAAATTTAGATCTGCCAGCAAGTATTCATCAGGTTTTTTTGAGCTGGGACCGAAAGTATCAAGGCACATTTAAACAAAAAGCACATCTTAAAACCTGTTGGCTAATGCTCCCAAAATTTATAACTTGGCACATCTAGATAGAGCGTAATCAATGGATCTTCAACAATAGGGTTCAAGGTCCAGAACAAATTGCAACTAAAATTCAAGTTCTTATGGGAGAAGCTCTGAGAGAGTCTACATTGCCTAAGAATAAGACCGATCTTTCGATCGAAGAATCAAGTTGGTGACATAACTTCAACATTGATGATCTAGACGTAGCTATGATTAGACGTCTGCTGGAAGTCTGAGAAATAAGAATGGATCACTCTCAGCTGGAAATATGGATGAAGGAGAGGAAATTCTTCAAACTCCTCTTCGATGGAGCTTCGAAAGGGAATCCAGGGGTGGCTGGAGGGGGAGGGATCATCATATCCTTCGAAGAGAATAATGAACATGAATATTATTGGAATATTGGAATTGACACAACAACATGGCTGAAGCTTATGGGCTTTGGCAAGGCCTTAAGCAACTTGGAACTCTAGCGATAGATGAAGCTATTGTGCTAGGAGATTCTCATTTAATAATCCAGGGTATGAATGGCACAAGCCATTTTAAAAACTTAAGATTAACTAGATTACTCAAAAGATTCCAGTCCATTTCAAGAACTTTTCGACATCTTGAATTTGTACATACTCTTTGTGAGTTGAATATCAAGGCAGATCAAACAACAAATAAGGCGATCAATCTACATACCTATGATCCCTATGCCAATTATCAAATTTCCCAAGCTCTTCCTCCCTAAGCGGACTGAAAATGTGCAAGAAAAAGAGAAGCAGCAATCAATACAAAAGACAAATTAACCTACAGCAAGAAATGCAGAATTTCAGATTAAGTATCCTGCCTATTTATGCTAGTTTATATTAGAAAGAGAAGCAGCAATCAATACAAAAGACAAATTAACCTACAGCAAGAAATGCAGAATTTCAGATTAAGTGTCCTGCCTATTTATGCTAGTTTATATTAGTAGTTGTATGGATTCGGTAGCTTTGAAAACTGCTTGTATTGCCAGCTTTGGTATTATTATAAATCAGAATTTTGTAATTCTTTCAGTGGTTTGCCCACTGTTTATATAACCTGATCATAACCGTTTTAGTCAATATATATAAATCTCGAATCAGTTGCAAAAATTTTGGAACTGTTGGAAATGCTTCTTTGAAATCTGTGAAATTTACCTTCCTCATATATTCTCAGACATGTACTCTTAAATGTTGCCCGAAGATGTTGAACTTGATTTGATTGAATCTTGATTCTCTGCCTTCAATCCGAAACTGAATTGATTGACTGCTTAAAATGTGGATCTGCTGCATATATTCCTAGAAACTCTGCCACTAATGGACGTTTGTCATTGATTCTCCTAAAAATATGTAGCTGCTTGAAGATGTATTAGTCAGATTGAGCATGATCCGTATCTTTTATTACTGGGTGTTTACATGCCCTGCCATATGAACTCAAAACCTGTAGCATACTACTTACTGATAGATACTCTACGGTCTCTTTTCCAGCTAAAACATCCCCAATGTTTTGAAATCGTTACCAGTTTTTTAGAATAAAAGTCTAACCATAAAATATTAATATAAAAAAATCTCGAATCAGTTGCAAAGTTTTTGGAACGGTTGCAAATTCTTCTTTGAAATTTGTGAAATTTGCCTTCCTTCATATAGACATGTATTCTTAAATGTTTAAATGTTGCCCGAAGATGTTGGGCAGCACTCAACTTGGGCTTGATTTGACTGAATCTTGATTCTATGCCTTCAATTCGAAACTGAATTGATTGACTGATAAAAATGTGGATCTGTTGCCTTTATTCCTAGAAACTCTGCCACTAATGGACGTTTGTCATTGATTCTCCCGAAAATATGTTGCTGCTTGAAGATGTATTAGTTAAGATTGAGCATGATTCATATCTTTTATTACTCGGTGTTTACATGCCCTGCCATATGAACTCAAAACCTGTAGCATACTACTTACTGATAGATACTCTACTATCTCTTTTCTAGCTAGAACATCCCCAATGTTTTGAGCAATCCATTGCTCGTCCTCTTTCATTTGAAAATAGCCAATAGCGCTTGGAATAAAACGTTGGAATACTCATCAAGGAGAACATCCCACACAAGAGAGACATCCAAACAAATTATATGTATAATAACCATTGACCATAATATTCTTCAAGAGTACAAATAACATCCAAACTGGATTTTCTTTTCTTTCTCAATCTGATGCACCTGGGGATGATTTTGACGTGCCATGATAATCTTTTGTAGCAATAAGAAAGCATGGGGAAGAGCTTTTTGTATCTCAACCTCTATCATCAAAGCCAACGTCACAACCCTGTCCAGCTATTGCAGTTACTTGGTATGAATATGCTCTGAGAGCTATTCCAACTCCGAGATATATCACATTCCGAATATACAACATTGGAAAGACCATCGAGCATTGTCTTCTTCGTCAAAGGCAAACGATCAAAGCCGGTTCAATGCAAATAATTGAAAAGTTTTTCACTACGGGTAAATCTGTACTTTGATATAACCTTCTTAAGTCTCAAATGGGTAAATGAATTATCGGCTGGTTTTTGCATTTGGTAAGTGCACTGTAGATGCATGGATATCTAACATGCATGTGCATAAACACATGACATCCGTTAATATTCAACTTCTGGACTCTTCCCTTGGTGTTCGGTCCTTGCCATTTGCCATAACAATTCGTGTTAATTGAGTTTGGTGGCAAGTGGAAACAAATGGTTTAAAGCCGAGATTTGACTTCAAAGGGAACAAAACTTTTTACATAATATTACTTGATCTAAAAAAGAAGAACACCTAACATATGGACTAAAGACAAATCTTTAAGGTGAAAACAAAATTTTTAACAAAATAAATATAAAATATTATTTTTAAGACTATTTTATTTTATTTTTGTTTTGTATTATTATATATTTGACTTTAAAGGAGACAAAACTATATTATTTGATCTAGAAGAACACTTAACATATGGACTAAAGACAAATCTTTAAGGCGAAAACAAAATTTTTAACAAAATAGATATAAAATATTATTTTTAAGACTATTTTATTTTATATTATTATATATGTGTTGGTTGAGTTTGATGGCAAATGGAAACAAATAGTTTAAGGACGAGATTTGACTTCAAAGGGGACAACTTTTTACATAATATTACTTGATATCTTTTTAAAGAATAACACTTAACATATGTACTAAAGACAAATCTTTAAGGTGAAAACAAAATTTTTAACAAATTAAATCTAAAATATTATTTTTAAGACTATTTTATTTTATATTTATTTTGTATTATTATATATGTGTTGGTTGAGTTTGATGGCAAGTGGAAACAAATGGTTTAAAGACGAGATTTGACTTCAAAGGGGACAACTTTTTACATAATATTACTTGATCTCTTTTTAAAGAAGAACACTTAACATATGGACTAAAGACTGGCGAAAACAAATTTTTTAACAAAATAAATATAAAACATTATTTTTAAGACTATTTTATTTTATATTATTATATATATGTGTTCGTTGAGTTTGATGGCAAGTGTAAACAAATGGTTTAAAGACGAGATTTGACTTCAAAGGGGACAAAACTTTTTACATCATGTTACTTGATCTCTTTTTAAAGAAGAACATTTAACATATGCTTTTTACATCATGTTACTTGATCTCTTTTTAAAGAAGAACATTTAACATATGGACTAAAGACAAATCTTTAAAGTGAAAATAAAATGTTTAACAAAATAAATATAAAATATTGGTTTCAAGGCTATTTTATTTTATATTATTATATATGTGTTGGTTGAGTTTGATGGTAAGTGGAAACAAATAGTTTAAAGACGAGATTTGACTTCAAAGGAGACAAAACTTTTTACATAATATTACTTGATCTATTTTTAAAGAACACTTAACATATGGACTAAAGACAAATCTTTAAGGTGAAAACAAAATGTTTAACAAAATAAATATAAAATATTATTTTTAAGGTTATTTTATTTTATATTTATTTTGTATTATTATATATATTTATATTTGGTTTAGTTTTCAAGGAGCTATGGAAATTTGGCTTGACAAAATTGAAGAAACCAAAGAATTGAAGATAAAGAAATATAGGACTTACTAAATTTAGAGTTTAAGACTAAGAAACTCCAACAAAGTTGACTTAAGGAATTGAGGCTTTGGTGACATTAACTCAAGGTTAACAAAGATCAAAGGTTTTGAGGACAAAAGACTTTATCAAGTTGAAGGTTGAGATGAAGAGGAGCTTATCAAGTTAAAAAAAAATATTGGTTGTTTGAATTTCCGGCAACACCTCCTTTGAATTTTTTAGTCAATGTGTTGCCAGAAACCAAAATTTTCATGTGTAAATTTTGGTGCTAACAACTAGAAATATGGAATATGCATGTCAAATTTTGGAGTTGTTAAAGCAGATAATTTTATTTGGATGATGCATTTCTAATACATTAGTGTTTGAATTTTTGTTTCCAGTCACAATTTCTGTATTGATGTTATTCTCATTTGCTTAATATTTGGGATTGCTTCTTACTTATACACGTATGGATCCTCTTTGTGATCATTTTACTTGATATAGAAAACCTATGTACTCAAAATGGCCTATGTACTGCTCCAATAATGCGTCTTGAAAATGTTGGGGAACATTCGAAATACCCTTTAGCATTTCTTTTGCCTTTACATGAAATGAAAATTGTTTTCAACAGGCATGCTTGCACCTTTGTCTGCAGTCATTTATTTAATCTTTGTTTTTCTTTGAAATGAATCATAGCTTACTTATGACAAGAGTCAATATATCTTGTTTGTTGGCATTACAAACATTGTTAGAAGGATGTGTGTGTGTTCCTAATCACTCTTTCAATATCTTTGATCATTCTTATTAGTTTAGATCTCAAATAGTAGATAAAATCAACTTCTAGATATTATCACACGACTTGAGCTTCATTGCAATACCTAATTTATGCTGCTTTTTAGTTTCAGGATGGATGTTAGTTTTTTTGGTACTATTAAGGTCACTAATAGAAATCAAGTATAGAAGTGTCCAAAGAATATCAATTTGGAACACTCTAAAATGGAGGTACATTTAAGATTTAGTTAATATTTTTAATAAATTCTCATTTTTTTTACAATTTTGTTATTTTTTAGGATATTGTTCAGCTTGTAGTAAGTTTATTTATTATTGTTTTGGAAACTAGACTCATGCATCTTTGGAGCACTCTTTATGACTTTCTTGATTCTAGAAAAATTCTTTGTTTTGCAGGGTTTTCTCATGATAAGACATTTCTACAGGTTGAATTCACCTCATATAAGAACAAGGACTATTTGTGGAATCGTTTTTACCATTATACTTATTTTCATCTGGAATAGGACAAGGGGAAGGGAGTGCCTTCTTCTTGTGGTTCTTACTAGTAACAGGCTTAAATATGCTCCCACATACTATGAAGTCATAGTCATTGTAATGCAAAGGATTATTTTTGTTGATGGAAAAGAGACAAATGTTATCCTGCTGGGTTTATGGATGAGCACCTTTGTGGCTTGAGCATGTAGACTTTGAATATGCAATTTTTTATTTCCACAAGTATAGAAGATGTATTCAATTTCTTTTATAACAGTGAGATTTTGTTCATGGCATGTTGTGTTATGTCCTCTAGATGTCTTGCGATTGCAAAAACAAATGAGAAGTTTAGGCTTCTTTATGATGCAAAGGGCTGCTTCTACTTGCATTTAATCAAGGATGGAGAAACAAAGTTATAAACATTACATTGAAAACCTAGATTATTTAAAAGTAATGCTAGATTATTTTATCTTTGAATATTTAGTAGTTATAGCTCTAATTTTTGTTAGGATCAACTATTTTTTGTTTCTCCATTCATTCCTAAAGTTATTCAGGGTTTCGGTACAAGTACTTCTAAAGAGGGGAAATAATATTTTAAAATTTTAGACAAGCATAAAAAACTTCATATGGATTAATGAGGAAGATGGAGAAGCAATTGCATTGGCCTTCAACAAGAAGAAAATAGAGGTCATAAACAACTTGCTAAGACATTTTGCAGTAATGAAATCAGTGTGCAGCAATAAGTAAAAGATTGTTTAATGGAAGATTGCTAATTTGTTCATAAGCTAACATTGTGAGCATAATGGAAGCTGAGAACATTTTTGGACCAGACTGAGGAGCTTACCAAGTACAAGGACTTTGTAAACAAGGAGCTAATCCTATTTTCCATGGCAAATTTGCAAAGATCAATTCCATCCATGGTTAATGGTTTGAAACCAGGGAAAAGGAAAATATTGTTATGCTCTTTCTAGATTACAAGAGAGTACAAAGACATTCTTGGTTGACTCCATTGGTAACTTCCCATCTACTACTTCGGCTATATAGAAGATAGAAATTGATGTATTTTAATCGCCATTGTTATTCTCCAAGCTTGTATCAACAACTTGCATATGCTTGTTGACCTTACATGGCTTCGAAACATTGGAAGCAAAAATATGTACATCATTCTTTTCTATTGAATTGTTTTGTTGGCTAAAGGTAGAGAATGTAATAACATGTTACAAAAATAAAGAGATTATTCTTTATATTGTGTTTTGTCAATGGTAAGTTGTTTGTTTGAATGAGTAATTATCTAACCAATTTTTTTTATTCAAGTGTTTTTTAACTCTTGGAAGAATATTGAATTTTGAAACAGTTGTACTCTAGATTGGAGAGTTTTTGATGTTCTAAGTTAAAATTGTATATTAATATTTGTTCAAATGCTATGTATCTTTATTGGTTTAATTGCTATGAATCTTTAATTTGTTCCATTGATATTAATCGATCATCATCAATATTGTATGATGTGAATAACTTACAATTATTTACCTCATATTAGTTTATATTGAACAATAATGATGAAACAAAATAAAATGAATATAAAACTACTAAATTAGTAATAAATATGAAACTACTAACTCAGAGACTAAGAATATACTACTTGAAAAGCGCTTTATAACACTGAGTAAAATTGTAAGAAAGAAACGACTAAATAAATTACTAAATAACCCACATGATGACAACAATTAACGACTAAATAAACTAGTAATGACAACAATTAATGCCTAATTAAACTAGTAAATGTACTACCAAAATGGTGGCAGCTAAAGATGAACTAAACGACTAAATGTGCTACTAAATAGCAACAATTAAAGACCAAATAAACGAGTAAACATATTACCAAATGGTCAAGTAATTCAAGCAATTAATGACTAAGTGATAAACGAAATAAACTGATAATTTGTTACCAATAATTGTAGCCTAAAAAATAGCTCTTTATATCCAAATTTTAGTCACTAATTATGTATCTTGTACTAGTGTTCCATTATCATAGGGATCAAGTTTTGAAAACTTTTCGCTTATCGGTCATATGTTTAGTGGCTCTTGAATCAAATGTGTTGGACACATTGAGTAGAGATGTCAGAATGAGAAGCCATAAACAAATAATCAATAGCAGTTTTAGTTTGTAGAGACACTATATTATTTTCTACAAAAAAATAAACTATTAGCTATAATAATAATAAAGCTTTGATGCATTTCCCCTCTACTTCTTCCTCTATAGTATCCTTTGCCTCTATTCCAACCAAAACCATGTCTAATCTTCCTCATTATGATCACTCTTACTACAATAATTGCGATGCTTAGAACTTTGAGAAGTACCTCTAATTTGAAGATTTTTCCTCCAGTTTTGATTCTAATTGTACCATCATCTTCTACAACCTTTGTTATGGCCTCTTTCTTTATGTCTTCCAATAAAAGCTTTATCTAGTTCTTTAAGTTAATTTTCGTTAGTCATTGCCCGAGTATTAAGTCTACAATTTCTTCAAATATGGGAACTTTGTTTCAAAAAGATACACAATGAAGGTATAAAATTCGAATAAACACCGGTTAGTTTATTAAACAAAATTGTTATGAATCATTCTTCATTACTGGTAACTTCTGAATATGACTTCTAACATAATTCGATGCTACCATCTTCTAATTTGTTAATTTGTTTCTCAACAATAAAATTTGAAGTTTCATATCAATTCTTTAACTTCTTCCAAGCTTTAATAACATTAGTAAGAGTGTGAATGTGGGGAAGAATATCATCCTCAAAAGCTAAGTTAAGAAGAAGTAATGTCTTTTTATTTTTCCACTTATAATCATTGGTCATGGGTCTAGTTTTGGAATTGTCCTAGTAACTAATTCTCAAAGATCATGATAAGACAAAATTAGCTCCATTTTTATTTATAGGTACAAACATTGTTGTCATTTAATTTGTAAAAGTCAAGTGTTATGAAATTATTAATATTGACCATGTTTATTTCTTTATAATTCCCCAAAAAAATCTTCTTATAACTTCAATACAAATTGTAAACCTTTATACCCCCTTTCAATAATAAGAAACCCTTATAATTCCTTTGAAAAATATTCCTATTATTGAAAATTTTCAAATTCCTATAATATCTTAAAATTTTAATGAAATAAAAAAACAGTGCTATGTGTACCTTCTTCTCTATATGTTCTTCATGTCAATTCTGCAATTTGTTTCCTTGTGCTTTATCATCTATATTTGATTCATTTAATTAATTGGCATACTATTTATTCAATCAATTCTACAATACATAAATAAAAAACAACCATCGAACTAAATCTAATTCGTTGTCTTCTTCTTTTTTCTCAAGAAAAAAAATTATACTTTTTTATTTTGAGCTAAAAAAATCCATTCTTCAAATGCCAAAACACAAAACTTCTAACAAATTTGTTGTATAACCAAAAAAAGATTCAACTATAAAGCCAAAAGACCCCCCTTCCAAAACAATATCTAGTTAGATCAACCACACAAAAAGATACTTCCAAAATCATCCTACATAAATAAACGTTGTTTGAAGCTGCATAAAAACTGAAGATACTATGTTATTTTCACAACTCAACACATAAAAACCAAAGATACTATGTTCTTTTCACAACTCAAGAAGTGTCCAACTTCTATGCCATTAGATATCTCCTTTAAAATAAAATGGGATTAAGCTAAGAGAAGCCATTCCTTGGATAAGTCGTCCACTTATGTATTGATTTCCTGAAATATATGAGAAAAGCTAATATGGTGAACTAAAGAAGATAAATCTTTGATACATTGTGTTATTGGGTAGAAGGTCTACGTTGTCTAGTGCACACTTGCATCAAGCCTTTCATCCAATTTATGACAAAGAGCTAATCTCCAAACACCTGTAAATGAGTAATATTCATGTGCATAGCTAGTTTTACAAGAGAAAATAAAGCTTGGAGTTTGCCAAAGTTATTATGTCCCAATGCCCCAAATTCACCTTCACTTCAAGAGTAAGATATATGAAGAATCAATCCAATTCCACATCCTCAGTCTAATCCCAAACTTTCCCCACAAAAAAATCCCATGCATGGGATTTGACAATGGGATCAACTAATAGATCGTTGACGAATTTCTTTTCATTTAAAGTTATAAGCCACTATAAAAGCACAAAACTGAGCAGCCAGTTGGAAGGAAGAAACATATTTTCATTGAAGAGAATTGAATTCCTCATGAACCAAATACTCCATAACACTACAAAAGGAATCATATGAAAATGCTTCCATTTAGAAATATCAAACCATACCAAAAAACAATCCCTTGCAGATTGTGTTTACCCAACCAGAGTTCGACTTTTAACTAGACTTGTAGATTAAATTTGCATGAGAAGCCTATACGTGTGAACATACCTCCTCATAGAGACTCGAGCCAAAGGTGTTTCTTTTCTAGAAGATTTCCCAAGTAAGAACCTTGTTGTAAAGAACCAACCATATAAAAATATTGCACTTTGGAGGGGCTCAAATTTGCCATAGCTTCCTCCACTGCCACTTGTTTTCCAAATTAGACTCTTATGAATTGAAGAATATCCAAGTTTTAGCGAGTGCCCCACCTTATTTCTTGTAATCCCAAATTAGAGTATCAAGCTCATGTACAAGACAAATATGTTCCTTTTCTAGCTCTAAAATATAAAGAGATCAAACTCGAGACTGGCCCAAAGGAAGACCGATTTGGGGGACCTTTAACCAGCCTTGATTCCACTCAATGGATTATTGTTGGGTCAGCAACTATATTAAGTGTGCACATTCATATCACCTACAGATGTTGTGAATCCTCCAGGAAAAAGATGTTATTACCACAACCCAAACCCATTATTGCATTCGCCCCAACTCTCACTTGCATTCCATCTCCAACCTTCCAATGCAAGAACTTATCAAGAATGGGAAAGGATAAGGTTAAATCTTTCCATTGATTGGAAACACTTTCAATACTTTCCCTTGGCTTTCTTATCTAGTCTAATAATGAGTCAAGAGCATTATATTTGTCAATGAGCATTCTACCCTCACAAACTATCCTTACTTATAACATTTTAGAGAGACTTAGTTGCCAATGCTTTGCCAAATAAATTAATATCTTTAGGGCCCCAAACCCCTTCTCTTTTGGGGTTGGAATATGTTTCCACCTATACAAGTGAAGTCCCTTATACTCGCCACTTCTTGTCCATTGGAATTTAAAAAAAGTTTCCAATTTTTTTCCAAAATTCCCTTATGAATATATGCTAGAGATTAGCATTATTAATTGTGTGTATCTCCTCCTGGGTTGTGCTAATGGATTCATGAATTAAACATCCCTTCAAGAAACCAAATTGTTCCCCTAAGATACATTTGGACAAAATGAATTCATTGTCTTCTTTCTCACAACAGTATGGAATTTAATTCATCATTTGTGCGGATCACCTTACTCGTAGTTGTTGATTTGGTTGTATAGGAAGAGTATGATCACAGTCATATAGGGAAACCAAGAATCTGGTTGAAATGTAAGAAAGAATTGGTCATCGATAATTCTTCTTCAAAATTCCTCGTCTCCAATTTGAACTTGTCTCTTTTTCTAAAACACCTTGGTTTGCCAAGATTTGTCTTGACGGATCATTGATGCAATATGTTGTAATCACTGTGACTCTAATACAATGTTCAACTACAATATGTTCAATATGCAAAGAGATAGTCCCGAGACATAAAAAGATATGTATTTTATCAATGTGCTTCTAAATACAAAAATTGGTTTGGTGTATATATATAGAAAGTTATGTTATTCCCATTAGAAACCACTCACCCAATTTCTTAAATGTCATTTATTACATGACTTATTTCCACTTTATGACATTGCAAAATTACTTTAATATATAACGTTTATTACTAGTTAGATAAAATAAACATTACAATGTTTGACAACCCTACAAAAGAAGGCTAACAACAAATTTCTATCATCGTCTCTTTTCAATAATCTCCATCGTCATCCATGTTTCCTTGTGATCCAAATTTGCTAGAATTGTTTGAAAAAATGAACTTGAAAAAGTCCACTTATACATTATACTAACATAGTGCATTATGTGGATCTTGCAATCTTCTACCTCATTGTACAATGATTCTCCATTGAATTTCACTCTTGAAGGAATTCTCTGATAGGTTTCTCAGGAATGATAATAGGGCTTGTAGATACAAACATTGTCAAAAATATTTTATAAGGTATCTCTACTAGCAAAAGTTGTTGAGAAAATTGGGGGATAATGGAAAATAAAGGAAATATACCTTTCCAAAATTTGTATAGGTGGTTGTTGTCATATCTCACTATGTTGTAAACACCAAATTTAGAGTTATCCTACTAAATTAGAGGAGAGAAAACAAAGATTGTGAGAATTCACACTTGCGCAAGACCACATAAAAAGTGATAGTTATATTCCTTGGCATTAGGACATTCATGAAATCAAAGATGATGGTGATCATGATGAGAAGGCAAGTGTTTGCTTGGTGGTCGAAGTTATGGCCTCGTAGATTCTAAATATTTCTCCATGAAACCTTATTCAAAAATGTTTCCATCTAATTGTTTGTTACTACTATCTATGCACTCCTCTATACTATTCCTCCTATTGTATACTCCAAAATTATTATGGTCCATACAAATCCCTTGTGGGACCAATAAGCATCTCATGTTTTCCATCAAACATTTAATTTTTTGTTATCATTAAGTTCATCCAGCTTTGATCCTCAACCAAACAACATATCTCTAATATATATATTGATTGGACCCTAGGTCCTAATGGTAGTTGAGGGAGGTAGGATGTGAAGGAAGTGTGTGGTGACTAGGATTTCTAGAAATGGTGTGATGGTAATGGTGGTTGGAATAGGGGTAGCAGTTGCATCAAATGTGATGTTTGTGAATCATGCACTTCTTTAGAGGCACAATAAATCATGCATTCAAATTAAGGCAATGAAAAATATATTTTTTCCCTCATGAGTGGATATTAGAGGGGGGGGAATGGTGCAAGATCAAGCTCTGTATGGGTACTTCTATGGGAAAAAATGCAAAAAAATATATCTTATTTAAATATGCCACTCTATATCGACAAAGCATGGAGGAGTTTGTTTTTTGGGAAGGCTAAAATTTCTCCTTTGAAGAGGGTTTTCTTTTCTCTTTATCTTTGGAAGGGTATAAGATCACAAATTCATTTTAATGGAGGTTGCTTAGTGCTATGATGACATTGATTTAGTTATTTCCTTAGTCAAATCATTTTGATTCTTCAATGGCAATAAAAAAGATACAATTCTTATAGGTGTGGTTCATTAGTAAAATAATGGGTAATTGGTGACCAGGTACCAAGAACCAAATACCCTCCTAAGCCAACTGAAACACTGAATTTTTTATGGGATCTTACCCTTCCAGACCCATGACATCCCCCAAGAAATAGGTTGAGGTAAGGGTTGCTCCACTAATTCTTTATATACCAAAGAAGGAGTGACATCACCCCTATTTTTGTTCAGACACCAAACGATGTGGTCGTTGCCATCCAATAATCTAATGTTAGCCATAGTGAGACCGGTGACATATGCCTCCCATTTCAGATCCCAGTCATCGAATAATTGCAGGTCATGTGTTGAGAGCTGTCAAAATTCTATATCCCCTTCCTCCTTAACCACCTTTTTATGACAAATATATTTATATGTTGGATATGTCTTATTAAGCCCACATATAGGGTTGTATATTCCAACACGCCAATGATGGGATCAATCCCAATGAAAAATTGCACCCCTTTCCAATCATCCATCCAAGGTCTTGTACAATGAAAGGTAGTGTCTGAGAGATGCTTTTCCAAATATCTAATGGTGTTGTAGCAAATATGCACCTATCTCTAAGCCAGATAAACAAGGGAACATTCTTCAAATATTTGCCTCTGATTACTTTTCCCACAGACCAATATCAAAGAGGCACCGCCATAGACTTTTGGCACAAAGAGCCAAATTGAATAATCTGAGATTCTTGATCCCCCATCCAACTAGAGGTTTTGGTTTGGAGATAGCCTCCCACATAGCAAGATGATATTTGAAAGTTTTATGTTTACCAGCCTAGAGAAACTGGAAGATCATCTTCCTCATAGTGTCTATAATTCCTTTCAGGACTTTGAACAGTGAGAACCAATAAACATGTATGCCTTACAAAACCACAACGATGAGAAGTAGCCTGCCACCAAGGGAAATCCAACAAGAAGTCCACTTGTCTGTATTCCAACTTAATTTTTTCAAGATCCAGACCCAATCCCCTTTCTTATAGGGTTTTAAAACTAAGTATTTAATACCCTATCCAAACTTTCCATTTTGTAAGGAAAAATGTGTGAAATAGAGTCCTTAATCAACTGATCCTGACAAAAGACAGAAAAAATAGATTTAAGGGGGTTGAGTTTCATACTTGATGCCCCACATAAAATGTCTATAATGTCATTTAACTTCTTCCAACTAGCCAAAGTTCCATCACCAAAGATAAGAACATCATCGAAATAAATAAGGTGGGTTATAAAAAAAAAATTTGGTCACCTTGATCCTCAAGAAAACACCGTTCTCCTTGGCATCGATAATCAAGCGACTCAAAACTTCGATCTTGAGTATAAATAAATAAGGTGATATAGGACATCCTTGCTTGATGCCTCTAGTACCTTTTAAGAATGGAGAAGGTGACACATTTATCAAAATAGAGAAACTAACCAAGGAGATACAAGACATAATCAACTTAGACAACTCCATAGATAGACCAGCCTGTAGAAGGATAAGTCGGATGAAGGACCAATCCAGTCGGTCATAGGCCTTCTCCAGATCTAACTTTAGGATAAAAGCAGTAAGATTTTTCTACTTAATTGAATGTATACATTCCTAACCAGTGCCGCCACATCATCTAGTATTTGATGGTTAGGGAGAAAACCATATTGTTCATTCGAGATATAAAATCCCAACCGAGGCTTGATCCTTTCTGCAATGAGCTTGGTGATATTTTTGTAAAGCAAGTTACAAAATGAGATAGGTCTATAGTCATTGAAGGATATCGGTCTATCCTTCTTGGGAATAAGAGTGATATAGGTTAAGTTTAAACAATTAGGAACCACCCTTGTCGGTGGGTGTCATCAATATCCTCAGTAATCTCATCACCCATCAAGTCGTAAAAATCCAGGAAGAATTCCACAATCCAGTTGTCAGGTCCTAGAATTTTATCCACAGTAAATCCCTTGAGAACGTTCAGAATGTCCTCAGAAGAAATATCCATGTCGATATCATCACAATCCTTGCTATCAAAAAAATGAGGAAAGATCTAAATTGCTTCATCCGGTCAGAGATATTAGTGGCGTGCTCGTCAGTGTACAAAATCTGAAAGAAAGAATTGGTCGCTTGTTTCAGAGACCTATCATCGCAAATAATCTCATCCCCTTCAACCTCCATTTCCCAAATAGAATTATGGAAGAATTTATTATTGCCATCCCCCGCCTTAATCCATGTAGCTTGAATCTTCTACCGAAGAGTTTCTTCTTTCTACAAAAGTAGTTGTTGTTGTTTAGTAGAAAGTGAGTGGTATTGTTATAAATTTACTTCACTAAACTTGTTATCGATAACCATCAAATCAGCCAATTTAATCTCCTCTTCAACATCAACAAGAGCCTTATTGTTATCGATCCTCCTCTCTCTTTCCCACTTCATCACATCCCTTTTTATAAACTTGAGATTGTTAACCAACCTTATCATTGGATTCGTCTACTTAGCTGTTGTGTCAGAGTAGCTATTCCAATTGCCTAGAATCATAGTGTGAAACTCCAGATCTCCCATCCAAACCATATTATATTTGAAAGGATAGTGGGTCAAATTTGTATCGAAATCCAATTGAAGGATGATGGAATTATGATCAAAAAATCCAATCGGGTAGTTTCAGGATCGAATGAGACGCATCCTCTCACAAAGGTCCTCCACCATATAAAATCTATCAAGTCTCTTAGTGGTACTTGCCAAACCAATTCTTCCATTTGACCATGTAGAAGATAAAACAACAACAAGTCCAGTAGGTTGGCAACCTCAACGATATCAGAAAAGTATCTTGCCAATGGATCTGAAAAATTCCTCGACCCCCAAACCTCACCAAGTGAAGTAGTGAAATTTAGGTCCCTGACCACAATGAGGGCAGGATATGAAAGGAGGCCTAAATCAGCTAGTTGATCCCATAAACATTTTTGGTTTGAGTAAGGACCATATATATTTAGAATGTAGATCATATTGGAGAAACCCTTTAGCTTACCTTCCACCAAAATACCTGTACAACATGAAAAATCTTTCATGTCAGCCACCAAAGGGTTCCAGGCAATCAGGGTTCCCCCAAAGTGTCCAACAACATAAAAAAACACACACCCTCCAACAAGGCTTTATCTTTAGGAAGTAGTCACATGCAGAAGAGGTCGGCATCATAGTTTCTTGTAACATCACAATCCTAGGTTTATTAGTCTCAACAAAGTGCTTCATAGCAGTGTGTTTGGAGCCACTACCCAAGCCCCATATGTTGAAATATGTAAGGATCATTTAAACTTCCTAAAGGGGGTCGTTGCATCTCTAAGAGCCCAAACAAGAGGAATTGGAGTAGGTTCCACATAGTCACCTAAGCCCCTATCCATCAAATAAGGGATAGTTAGATTAAGGAAAATAACATCATCAGTTGAGGGATTCTTCCCATACGAAGGGTGATCCATCACTCTCAGAGGTTTTTTATGATTTCTAACTGATACATTCACAGCTCTGATTGACGAAATAGGAAAGATAGTTGAGTCTTCCACTTCCTTTGAGGCATAAATAGGAATGGGTTTAAGAGACACCGAGGGAACCCAACTCATCTCATTAGGGCAGGCATGTGAGGAGTCAAGAACCGAGGAAGGAAATAGAGTAACATCCAATGGTGAACGAAGGGTGGGGGGCTAGGGAAATCCTCCTCTAAAAATAAGGGTGGTTCAGTCACCTTTCCCCAGGAAGGACTTGATACCAAAAGGGAGTCCGATTCCACCCTCGACAGATCATTGTCTGGTGACCCTTCCAATGATGGATCCTCTATGTGTGTGTCCTCACCAAAAATAACCCCCTCAATCCATAGGGAAACATAAGGATCATCGACCAATTTACAGTTTACTTCTAAAACCTTCCCAGATTCCACAACACCCAAAGTGGACAAAGCACTCATAATTTCTTCAGCGGAAAGAAATTTCAAAAGAATAGGAATAGTTTGGGTAAACTTGCCAACAAAGTAGAGAGCATAGTCCTAGTCCAAAGGAATAGGTAAAATCCCAAAATTACCCATCGAATTCATAGCCTCCCGCTCCACCGCCCTCCAAAACTGATCATTGCCAGTAGCCATAGCATTTTGAGTGAAAGAGGCCCTAGAATGACCAGTCTTTCGATGGGCATGGTAGTGAAATGGGATGTGCCAGTAGTCCAGTCATTGAATAAAAGTACCACCCTCCCACTGGACCTCAATTTCCTCTGGCATACCATCATGCACCTCAACTTCCACCAAAACCCTAGGAGTTCTTCAACTGAAACCCATAAGTTGATCCTCTTCCATCAAGATAAATTTTCTAATCGAGTTGGCTATCATCGTGAACTCTTTGATGTTCCACCAGTGGACAGGGAAACACGAGAGAAGCACCCACATATAACGCTTGTCCATTTTCTCGCACCTTGTATCAAACCCCACATACCATCTCTTCAGAACTAACTAGCCATGTCCAATGACCCAGAACCGCTCCTTAATTACAGACATGTCCTCCTCAGACATAAAGTGAAAGATGGTTCATCCTCCATCCAACATCATAACCAACGAGAGATTCTTGATAAGGGGTTTCCAAGAATCTCAAATCCATGCAACAATCGTCAGCCGAGATAATTTGATAAATTCAAATTTTCCCACTAGTGCCATCTGGGATAAGACCACCACCATATCCATCGTAACGTCTTTGTCGAGCACACACATCGGTCGCGAAGGCTTAACCTTTTCAAAATTTAGTTTTTTAGGCTTAGAGGACACCTTATCATGCAAAGTCGAAACCTATCGGAAAAGTATACAAGGGTAATGGTTAGGGTCCAGTCCCATCCTCGAGGACTTCACCTCTAGCTCCAGTAAAGGTATGGTTCCAGACGAATGAAATTTAAGCCCATGCCCACCCAAAGTAGACCCCTAGTTTTTCCCAACACCCGATAGGCCCAATCGAGTTGAATGCTTGTGTATTTTTCGGCATGATGGCATCAAGTCACCTCCCTCAGAAAAGTTAAGATACAAAAACCACATTCTCGTTAATGTTAGCACATATACTCGGACACTTGGACCCCTCACGAGCCATAGTCAACCAAAAACCTATACCAGCCTCCTTAAAACTTGCAAAAACGGTGGAGGGATACAATGACAAAACCTAAAACAACCCACAAATAAGGAAAGAAAACCCATAAGACCCAAACCCCACACCAAAAAACTAAATAAATAAAATGATAGACTTCCCAATTCTTATACAAGTTGGTACTAGGTTTATCATAAATATGAACTGGACTCCTGTGCAAATACAATATTTCGAAGGGGACAACAGGGAGGAATAAAATAAGTCCACCCAGAATGGAATAGAAACCCCTGTCTGACAAACCCAGGACAACCAATAGAATATAAACGACCATGTTAGCACAGTTCATACACCAGAGAATGAAAAAAACCCAGTTGACAAGTCGACAATATCGGCTAAGAGCAAGGAACCAACACGGTCCACGTAAGCATCGAGATGTTGTACATACACAAATCCCCAACACAACACGGCTTCCTTTCAGCACATGAGGAGCCAAGAAAAAACAGTACAGGTTATCCACCATGCCACAAAAAAGGCACAATAAAGACAAAAGCAATAGGCAAAACCACCGCCTTTGATAATGTCGGGAAGGGGGAGAAAATAAAACAACATCGTCGCCCTAAATGATACAACATGTGCAGGGTTATCACTTCCTAGTATTGACCACCAACAACATCTAGGAAATATTCTACAACGCACTGACCCACAAAAAAGCGCAGAGCCATCGCCATCACCCCATTCCAATGAAGGCCCTCCATACCCTTATGCAAGTTAATGCTACAATATAAAATTAAGTTAATAAAAGAGAAAACAAATTGAAGTATAAATTAAAAATCTAAAAATGAATTAAGTAAAACTTACACTTTAATCTCATTAGAAGTTTCTATATGGATATCAATTCATTTATATGTATATGTGTGAGAGGTAATTTAATCTATTGACACTCACAATAAATATTTAACTTACTTGAGCATGCATATTTATGCAGGCTATGGTCTCAAAAATTTGCATACAGATCTATCCACCCTATGGTGTCAAATTAGCATGAAAACACGACCTGGGCAGTTGTTTTAATCAATTGAAACTCAGTTTTTAAAGTCTATATATATCCCACTCTACGAAAAACATGGTTAATTGTTCTACCTCATTGAAAAAAGGTTTTAGGTCTGTGATTTCAAATATGCCCCTGGAAAAAATTTGGATAAGCAGTAGGCAAATAAAATAAGTACCTCCATAAGCAAAAATGTTTCAATTTATGTTTTTTACCTTTATTCAAAATAGAAATTGATAGAAAGTGAACAACTTAAATGCAAAATAAACATGTTACAAAGTTCTATTCGTGAAATCCAACTTGAGCCAATTTCTAAAAATATTAATTTGTTGGGTAGTACTTTAATTAGCCTTTTTATCTTTTGCCTAAAAAAATGTTACAAATTACATTAAGGGGGAGATCCTTGTCCATAGATATTTTGCAGGGATTGGAGGCTGCGATGGTGGGTAGATGGAATTCATGCATCATCCAATATGTTTTAGTCCCTTTGGATACCTGTCTTTTATAGAACACCAAATATTTTTTGAGACCTATGCATTTGGTCCCATTAGAAGAGTAAATAGCCATGTATGTCCTAGTGGCCTTCCAAAACCTTGCACTTGAATGTAGTCCACACAAGCCACCTATGGCCATTTTTCCTACATGCCCCTACCATCACCAAATAACCCTTG
This sequence comes from Pseudotsuga menziesii, assembly GCA_001517045.1. Classification (NCBI taxonomy): domain Eukaryota; kingdom Viridiplantae; phylum Streptophyta; class Pinopsida; order Pinales; family Pinaceae; genus Pseudotsuga; species Pseudotsuga menziesii. Next base: position 363,708 of record LPNX011103656.1, read on the forward strand.
CCCAACCCACATTCGCCGAAAAATAACACTGCCTTTAAGCCCCATTTCAGCAACCAAACAACATACATGAAGAAACTTACATTTTAAACAAAGCTATAGAGGTCAATATTTTGAATTTTTCCTTTGCTAAATGCCCCAAATGGTCCTTGGAAGCCACCAGATGCAGAAACATAGATAAGCGACACTGGAAAGAAACCACAGTAGAAAATAATAAAAACCACACCTTTGCTACATGCCAAAGACAACAACGACCAACCTGTTATGTCCCCATTCCAATAGGTCTACTAGTTGACAATGTTTCACCCACCTACTAGTTCCCTAGGTCGAGGGAGGAGGCATTAAATATTGCAATAAGGAAGCTATGGGACCCAAGAGAAACTTAGTTTATCATTTAAACATTAGTTTGGGTCATAAAAATAATAAATATGGAGAAAATAAAGTGGCATTTCTTCATAAGGACAGTTGGAGGTCCATGGGGGGCTTGGGTGGCTAGATTCCTCCTTACACATGTCATGAATTAACCCTAAATTCATAATTATGAGAGATGGAATGTTCCTGGAAGGTGAACAGTCATCAAATGACATATCATGATCCCAAATATTCGAATGGGTGAGGAGGAGTAACTCCCCATAAAAGAGGAGAAGTATAGGAAGAAACTAGGTGCCATGTGGAGCTAGATTCCCCGCGCTTTATGACAACAATGATGGAAGATTCTATGAAAAGTTAGACCTTATTGCAGACCTTATTGAAAACCTATGACAACCTGATATGTCAGGGCTAAAAGTAGCATCCAAGAGGGCGCACTTGGGACTAGGTGGAAGACATTCAAATTTGGTGGAAGAGGAAGGGTTGAGGAGAAGGCTAAGTGGCATGGAGGTTACTAAACATCAAGGATGAGGTAGAGGAAGCCTATGGGAATGAATTCGACCTTGTAGGACCTTAGGAGGGTTATAAAAATATTTCATGAGAAATGGAAATGGATTTTGATCTTTTGTGAATTTTCCTTTGGCATTTGGAGAGCATTAGCTTGTCCATTGCACGGTGAGTGCACACTTACCCTACTAGTGAGCCAATTTCGAGAGTGAGATTATCATCCAAGTTGGCCACAGGAGAGGCCATTTAGACCTCTCATTTGGAGCTTCATGGATTTTTTTGTTGCATATAGGAGGCTACTACTATTCATGACCCATCTCTCCTCCCATTCTCTCAATTTCCACTTCCATATTTCCATGTTTTTTATATGAAGGCGCACTTGTGTGAATGGTGGTTGCACCCCATTGAGTTAAGATGATGCCCAAGCATGGGTGAATGATTCATGGCTCTGTAATATGTCTCTCATATTCTCTGTAAGTCAAAATCAGAATAAATACATATGCAAATGTCCACATTTCCAAGCTTTATTGTGACTAGTTTCCATGTGATGATTTTCCCTTTCAATGGAGATTATATATCTGATGTATATTGCAACATGGGTTAATTTTATATGTTGTTAGTGAGATATTGAAATGATGTCAATTTTATATATCCATATTTCTCTGTTCTGAACCATTATATGCACCATTTATGAGTCGAAGTTGAGATTTTATGTGTCGTTTCCCTTAAGCAAATATCACTAAAATTATGCATTCGAATATCAAGCTTTAATCCTCTGTTGCGGAACTCTTAACCATACCAGATAACAGTAAATCAAGTCTAATTACATTTCCCATACTTTTTTCGGAAATTTGGGAGAGTTGCATAGGATTTGGAGATCCATTTATGCCCACACCCTAGGGGGAATTGCATCATAAATTGCTAGTAATTTTTCCCTTTTTTCCAGCATGCCCAAATCAAGTTACAGATGTCTATGACCTGTCATAAAACTATAAGAGATTCAATTGAATATTCCTAAGACTCCCCACATCATTCCCTACCAAATTCAAGACCCTCTTGAGCCATTCGAATCCCACAGAGTCAAAACTAATCAAGACAAATTTTCCAAAATACTGGCTTTGTTGGGAGCAAGTCAACACCAGGGAGTAGTAGTAGTTCACCTCATGATGAGAAGAATACCAATGAAGAGACCACTTTCTCAAATCCTGGACCTCACAACATACCTCATGAGTTCAAAAATCAAAATGGACCTGCAATACCTAAGTTTTTAGAGTCTAAAGAAGGCCCTTACAACACCTATGATGTTAGAGAAGCAGTAAATGGTTGGCAACAATTAAGTGGTGAATGTAGGAAAGTCCTAGCTTTTGATCAGTTCATTAGAGCTTCTCTTCAGTTCAAGCAAGGAGAAAATGGGAATATGGCATCTCATATTAATCATGAATTAAAAATCACCATGGGAAAAGTAACCATTCCTTCCTTTGATGGTTCCTCACAAATGTTTGCTAGTGCTTGGTTGCAAAAATTAAGTGTATATTTCCAACTAAATCATATGGTTGAAGAAGATGCATTGAAAATGGCCATTATGCATCTTGAAGGGGAATCTAATGATTAGTGGTTCCATGGTCTTATAACCTTGGGACATGGTCATATTTTATCTTATGAGGGTTTATCCAATGCATTGATGGAGAGATTTGAGAGGAAAGACCCTGAACTTCCTTTCAAAGAACTAGTGCAATTGAAGCAAGTAGGAAATCCTGAAGCATATATGTTAGAATTTGCAATAATTTCAGTAATTGTTTCTGGTGTATCTATGGCTAGGTTGGTTTTATTGTTTGTTGAAGGATTGAAAGAACCTTTGAGATGGATAGTTAAATCCCACAAGCTAGCCACATTGAAGGATACCATGAATTTGACAAGGGATTTGCAAAATGTATTGCCAAGAACCAAATCTCCTCCTAAGCCAAATTTCTCTTCCAACTTCAAGGAAGGTAAGAAACCATGGAAAAACAACTCCTCTTCCAAATAAAGTAAAGGAGTACCAACCAAAGAAGAGATTAGAAGAAAGAATCTATGTTTTACATGCCAACAACCTTGGGTCCCGGGACATAGATGTGCCAAGGGGAAGGCACACAACATTGAAGTTTTTTTCTAAAGATGATGAAGGGGAGGAGGAGGAGGAGGAGGAGGAAGCACAAATTGCAGCCCAAGAAGAAAGGTATCAAACAACAGAATAAGAACAACCCACTCATGATATAGGAAAAATTGTAGCACTCTCGAGTGTGCCTAGATTCCACACCCTAAGGCTCAAGGGAAGCATACAAAGCCAAAAGTTCGCGGTTCTAGTGGATGGTGGAGCCACTCACAACTTCATAGATGCAACCTTGGTGGAGAGGAGAAATTTACAAGATGAAACTTTTGTTGGTTTCACAGTCATCATTCTAGATAACAAATCTATGGACTACACTAAATGGGTTCCAAAGCTTCAAGTTACTCTAGGAAATCATACTATCAATGACAATTGTTATGTAGTGAATGTGGCTGATAAAAATATGGTATTGGGAGTATAGTGGTCATATTCTTTAGGGGAGCATACAGTGAATTATCTAGTCTGTGAAATAAGGTTCAAAAATTTAGAAGGAAAACCCATCTGGTTGAGGGGAATGCACACTTACCCAAATCAAGTGGTGTCCTCTCACAACATGAGGATTATATTGATGAATGGAGATATAGAATGGTATGATGAATGTTTAATTACATCTCCTAAACCTCACTTCAACATTACCAAGCACCCTAAGGAGATAGAGAAACTAGTGAGTAAGTATCAGAAGGTTTTTGGAGACCTTCCCCCAGGAAGACCACCAGATAGAGGTGTTGAGCATATCATTGAGTTAGAGATAGGAACCCAAACTATCAAAATGCATCCCTATAGGCACCCCAAAAGGATTTGAGATGATATTGAAGAGGCCATTAAAGAACTCTTGGAGTTGGGTCTCATAAGGCCAAGTTATATCCCATTTGCTTCTTCAGTTGTTATGGTAAAAAAGAAAGATGGAACCTTGAGAATGTGCATTGATTTCAAAGCATTAAACAAGAAGGTTGTAAATTATAGACACACAATACCAAGGATTGATGGGCTCATGGATGAGATCCATGGGGCCAAGTTCTTCTCATAGATTAACCTTAGATCTGGTTATCATCAAATTCAAATGAGAGAAGAAGACATACCAAAGACTGCTTTCAGATGCCACTATGGTCACTTTGAGTTTGTTGCCATGCCCTTTGGCTTGAAAAATGCACCTGCCACATTCCAATCATGCATGAACAACATCTTCCAAAATCAACTTCATAAGTTTGTATTAGTTTTCTTTGATGGAATTCTTATTTACAGTAAAACTTGGAAGGATCATTTGCATCATCTAGAAGAGGTATTAAAAAATCTGCATGATAAATCTTTGTTTGCTAAGTTGTCAAAATGTGAGCTTGGTTTGACAAATATATTGTATCTTGGACACATCATTGTTCAATATGGTGTGAAGGTGGATATGGATAAAATAAGAGCCATTTTAGAGTGGCCTCGTCCCAAAAGTCTCATTGAATTAAGAGGATTCATTGGAATTTGCACCTACTGCAGAAATTTTGTGAAGTTGTTCTTCCAACTCACTTCACCTCTCACTGATTTGACAAATAAAGATGATTTCCAATGGCATGAAGGGGCTGAAAAATATTTCCAAAGAATGAAGGAGGTAATAAGCAACTGTCCTATTCTAGCCTTGCCTGATTTTTCTAAACCATTTGTCTCAGAATGTGATGCATCATGAGAAAGCATTGGAGCAATCCTAAAAAAAGGACAACACCCAATAGATTTTGAGAGTAGGAAGCTACAACCACATGAGAATATTTACTCCATTTACTATAAATAAATGCTAGCCATTATGCATGCTTTGATCAAGTTTAGACAATATTTGGTGGGAAACAAATTTGTGGTCAAAACCGACCATAACAGTTTAAGGTACTTCCTCACTCAAAAGGATTTAAATGAAAGGCAACAAAAGTGGGTGAGTAAGATTCAAACATTTGACTTTGATATTGAATATGTGAAGGGAAAAAATAACGTGGTAGTTGATTCCTTATCTAGAATACCTTATATTTCTCTAATGGATGTAGCAGAAAATTGGAAAGCCACATTAGAAGTAGAGTATGGCAAGGATAAATTTTCTTGTGAAATTTTTTATGGAACTAACCATGATGATAGGTATAAGGTGTTGGAAGGAATCATATACTACAAAGTTATAAACTATTTAGTCCCTAATTCGATTTTGAAGGAGAAAATTTAAAATAAATCTCATGATTCTCCTCTAGCGGGTCACCCCGGTTTCTTCAAAACATACTGAATGTTGATGGAAATATTTGTATGGAAAGGGTTGAAGGATAATATTCTGAATTATGTTAATGAATTCCCCACATGTCAGTAAAATAAATTGGATCGCATTCATCCAGCTGGTATCTTACATCCCTTGCCTATTCCAATACAAAAATGGGAGAGCACTTCTATGGAATTCATCATTGGTTTTCCCAAAGTATTTGGTATGGATTGCATATTTGTAGTGGTGGATAGACTCACTAAATTTTCTCATTTATTTATTTTTACTACCACTTTCACTGCTGCACAAGTGGCTGGATTATTTTCTAAAGAAGTTTTCAAATTGCATGGGCTTCCTAAGAGCATTGTCAGTGACAAAGATAACATATTTTTGAGTGCATTTTGGCAAGAACTCTTCAAAATGGTGGGGACAAATTTGAAACCTAGTACAAGCTATAATTCCCAAACTAATGGCCAAACATAGAGGGTGAATCAATGGTTGGAAGGCTACTTAAGGAACTATCTTAGTGGGCAGCAAAAATCATGGATAAAATGGTTGCATTTGGGGGAGTTTTGTTACAATACTACTTTCCATATGTTCATTGGCATGCATCCTTTAAAAGAACTTTATGGTTATGATTCATCCACTTTTATTGAACACATTTTTGGTGATAGTAGAGCTCCAAAGGATAAGGATTAGATTGAAGAAATTCAATAAATTTTGAAAGTTTTGAGAGATAACTTGCAGGTTGCTCAAAATCAGCAAAAACAATATGTAGATCAACATAGAATGGAGAGACAATTACAAGTGAATGACTTGGTGTATTTGAGGTTGCATCCCTACAAAAAAACCATAATAAAAGGTAAAGGTTCAAAAAATATCAAACCAATATTTTATGGTATCTACAAGGTGATCTGAAAAGTTGGAGAAGTGGCCTATCAATTGGAGCTTCCCATGGGAAGCAAAATTCATAATGTATTTCATGTTTCTTGTCTAAAGAAGGTTATAGGGAAACACATTTTAGTTTCATATACTTTGCCACCTTTGGATGATGAAGGACAAATTGTTATCGTTCCAAACAAAATCTTGAGAACAAGGGAGAGAAGGCTAGGAAGCATAACAATAAAAGAATATATGGTACAATGGAAGGATTTTCCTAGTGAGGAGGAGACTTGGGAAGATGAACAAATTTTTCAGCATCCAAACTTGGCATTGCTTGAGGACAAGCAATATTGGGTGGGGAGGACTGTCATGTCCCCATTCCAATAGGTACACTAGTTGACAATGTTTCACCACCTACTAAGTCCCTAGGTTGGGGGATGAGGCATTAAATATTGCAATAAGGGATCTATGGAACCCAATAGAACCTTATTTTATAATTTAAACATTAATTTCAGGTCAAATAATAAATATAGAGAAAATAAAGTGGCATTGCTTCATAAGGACATTTGGAGGTCCATGGGGGCCTTGGGTGGCTAGATGCCTTCTTACACATGTCATGACTTAAACCCAAATTCGAAATTATGAGTGATGGAGTATTCTTGTAAGGTGAAGAGTCCCAATGACATATCATGATCCCAAGGATTTGAATGGGTGAGGAGGAGTAACTCCCCATAGAAGAGGATGAGTCTAGGAAGAAACTAGGTGCCATGTGGAGCTAGATTCCTTGTGCTTTATGACAACAATGATGGAATATTATATGACAAGTCAGACCTTATTGCGGACCTATGACAACCTGAAATGTCAGGGATAAAAATAGCCTCCAAGAGGTCACACTTGGGGCTATGTGGCAGCCTTTCGAATTTGGTGGAATATGAAGGGTTGAGGAGAAGGCCAAGTGGCATGGAGGTTACTAAACATCAAGGATGAGGTGGAGGAAGCCTATGAAAATGAATTAGAACTTGGAGTACCTTAGGAGGGTTATAAAAATATGCCATGAGGAATGGAAATGGTTTTTTATCATTTGATCATTTGCTTTTGGCATTTGGAGAGCACTAGCTTGTCCATTGCACGGTGAGTGCACACTTACCCTACTAGTGAGCCAATTTCGAGAGAGTGAGATTCTCATCCAATTTGGATATTGGAGAGGAAATTAATACCTCTCATTTGGAGATTAATGGATTTTTTTTCTTCATATAGGAGGATTCTATTGTTCGTGACCCATCTCTCCTCCCATTCTCTCAATTTCCACTTCCATATTTCCATGTTTTTCTATGAAGGCGCACTTGTGTGAATGGTGGCTGCGCCCCATTGAGTTCAATTGATGCCCAAGAATGGGTGAATGATTCATGGCTCTGTAATATGTCTCTCACATTCTCTGTAAGTCGAAATCAGAAGAAATACGCATGCAAATGTCCACATTTCCAATCTTTATTGTGACTAGTTTCCATGTGATGATTTTCCCTTTAAATGGAGATTGTACATATGTTGTATATTGTGACTTGGGTCAATGTTATATGATGTTAGTGAGAGATTGAAATGATATAAATGGCCTATATTCATATTTCTCTGTTCTTAACCATTATATGCACCATTGATGAGTCGAAGTTGAGCTTTTATGTGTCATTTCCCTTAAGCAAATATCAATAAAATTATGCATTCAAATATGAATCTTTAATCCTTTGTTGCAAAAATATTAACCAAAAAAAATGACAGTAAATGAAGTATAATTACAGTACCCATACTCTTTTTTTAAATTTGGGAGGGTTTCATAGGAGTTGGAGATCCATTTCTGCCCACACCCTAGGGGGAATTACATCATAAATTGCTAGTAATTTTTCCATTTTTCCATCATGGCCAAATCGAGTTGCAGATGTATATGAATTGTCATAAAACTATCATAGAGTCAATTGAAAATTCCTAACACTCCCCACATCATTCCCTATTGTTAGTGCTAGAAATTGTTCCTAGACTACCACAAGAACAAGCTAACACAATATCAAAAAGAAATAGAATAAATTGGTTTTTTAGGGTTTTGGTTTAAAACTTCATCAGCAAGGAGGTAATAAACATTCACAAGCTAATACAGAACTAAATCATTCACAAGTTAGATAAACTGGGGATCAAACACATCCCAATAAGCCATAAACATTACACATGAAATACTAATTCCACCCACCGGCTACAAGCATTTACATGAATAAAACCTTTAAACAAGAAATGAAATTGTAGACTGAGCAATCAACCAGATCAGAAATGAAACAACATGAAAGGTAAAAAGGGCTTATCAGTTTATATATAATCAATAACATTCATCCACTTACATAATAATTATAAGTGCTAGCTTGAGAAATTAAAGCTCCAAAAGCCTCTACTTGAGTGGAAAATCCAACCCCCAAAACTATATGTTTGTCTTGATTTTATCATTACAAAGGTAAAGTAGTTCCATAACTACCTTATAGGTCAAAATTTGAAACAGATACATCAATTAGTTACATGATAACTCAAAATATTTAAAGACAATTAACCCAAAAATAGCAAATCGGATTTGGGAAAATTTGGCGAATTTTTGAAAATTTGGGTCTCAAAGATGCCTTCATAAATCTCGATCTGGAACACCTGTGAAGAAACTGAGAGAGGTTTGTTTAAATGAGTTTGTTATGAACAAAAAAAACTCTTGGTTTTTAAAAATTCCCCTTCAATTGATCGAAATATGTGCTGGAAATTTGTGACTAAAACAGAAAATTATTAAATAATTCAAATCCTGAAAATAGGCCACAAAGATGAATTCGAATCTCTCGAACAATAATAGTTGTTGAAAAACTGAGAGAGGTGTTTGTGAATGAGTCTATTTTGGATAAAAAATTCTTTTGGTTTTCCATAATTCGTTTCCATTATCTCGTAATCTGCTCCCAATGATAATGACAAAAACAGGAAAAACAAAGTTGCTACAAGAATCTCCTCATGAAAATATTTGACAAAGGACTCAAAAATGAGGGTTAGATTACAAAGTGAAACTTGGAATAAACTTTTATTATAAGTTTTTGAAAGCTTAAAGATATACGTATTTACTAATAAGCCCAAAAGACAAACCTTAAAACTAAAATTATGAAATAATTCAACCATTAAAAACTTTAAATCCAACATAAATTATTGATTGTCAAAAATTATTAAAATCAACATAAAATGTAAAATCATTTTAAACCAACGGTTGAAAATTAGGACAAAAAGAACAGATAAACTAAGTGAGAAGATCTAGTTATAACATCTGGCTCTTGCTACGTGATGAATTCCTCCTTGTGAGGCTTCAAGAACCTGTAGACCTTGTGCCTTATTCATTGGGTGATGGAGTCATTTACCAAATCTCTGCAACTTTCTCAAAATCTGAACACATACCTCTGAAATGACAAAATACTGCTACAAACCAGCATATTGAAAAGAATCTACTTGCTCATATAGTGAGCTTATTCTGCAATTTACTTCTACTCTAATTGGAGGAAACAACTCAATCAAGTGTAATCATACTTCCAGTAAAGCCAAGAAACCATTTGACTGAGAATCATAATTCCATGCATGCTACTGTTTGAGAAGACCCACAAAAGATGTGATAAATGCAAAAAGAGTCTGTAGGCAGCTGATACTTATGACTGGAAATAGGAAGAATGCCAAAAGCTAGAGCATTGGAAACCTTTGAAAAATACAACTCCATCCAAGAAGCCACGAGACCATGAAACTCATGCAAAATTATTCCTTCATGTTGTTCAAAAAGAATGGACTGCAAATGGGTGTCCTCAATTCTCAATACTCCATGAGATAATGCAATAAGAGAAAAATATATAATATCTTTGACTCTGTTGAGCTCATCCTGTTTTATATCTTCCACTAACCCAAGCTGACTGATTTTTGAAGAGTGCTGCTTAACTAATGAGGACTGAAAGAATGGTTGTAGTATTTCTTTATATCCATAAAAAAATGGCATTTTTTTATAATGGTTTTGAGTAGCAAAGTTATCACAGCCATGGATTTTAGACAAATCTAATGTTACATTCAAAGTATCTACAGTTTGGCTACTATCAATTTGAGAGTCAAAGCAATTCAGAATTTTTGCTTGTTCAATAAAAAGTTTGGAATATAATTCACCTACAATCGGTTTCTGCTGGTCATGAAATTTCCGATTTAAAACTTCAATGTCTTCATTATATTCATCATAAAGTGAAGCATTCTCTACCTCTCCATTGATGTTCTTTTTAAAATTTGGCTCAAGAATGGAAACCAAGGGCTCTTCAAACTGCTTCTCGACCTTTAAATAAAACCCTTGACCAAAACTTGAACAAATAAAATTCTGAAAGTGACCATAAGTCAAGAATGGCAGCTTATTTCTTATATCAATAGTAAGAGGTTGAGGAGCAACAACTTCTTCTTCATAACATGATAATCTCATAGCAGGAGCTAGGAAATTTCTACTATAATCCACTGAAAGTATATTATCATCTAAAACGTCATCAAACTGATATGAAGAATCAACACAAGCGTCATTTATATCTTTGTTCATATGGAAATCTAAAAATGATGAAGAAAATTGTCTTAAATCTGAATGATACCTATGTTCTTCTTCCTGTTCATAAGCTTGTATATCTTCAACACAAGTAAGCTTGAAACCTAAATCAGAACTACTTATATTTAATTCCAAATAAAAAATCAATGCAAAAAATTTCACATAAGTAAAACATCAAATTAGTAAAAGTAGATATAACAAACAAGAGAGAAGACACATATTTATGTGTTAAAACATCCACACAAGTAAGAATTTTTATTCTTCAACAAATCCTCCCAAATATAGGTGTTAAAACACACACATGTACGGAGTTCAAATGGGATCCATACAACTTTGAAGCATATGGATGATCTATCCTAAGGACCCATCAGATCTGAGCCAACAATCAAGATCATAAGCCACTCTCCACCCTTACATGAATAAAGACCAATGAAATTGACTTATTATAATAACTAGGACAACGCTGGACCATTGATCACAAGTCACAGTTAAGATCTGAAATCAACCAATCCATGGATGTTGATTATAAGCTCATCAACAAATAAGGGAGAAGTAGTGGATAATAAGTACCTAGTAATGAAGGTCAGTGTTACCAGAGAGACAAATCACTACCAAATAATTGCCACAAAACTATTTACATGTGTACATGTGCAATATTATAAAAGTCTAGTGAGGCCAAGTTACGTGTATAAGTTCCCCACAAATGATGTTATAATGATCATCATTATGACACTAAGTACAAGATTATGTCAAGCCACTAGACAACATTAAAGCACATTCTAACACCGAAGACAAATAGTTGATCGGAAAATGTTGCTAGATCCACAAATGTAAGAAGAGATTCTTGATACAAAATCAACGTAATAAATTGAAAAGTGAACTTAGATGCAAATAAAGACTCCAAAGAAGACCAATATGCATGTGAGCTTGTGTGCATAAGTTCTTAGAAAATTCCCACACTAAGCTTGTTGTAATGTGAAACCAAAGGCATATCCAATGTTTACTGAAGACCTAGGGTGATCATGAGCTTAAGTATAAAGTAAGCTCTAGAAGAAAACTAGGTTCAGAGCTCGATTTTTTTGTAAACTTCATTGTTGGGGTGAACTTTGAGAAAAATCAAGTTGATGATGAACCCTAACAATTTATATTATAACGTAGATAAAAAATTGGACTCTAAAGAAGACCAAGATAAGGGTTCTAGCAAGTATTTGTTACTGATTGATGTGGAGCAAGGTGAGAAGAATCAAACATAAATTTTAGTTGATTAAAAATCATTGATGATGAATGTTGGATGTAATGAAGTAAATAGATATGTATGTCTCTGATGAAGTTGAAAGCTTGGTTTTTGGCCTTATTTGTGTGTTGGAATGGCACAATTGTATGTAGAGTTCTTTTTTCTTGAAATATCAATATATTTTTTTTTTCTTTAAAAAAGTTAGAACATCACCAAATTTTATCTTGAGAAATAAGTGTATATTTTGAACAAAAAAAATATGTTGAAAAAACCATTAATATTGAAAAGTATTTTCAAAGAGCAAGAGAGAGATGGCAACCGCAACTATACATATGTTTTGCATTCTTGATAGATGCTAATAAACAAAGTACTTGAAAAAATAGTATGAAGATAAAACCATGTGATATTAACATTTTTTTTTATGAAGATCAATATTAATTCTACCCTCAAAAATTTTAAATAGTTACAAAATTTTATCCATCCATTCAAGACCACTCATAAAAATAAAAATAAAGTTTCATAACATAACAAAAATGCATATAGGTCATGTTGGTATGAGGTGGGGGGTCCTCATAGATTCGAAAGGAAATGAAGAATTACTCTTTGCATGGACTTGAAAAGGCAACACATGATGAGGCAGAGGAATTGACCCTTCTCTGAGGATTAATATCAATAAAAAATAGAGCAATTAGACACTAGCTTATGATGATAGGGAACTCAATCATACTATACTCATGCATATAGGTAAATCCATCAAGGTCTTGAGCTGAGAAGAATAATCCAAATATTGTAGGACATAATTGAAGTTAAAAGCGATATCTAGTTTTTCCATGTTCTTGGAGTTACAATTCTTTGGTAGACCTTCAAGATAATGAAGTTGTGGCTCTAAGTGTGGCAACGATAAGAGTAAAAGGGGAGAACCTTACATATCCCATATCCAATGAATATAACCTTCCTTTCAACAATCCACTTCATAATGAAGTTCATGCATTTGAGGCAGGTGGACAAGTGGCAAGGTGCTCAAGACAGGATGGGATGGTTTATAAATCCCAAATGAGCAATAATGCCTTTGCTTCAGAGTTGGGAGTTGTGACTCATTAAGAATACTAACAAGATGGTAAGGGTGATTGAATGTGGTATAAGTTTCACATTTGGAAGCAAAGTATTCAATCTTGTTGCCTTGCTTGTTTGCAGTGGTAGAGAGAAATGTTGGTACATTGGATTAGACCCAATCAACAAGCCTGGGGCCCCTTTTTGGGTGAAATGCATAGGACTATAGTGCTTAGAACGATTTGGGAGGAATAATGCCAAATTGTAGTTGGAAATTGGAATTGTGTATGCAGTGCGAGATAATAAATTTAAGGAGGGAAGTTAATAAAATTCACATTAGATAACAGAGGTCCAAGATGCCTTGGCTATGTGTGGTCGAAAGTGGGAAGGGTGGTGTGAGGATTGGTAATACAAAGTAAACATATATGCTCAAAATAATGGTAGGAATGTTAGTGATACTTCCCTACAGTTCGAAAGAAACAAAGAAAATGATAAGACCCTTGAAGTATCCATGGAGAAGCAAACAATATTTAAAAGAAAACTGAATCTCTAGAATAAAAAATATAGATGCTGCATGGATGGTGTTGCATTTGATGGATGGGAATTAAAAAATCGAAAGAATCCTATAATCAAGGGTATTGCCACCCAATCAATATATTGGATCAATTCAAATGAATATTTCATATGCATGGAGGAAACAATAGTCCAACAACAACGTGTTCTGGGAGGCACCATGGAACTCGACACCAGTGACTAGTTTACATTTTCTTGGTCGATGAAAAATTGGAAACCTTGATTGTGGATGATGGATTTTTACATCTTTTGATAGTTTGAAATGTTTTGTAATTTTTTGTAGCTCTTAAATGAGTTTGTTAGGTAGTATTCAAAACATTGCCTAATACTTTCTAAGCAATTCCAAGGTATATTCTTCTTGGAAAAGTCACGAAGTGGTGTTGAAATATTATTGTAAGCTTCAATAAGCATGCAATAGTAGTTAACCAAACCAAGGAAACTCCTTACCTCATTTACTGTTCTTGGATCCTCCCAATCCTTAATCACCGTAATCTCAAAATTGCCATACCTAGTTACATAGGTTTTTTTTCCTCATCTCCGATAACATCCTTACCACAAATCCAACTTTGAGAAAATTTTATCCAACTAGTGAAAATAATCCACAACCAAATTTAAGTGATACTAGTCCAAGATGGTCTACTTGTTTAATGTGTGATGGTCCAAGCACATCCTTAACTATGGTGTTTCCTTCTTTTGGAAGAGGACCGACACACCATGTGGGGATTGTGAAGGATTGATGAAGCCAAAATCAATGAGCTCACTCAACTACTTCCTAAATTATTCCAAATCTTTTCCAAAATTTCAATAGGGCACCTTCGCCAGAGGTTGCAACCTTATCTAATGCTTAATACAATAAGCAACATGCACCTAAGTGGGAGCATTTTTGGTGAAGACTCCAACATCTAGTTTGTATACTTGTCCAACACATTAGTAAGTGTTGATGGCACATGCGTCCCTGCTCCACCCTCATACACTTCTCCAATCAATGATGCAACATAAAGCTGAGACTTCGGGTCCTCAGTTGCCTTCTTCATGTTTAGTGTGGACAAAAACTGCACCATTTCATCTAGATTATTACTTTGTGGACAAGTATTTTGTCCACAAAGTATCACTAAATTATTTGCAATGGAATAGGGACTGACTAGGTTCTCCTTAGGAACTCATGTATAAGGATGATTTAATAATCATCCAACTACACCACTATGAATTATGCACAACCCTTCCACTTCTCCAACTGAATGTGAACTTTAGGTGCAACCCTAACTATTGCGTTGGAATTACAATTAACCATCTTGACTAAAGCACCACATGATCCAACCATGAGTTGATTTCACCTACCAACTCCTTCGATAAGTTGTGTGAGACGCCAAAATCCATCAATAGCTACACCATTCTTCCATTCATAACCAATACCATCTAATTGGTTTTGGTTTTGTCCATGGTTGCCAACAAAGGCACCTATTTTCTATAAATACTTCTTTAAGGAGGGTTGATCCCTTCCTATTGCGATAGAATCCAACTACACGCAACTTGTTAAATGAACTTAATTACAACATGAGCAAACCAAAGTTTTACCTTTCCCTCAAGTGGTTTTCCAATGGGTACCATGCAACCACATATCTTAAAGGTTTGTTTGTATAGGCTAAATTCTTTCATAATCATTGTGTGAAACTTCACCCTAATGAAATGCCCTCTAAGGTGCAGTGGGATGTTCAACCAAGTTACTCCTGAATCAATCATGACCTACATCAATAGTTCAGTACTATCTTCCTATGCTTTTGTCTAACCTCCAACATATGTTGTGATTATAAAAAACAACTAGCAGAAGTAAGGTCATTCCAACACTTGTGTTACTAAGCGCAACCTCCATGAACAACCCACCTTCTAAACCACCATTTATGCCAAGAAGTAGTAGTAAAGTTGTTCCAAACACTTCAGACCACTCTTCTAACGATTGTTTCTTTTTGAAATATGGTGAAGATAATCCAACAAAGCTATGATCCCATCTATCACGGACCTAAGGGTCTTGCTCAATTTTTTTTAGCATCCTTGGTCATGCAACATTGCACTTATTGTGCTTACTACATTCTAAGATACAACCATTAGATATGCAATCAAGTTGTGCAACCAAGTTCTCTAACAACTAGGCACATATACAATTGCGACATAAAACATCCCATCAATACTTTTAACGCTTTGTCAATATTCATCAATACGTAGCCAAATCAAACATTGTAAGGTATGATAACATTCATCCAAGTATATAGACCACAACATAGAAGTATGGATGACACACAAGGTGTATGGCTTAACTTATTATTATGGAGAATGCTACAAGCATACAAGAAGCGAGTCAACCATTGCCTGCAACTCATTTTACAAAAGTAAAAATGATCCAAAGCAGAACTATTCATTGCCACACCACTTACACAATCCAACCCCTAAAGCATTCACATGTCTGCCTCTTTCGGGTCCCATTTCTTCAACAAATAACATTTTTAGAGCCCAAGTCATTCATAGTACCAAAACCTAGACTCAACACCTTATAACTCCTTGTTCACCAACTCTTCAATGATTAATAAATGAATGGATTTGCACAAGTTTGTACCCTCATTTTATAGGTGGGAAATTCCTTTTCATTTCCTTATTCTATGGTGCCTTTCGCCATGCCTTCCTATTGCAATAGAATCCAACTACACACAACTTGTTAAATGAACTTAATTACAACATGAGCAGACCAAAGCTTTACCTTTCCCTCAAGTGGTTTTCTAATGGGTACCATGCAACCACATATCTTGAAGGTTTGTTCGTATAGGCTAAATTCTTTCATAATCATTGTGTGAAACTCCACCCCAAATGAAATTCCCTCTAAGGTGCAGTGGGATGTTCGACCAACTTACTCCTAAATCAATATTGGCTTACATCAATAGTTCAGTACTATCTTCCCTTGCTTTTGTCTAACCTCCAACATTTGTTGGGATTATAAAAAAGAACTAGCAAAGGTATGGTCATTCCAACACTTGTGCTACTAAGTGCAACCTCCATGAACAACCCACCTTCTAAACCACCATTTATGCCAAGAAGTAGCAGTAAATTTGTTCCAAACACTTTGGACCACTCTCCTAACTATTGTTTCCTATTGAAACATGGTGAAGATAGTCCAACAAATCTATGATTCCATCTATCAAGAACCTAAGGGTCTTGCTCATTTTTTATTTATTTTGTTTATTTTTTAGCATCCCTGGTCATGCGACATTGCACTTATTATGCTTACTACACTCTAAGATACAACCATTATATATGCAATCAAGTTGTGTGACTAAGTTCTCTAACAACTAGGCACATATACAACTATGGCATAAAACATACCATCAATACTTTTAACACTTAGTCAATATTCATCACTGCATAGCCAAATCAAATAACATTCAGCCAAGTATATAGACCACAACATATAAGTATGGATGACACACAATGTGGATGGGTTAACTTATTATTATGGAGAATGTTACAAGAATACAAGAAGGGAGGCAACCATTCCCTACAACTCATTTTACAAAAGTACAAATGATCCAAAGTAGAACTACTCATTGCCATACCACTTGCACAATCCAACCCCTAAAGCATTCACGTGTCTTCCTCTTGCAGGTACCCTTTCTTCAACAAGTGACATTTTTAGAGCCCAGGTCATTCATAGTACCAAAACCTAGACTCAACACCTTAGAAGTCCTGTTCACCAACTCTTGAATGATTAATGAATGAATGGATTTGTACAAGTTTGCACCCTCTTTTTATAGGTGGGAAATGCCTTTTAATTTCCTTCTTCTAAGGTGCCTTTCTCCATGCCTTGTGCACAAGTCAACCCAAATGTATAATGCACTCCAACAAAGTGCAATTGACTCCTCAAAGTCTTCCAAGGTTTGGAGCACTTAGCCCCTTGGGTCCACGTCTGAACCAAAACATGCACAACTACACAAGGCTATATAAAGGCAACTCTTGCTATCTTGAACAATTCATTGAACCATCCAATTGGATGGTATGCATTGTCTACCACTACTACTTGTTGCCTCATTTTTATGTGCATGCTTGATCTACTCGAGCAAGGGTTCCTACCATCTTACGAGGGGAAAAGGCCTTACTCCTACATTCTTGGTGTAATACCCAATTTCAAATATACAGTTTTTAGCCTAGATAATTTGGTATAAAAGCAAATCATAATAATATAATGCTTCACATTATGCATGTGTAGAAGAGCACTTAAGCATTTAGAGATTATTCAATATACCTGTTATCCCTAAAGTTGGACCTAGACTACAGGGGATCCAAGCTTAAGGAAATATTAGGTCTGATAAAGACTAAATCAAAATAAAATCAAATCAAAATAC
>LPNX011103664.1:0-74504 GCA_001517045.1 Pseudotsuga menziesii
ACTTCCCATATCTCATAATCTCTCTCCACCTTCTCTATACCTCCCTCACTATCCTTCCCTCCATCACTCTCTCTATTTCTCACCCCTCCACCTCTCCCTCTATCACTCACCCATCCCCCTCCTCCCACATAATATTTGTGTGTGTGTGTTTCCCCTCTTCTCTCACAAACTCCCTTTGTCTCTCCCTCTCTCCCCACCTTCTATTTACCTCCTTCTATCAATATTTCTCTCCCTTCTCCCTTAATTACCAACCTTTTGTGCCATTTTCCCTCCCTCTCTCTTTGTATGTCTCAACTTGTATCCCTCCCACTCCCTCCCTATCTCTTTTCACCCTCCCTTTTCATGTTTCTCTCTTTCACAACCTCCCTCTCTCTCCATATCTCAACTATCCACCCTCTGTATTTGACACCATCCATTTCGCTCTCTCTCTCTCTCTCTACATGTGTAAACTGCCCCTTTCTCTCCTTGTGTATATTCCATGGTCACCCCTTAGACATACACACCTTCTATCGCACCCTCAATATATATTTATTTTAGTATAACTTCGTCCCTCCCTCACCCCCCTCCTCCCTCTCTATATTATTCTCTCTCTCTCTCTCTCTCTCTCTTATTCTATGTTTTCAACTTATCTCTTCTCCTCAACCCCTACCTCATTATGATCCCTATTATCTATTTTTTTGCATCTCATTCCCATCTCTTCAATTTCCCCCTCTTTCGCCTCTCTCCTCCAACACATTCTATTCCTCCTCTAATACTCCATATCCACTTTTCCATTCACCAATCCTCTCTCTCATCAAACCATCACCCACTTCTTCCCCTCCACCTTATCCCCCTTCATCACTCAAGTCTTGTATAGTGCTTCTAATCCTATACGTCTCCAACAACTCTTCTCCTCATAATAATTATGTCAATCCTCACTCCCCTTCACCCTTGTAACCCATAATGTTCCCATTCCATTCATCTTTCTCCACTCAAATTTACAACATCCTCCTAGGACCTTGACCATTCCCAACCCCCTCTCAACTATCAACCATCCCCATTTGAACTTCCAACATCATCCTAAGCCCTTGACCCTTCACCACCCCCTCTAAACTATTATCCATACATTTGATATATTCATCTAGTGTTATATTTTTAGCTCTACAACACACGTTCACTGTTACATTTATATGACGTTCTCATTTTTTGTATTTATATAACATGCTCATGTTTTGGAGCTATAAAACGCGCATTTTTTAGTAATATAGCGCCCATGCACTTGTTAATTTTACAAGGAGGGAAATGTAATTTGAATTTAAACATGCCAATTCACTTGCTCGTATGTCACCAATAGTCCTATGTGTATGGTTTGAAATTTGCTTCAGTAATACCAAACCTGTGCTATGGTATATGATAAACCATAGCTAATTGGGAATTTCCCCCATTTTATGAAGAATTCGTTGTTTACACCCACATTACAATATGCTACACACATTCCTTTTTGACGAAATTTTAAACATAAATAGCATTTTTTCTGCAAATTCTAAATATGTAATTTTTATTAAAAAATATTATATTTTTCTATTTGTTTTCAATTTCTATTATCTCCTAACTCCTTAACTCAAAATACATGTTGTTATTGTTTTTCCCATAAAATTTTCAATTCGCAATCATTTTAAAAAACAATATATTGTGCACTAGAATACACTAGCCTCTACATTATATAAAAAATCGATTTCATGATTATTCCATTAATACCTTGAAAGGCTGCACCCACAAAAGATGTACCATTTTCAAGGAATGATCACTTAGATAATTATAAAAAAAATTAAAAATTAGTAATTTTATGTTTCGAAAAAAACCTTGCACTAGTGTTATATGTTCTCTACATGCCTCCAAAGTTTTGTATCCCAAAAGCATCATTTAGGCCCTCAAATACTGCACCCAAAAAAACATATACCTTATCATTTGCCTAAAAAAACAAGTGACTGTTAGAAAAAATGAAATTGGATATAGTTATAAAAATTTTCAAGACATAAACCTTATATATTTGGCAACGTGATTCAATTTCCTACATTTAATATGTTTTATATTGAAAGAAAGATATTTTGTGTAAGTATCTAAAAAAACAATTAAGTTGAGGGATGCCTAATTTTTCAGTTTTCTATTGCATCTAACATGCCAAAAGCGACCCTCATTAGCTTTCATTGTCCCTTAAAAACCACAAAAGCTACACACATGGTATCCTTTGAGTGATAACTCCTTGAAAAGAAGGTTCACCAAAATCAAGTATCCTACGAGAGTTGTGGGTTAATAAAATCGTTTTGAGTTTTTGTCTAAAATCTTCAAACCATCAAGTGTCCACATAATATATGTGTCATCCTATCCAATGGTGGATACGTGATGAGTGGGTCCTAGAAATTTTTGGACGAGAGAAAAAAGAGCACCAATTAGCACAGGGGATTCAGTAACAAGGCAATTTCATATCACGTCCATTCATATTGGGGGTCTGAATAGTCCTAAAAACCTCAAAAATATATTTCCTCGTATTAAGGGGTCATGGGGGGATTTTTAATTTGACATAGTAATATAAATATTGGGCGTTATTCTATTTGGGTGGGATGAGGAATGACCTCCAAATTATGGGATGGATTCATACCTCCAAATCGTGGTCTTAATTCATACCTCCAAATCGTGTGTTGGATTCATATTAGTCCCAGTTTTTCCTAAGGAATAACCTCCAAATCATGCTATAGATTCTTACCTCCAAATCATGTGATGGATTCATATCAATCCTAACTTTTGCTAAAGAACAACCTCCAAATCATGTGATGGATTTATACCTCCAAATCATTGAACTTAAAAAGTATTCTTTTTTTAGAATAATTTTTTAGGTTGGGGTTTAGGTGGGTATTAAGATTCAATCAAACATTGATCCATGACAACCAAGAAAAGTTAGATCAATCTTTCTTGGCTCACTAGAACCAAGAAAATTTATATCAATATTTATTAACTAATTATTTCGTACAAACTTGTCTATTCTTGTTTAACATTTTCACATTTCCAGTTAGGAATAGTTGTTAGATTGAGTAATATCTAGCACATTCATAATTGTAATTTCAATTCTTATATGCAAGGCATTAGGTCTTAATATTGTATTGGAATTGACATGAACATAGGTGAAAATCTAAATTCGTATTATACCTTATGTTTTATCGTTACCATTAAATGGTATCATATAATTTTCACCATTTGTGTATCTTTATAACTATTGCATGATTGAAACATAACAATGGAGATTTTTACCTTTTCCGTTAAGGTCAAAACAACTAGATATAACCCAAGAAAGGGTAACTAAATGTTTTTAATTCCCTTTATTGCAATAATAAATTTACAAGAAGTGGAGGCAATTCTTTTCATCTTGTGACTGGCCTATCCAATTTATGCACATGATCATACGGTGTTATTGGAAATAAAGGAATTTTTCTATATTCATTTGAGTTGAAACACCAATGATGTTTCTTTTTATAGGAAGGTAGGGAAGTCAATCAACAAAAGGGTTTCAATTTTGCAATTTTATTGAGTTTAATTTATTAATATTATAGAAAACATGGGATCTCTATGGATATAGCTATATTTACATGATATAAAATTGGTATATTGGTAGGATGTGGTGTCAAACATCTAAAATTCTCATATTCTTGAGAATTGTACTACTACTATACTATCAGTATTTTACATTATTTTTTACATTGATCTATTGTCTTGGTTGTCTTCTACTCCCCATTACTATGTTGTTGGGTCTTCCGCTATCCAATGCTACAAATTGATCAAGTGCCTCTGCAATCCCAGTGGAATTATTATTAGCATTATACTATTATTTCATTTATCATCCTGTTTTTGTTGGTGGGAAATTTTGCAGATAGTTAGCTGCACAGTATCGAGGATGATACAAAAGGTTCAAGTTGATGTGTAAGATGGGAGATGGAATGCAAGGCAGTTTTGTCATAGTTTGGCCATATTTTGTATATTGTGGTCATATTTTGTAGATTGTGGTTGTTATTTTGTAGATTTTGGTTCACGTAGTTAGGAAGTTGACTTAAGTGGACCGCATTGTAAAAGGCGCAAGCCTATAAATAGATCTATGAGAGCTTCCTGATATGTATTTATCTGTATTTGGATCAACATTCAGAATCTATGATCTATCTTTGATGCAAGATATGAATTGAGGAATTGTTTTGGGAACTTATGTTTTGATGCGAAGATAATATGATATGACATAGATTTGAGAGAAACAGTGTGTCTTCTTACTTTTTCTTGTTTTCTTGCAATGTGATGTGGATGAATAGTGCATTATAATGTTTATTTATAAATGATGAGATGCATTCCTATTTTGAATGATGCTATGTTGGTATATTTTTTTATGCATCGATACTTCTACTACGATCTGAGTATGTTGATGTGATATGATGAATGATCATATGAATCTATGGGAGTATGAACCAATACTAGGATTTGCTAATTAATGTTGTGATAGTTTGACAGTAGATGGACAACCCTCCTTCTTATTGCAGAAACTTGGTTTCGACAGTTCTCCCTTGAACATCTCGGGTGATATCTCATTTTCTCTGCAAGTGTTGCTGGACAGGGTAAAACTTGTATGGGATGGTGCTCAGGGAGATAGATGTGTTAAGGGTGTCCACAGAGAGTGAACCCTTGTCAACGGATCTGTGTCAACAAATTGTTCCATTACCGAGACCATAGTGTGCAGAGAAGGAGGACATGTTGTTGCATCCGACGAGACTAGATATTCAAGAGTGGTTCAACCAGAAGGCTCGGGAATTAGAACCCTTGATTGACGATGGAATAGTGGTTGGGAAGGTATATGTATTATGATCTGCATGAGTAATTTTTCTTTGAGTTTTTAATCATCTTGTATGAGTAGTTGGCATGATTGACCTATCAGAAGACAAACTTCCAAGGAGGTGAGCCCACTTGCTAGACCCCAGAGCCGATCTAGCAACTGCAAGAGGTAGACAATAGATCGTTAAGGGCTATCGACGTCTAGATTGGAAACATATTGGAAGGATACACCACTGATTTTGTAGTTGACATAGTCAAGTATTACAGTGATGTTTAAAGGGATTTCTTTAAAGGACCAAGAGGTAGGTTTTTTTTATCATTGTAACTTTCAATTAAGATGCTCATCTGTGAAAAAGGCATATTGAAGATGAACTATGATGAGTAGATCCTTGGTGTGTCAAGGTTGGTGGTATCTAGGAGACAAGGGTTGGATGGAATGACACGATGTATATGGATGGAAGTTACGATGAGACTATGAGGGAAGCCAAGGAAGGAAATAGTATTTTACAAAGTGGAGTAAGGTTTGGACAAGAGAAGAGAAAGAGGATGGGAGAGAGTCATACTACGACTAAGACAAGAGGCCATGAGAGAATATCACAAGGGACGAAGTGACCCTACAATGACGAAGGAGAATACTAGGCTATGACTGAGCCCGAAGAAATACAAACCCAGAGGAACAATGTACCCACAACTCCGTGCACTGCACCACACTCAGGAAGAAATACATATTCAGCACCAAGTTGTCCATTGATTCAGTAACACTCTAATAGTAGTGGATCAATGAACATAGGAAGAAAGACAAGGATGGTGGGCGATGATGTAAAGTTAACTCTATTTCAGGGGAATGAGACCAAGGATCCCGAGCAATAATGGTTTCTGTGTGAAGTAGTTTGGACTATCAAACACATTCATGATGATGATGTTAATAAAGGTTAGCTGGTGATGACCTTTCGAGGTCACACACTAGACTGCTATATGAAGTTTAGATAAGTTCCCACTTGGACTCCAGTGAAGACTCTGCCTGATATCATAAAAGGATTGATCAAGTAATTCAGAAAGCCCAAGTCTGAAGTGCAATACATTTTAGAGCTAAAGAATATCAAGCAATAAATGAGACTATTTGGGATTTTGATCAACAATTCAAGAAAATCATGGAAAAAGTCAATTTTGGAATGAGTGATGTACATCACAAGGAATGGTTTATTGCAATGTTAGTACCGCATATCAGGATACCTTTGATGCAGCAAAAGATTGTGACATAGAGCAAGGCTCTGGAGACCATGATGAAGTTGGAAGCTTCACTTGTTGGAGAAAATGGAGTTGGAAGAATCAGATTCAAACACAACTAGAGAATATGACAATATTTTTCCAAGATATCAAGAAAGCAAGAGAGCATCGCAAGGAGGTCTAGTGTACTTGATGTCATGCGGAGGGACATCATAAGGATTAATGCCCATATTTTTGAAATTACTTTCTTTCGGGAGCTCCAAATCCACTTAGTCATGGAAACATGCCATGGTGCCACATTTTCCAAGTTCTATGGGAATTGACATGAATATTTTTTGTATATCCAAAAGATGGTCATGAAGCCAATGAATTTGTATTGCACATTTTGTCGACCTATTGGGCATGGAGACAAGGATTGTCAAGCATATTATTTATTCTAGGACTCGATGATGGATTCTTACTACGTGAAGGGAGAAGAACATCGAATGATGGAGAAAACATAGTAGCCACCGCAGGTGGTACAACCACAACCGCAACCACGGTTTGTACAACATCTACAACCCCAACCGCAATTTGTACCACAACCACAGTTTTCTCTGCCACCTCCATAATACAAATAGATGTAGTTTACTTTGTAGTAGCCACAATATACTCAGGAACCATACACTCAACCATAGTATGTGCAACTACATCTGAATCCCCTGCAACAACAACAACTCATTAAACTGCAGTATCAGCAGCAAGGACAATTTCACGGAGGATTCCAAGGAGGACAAGGTGGAGGTTTTGGTCGAGGAGGAGGACAATATCAAGGACCTGTGGAATGTTATAATTGTGGAGTAGTAGGACATTATCATGGATATTTACTAAATTTTTAAGCATGGTGTTCTTATTGTATCGCTGCAGATCACACTGTTGATAACTCTCCGCAATTGATCGCGAAGTATCAAGAAAGGAAAATTCCCTAATTGCAGAACCAGAATTGGAATTAGAACCAAAACAAGAACCAGATTTAGAATTAGATTCAAAATGTAAATCAGAGTGTGAACCATCCAATAAATCCACCACCAAACCAGAACCAAGGACCAACAATTACGAAGATCTCAATAGAAACCAGAGTTCGGTATGCTAATGTTTCTTCCATTAATCGTGGATGTGTAACTAAAGGAGATGATGGATTGATTTCACAAGTCTGATTGGTTAGAAAGAATAAGGTCCAATTTGATATTGACACTGAGAGGGACACATTATTTGAAGCACGTGATGCGAAAAGAATAGATATGGGTAAGTTTTCTGTTTATGAGATGCCACCTATTTTTTATTCTACTTTGGTAGCAAGACCATCGCAACAACATGGTACCTTGAAAAACTTCTTTGAAAGGTTTTTGTCACTTAAAAAGGACCTTGATGCACTCATTGAGATTGCAAGTCTACTACATCCACCCAAGAAAGAGCGGAGGGAGTCTGCCATGAACTCCCTGCACAAGGAGAAAACAAGGAAAGAGATGAGAATGAATATTTAGATTAGGGATTACGAGGTAGATTCAATCATTCTAGATACAGGCTCGGATGTCAAAATTCTGACAAAGAAGACATTAGAGGAAATTTGAGGTCTAAAATGCGCCTCCTAAGGAAAATAATAAAATAATAGTTATTAATTTTGGAGGAAGAATGAAAAAAACTACTTTTTGTGTTTGTATTTTCGACAGATCTCCCTATGTTTTTATTTAAATTCTGAGAGAGAGAGCTCGTTGGATGCAGAATTTAATTTTGCACCCAATTAGTACCCACACTGCATACTTTTGATGGACCTCGCTACCCCAAAGGCAAGGCAATAAATACCTAAAAAAATGTGATGATGATGTCATCATCACATTTTTCAGGTATTTCTTGCTTTTGGGGTAGCGGGGTCCATCAAAAGTATGCAGTGTGGGTACTTGTTGGATGCAGAATTAAATTCCACATCCAGCAAGCTCCCCCGCTTGAAATTTGAGTAAAACCACAGGGAGATATGTCGAAAATAGAACAAAAAAAAGTAGTTTTCTTTTATAACAAATATGTCAATTCAACCATTATGGTTGACTCATTTTATTGAAATCCTATTGGTTCTTGAATTCCAACTCACAAAATTTATTGTTAGCACGTTTTCTTATAAGGCCCATTTTAGACCCCAAATTTCCTCTAATGCATGGAAGAAGATTGGGAGTGTACATCTAGTTTGGTCCCCTGTGCACCTGCGATTGGTTAACCAGGCCAGAGTGACACCGATTGGGCATGTTCCACATATTGGAGTGGAAGTTGAAGGAATGAAGACTTACACATAATTTGATGTGATTGAGGTTGTTTATGGAGGAAGCTCATATCCCACACTATTGGGGATTGTATGGGCCAATGATAGTTTGACAATGATAAATTTTAAGAAATGCATAATGACCTTTGTGAACCACGACATCAGATTCATAACTCCGTTAGATCCAAATAAAGGAAGAAGGTATGTTGATCCAATTAAGGAAGAAGTTGTAGGAGGATGGGATCATGCATACAACATCTCAGAATACTATATCCAGCCTATTGTTGATGACAAGTTGGAATGACAGAGTTCTAGTTCTGCATCTTCGAATTCTGATGCAGTCGATGATGGAGTGCCACAATGTAACAAGAGGGCCTGAATATGAAGATGACACAAGGAACATCAACATTCCAGAGATAGAAGGAAGTCAAGATATCGCGGCAGCTAAGATACCGACAGACAAAATCAACCAACCATTGAAGGTGTAAAAGGTTAACATTGGGACAGAGGAGAACCCAAAGTTTTTTAATATTGGATACTATTGTGATGAAGAAACCATGGAAAAGATCATTGATTTGATACATGAGTTTAAGGATCTGTTTTTGACAAATTTTTTAGAGATGAAGGGGATATTGGGAGATTTGGGAGAGATGAAAATTCCTCTAAATACAGATGTGAATCCAATGTGACAACGTCCATATCATATGAATCAACGATACAAGAAAAGAGTGATGGCTAAGATTTATAAGATGCTAGATACAAGAATCATAGAACTAGTTGAAGAGTCAGAGTGGATCAATCCCATAGTTGTGAAATATTAAAAGACGAGTGAGGTTTGAATCTGCATTGATATCATAAAGTTGAATGATGCATGCCTTCATGATCCATTCGCGACACCATTCACTGACGAAGTGTTGTAGGGAGTGGGTATTCAGGAAGTCTACTCATTCATCGATGTCTTTTATCGCTATCACCAGATCAAGATCACGAAAGAGGATTGGAATAATATTTTTTTTTAAATGAATGGAGATGTTATCAGTACACAGTGATGCCATTTGGATTAAAGAATGTTCCTGCGATATTCTACAGGATCGTAGTCATCACATTCAAGGATTTTATTCAAAAGTTTATGGAATTTTACATGGATGACTAGATGATTTATGGGATGATAAAGGATCATCTTGCAAACCCATGACCGATGTTGGAGAGATATCGACAACATCAAATTGCGCTGAATTCAAAAAAATGCATATTTTTTGCAGCCTTTGGGATGTTGCCAGGATAGATTGTCTGTAAGGAAGGAATTTTGGTCAATCCATCCAATATTGCATTGATCATGAACTTGTCACCACCTACAAATGTGAAGAAACTTAGAGAAACACTAGGCCATACATGATACTATTGCAAGTTCATCAGAGGATATGCCACAATCATAGCACCTATGAAGAAGTTTATGAAGAAGGATGCGTAGTTCACATGGAGTCAGGTGTGTCAAGGAAGTTTTAACACAGTAAAGAAAAATATCGCCACAACACCAATACTGGTCTTTCTAGATTGGACAAAGGAGTTCCATGTTCATGTTGATTCATCATTAACCGTGCTAGGAGTGGTGTTGGCACAACCAGGGGAAGGTGATATTGATCACCCAATTTCTTTCGCAAGTCGGAAGCTATCATCCGTGGAGAAGAATTATACTATGACAGAGAGGGAATGGTTGTAAATAGTTTACACATTGCATATTTTTCAACACTACATATTGGGAGGTCATTTGAAGATGTTCACAGATCACTCTGCACTGAAATACCTGTTGAATAATCCTGTGTTGGGGGGGTAGATATGTCATTGGATACTTCTCTTACAAGAGTTTGATTTCGATATAATTATGAAGTTGGGTCACTTGAATTTAGGCCCAGACCACTTATCGCGAATTGAGACAGGAGAATAACCGACGAACATTGAATATGGGTTACTATATGCACAACTATTCATAGTTGGAATGGTTGATGACTACTATGAATAAATGGTTCAGTTTTTGGGGATGGGAACAACACCATAAGTTCTCACTAAAAATTAGAAGAAGATTTTGGTAGTTCGAGCCGTGGATTTCTAGTTGATTGTTGGGGAACTCTATAATATTGGACATGACGAGAACTTACGGTGATGCATCCTACCGCATGAACAAGAGAAGGTATTGGAAGAAGCACATGCAGAAGTTGTAGATGGACACTATGGAGGTCATGCTACTGTCAGGAAGGAACTTTGCGTAGAGATTTGGTGGCCAAATCTCAATAGGGATGCAACAGACTATGTATGGAATTGCGATGTTTGTCAAAGGACTAGGAATCCCTCACGAAGGGATGAGATGTTGTTAGTACCTTAGGTGATGCTGCATCCATTTGACAAATGGGAGGTGGATTTTGTTGGACTAATCAACCCACCCAGAAAGAGAATGGGTGCATAATATACCATTCAAATGACATATTATCTAAAAAGATGGGCAAAGGAAACACCAGTTGCATATTTCACCACTTTGACGGCCACAAGGTTCCCGTTTGACAATGTTGTTACTATGCTTGTTTGTTCAAAGATATTAATGAGTGATCAGGGGATTCACTTCATCAATCACGCTATCAATGCACTAGAAGATGAGCTTCAGATACAACATAAGAAGAGTACCCCTTATCATCCACAATAAAATGGGACAGTTGAGGCATTCAACAAGGTGTTGGAGCATGCACTCGCAAATTTGTGCAATGCAAACCATGATGACAGGGATTTGAAGATTCCATTAGTCTTATGGGCGTATCACACAACTTGTAAAAACATTGACAGGGAATACACCATTCAAGTTGGTGTATGGGAAGGAAGCATTCATGCCAATGGAGTACATTGTTTCGAGTTTATGCATTGCAACAACAACCAGAATGGATGACAAACGAGCACTAGAAGAACTCCTAGCTCAGTTGGTACAAATAGAGGAAGATAGCTTTGTTGTAGGATTTCACCAATGCATGGAGAAGGATCGAAAAAAATATTGGCATGATCGACATATCAAGAACATACACTTTTAGCAAGGAGACTTGGTGCTGCTATATGACAACATGTTTTCCAAACATCCAGGTAAGTTGCAGATGCATTGGTTGGGTCTATATGTTATCAATTTCATTACTATGGGAGGTGTAGTACAACTGCAACATTTTATACTATGTGATGCTGCATAAGTTGGTGAATCGAAGCAGACTGAATCACTACATGATGGTCCCAATGCTACGCAATGCTTGACGCATTGTGCATGAAAAAAAAATATGTTTGTTTTTTGCATGAGATGCTCGTTTAGAAGGATAGAGCGCCAAGAGCAAGGGGCTGCGCAAGTAGAGGAATCAATATCGCAGTTAGGGAACCATGACGTGATGCCCATAGGGTTGTAATAGAGTCAAATCGACAGTAAATGCAGTAGTTAAGCAAGTGAACTAGCAGCGCTCTTTGACGAGACACACATTAATAACGGATGCGACCGTTAGATCAAGAGGATCGATGACAAATTTAGGAAAAGAATGAAATACTTGGTCTGCATGATTGGGAAATAATTCAAATGGTCAATCCTGCATTATAAGAGAAGGTGGCTTGCAGGTTGAAATCACCATTATGAAGAATTGATTTGTCGAGAGTGAATTGCAAAGATTGAGTCATAGAGTTCAATTACAAAGTTGTGCAACTCACGTATGACTCATGCAACAATACGAATCTTATTGGAGAGATGTTTTCAAGAATTTTTATAATGTAAATGATCTATCTTATCGTACTGGTAATTTCCAGCAGAAGTGTTAGGTGCTTGGTCTATGTACAAAAAAGGCATCGCAGCTAGGTTTTTTCAAAACATTATGCCCTCCATCCATTAAAATCAATTTTTTGTCTTTCTTTCATCCATGAAGTGGGTTATAATGCATGTTTATGATGTCTTGTAGGTGAAAAATGACATGCACTCCATGGTAATATGGAAAGAGCGTGAGCATGAAACAACAGGTTTCCAATCTGTCAGCGATCCAACCATTATAGAGGCCCTGCAGAACTGTAGGTTACTAAAATATTTCAAGGTTCCAAGAATGAAGGATTTTATATGCCTCTTAGAGTATATCACTGACATGTGGGACCCTGAGAAAAAACATTTTTTGTTAAGGACCCACACTTTGACCATTGACATTAAGGACATATACTTCTTGACTGGGATGTCTCAGAGAGGGATACAAGTGGTTCTATATGACCCACGGGGTGGTGATATTTTCTTGGATGATATAATTGACAGATATTGTGCACTGGGGATGCATGCCCAATCTGGAAAGCTCTGTATCCAACAAATAGTGTATCGTCCTTTGATAACGGTAGTTTATACCATTAGGAAGGTTGTCGGGACTAGATCCACCTTCTTGATCACTAGGGCACATATGTTATGTGCCCTAGAGTGTATGGATCCTACAGTCTTCAACTGGTGTGAGGAAAATTTATTTAACCTAAAGGATAAACATAACAAGAACAAGCAGAGGAAGCTCAAAAAATTTGGCTATGGAGCTATGGTAGTGTCTTTCAGCTTCGAGAGGGTGCCTTACACGAGACCCTAGGTGGCTATGAGTAGACTAGATCCTAAGGATCCTAGGATGCTTAGATAGGTTTATGTTATGGCCCGTCACATTGGTGCGGGTTCCAAGGTTTTTTATGGATCAACCTTATTTTGTTGGTTGAGAGGCCAACTACTCATGATCGAGGATTATGCCTATGAGGGTGCAGAATTCCACAAGGATCTAGAAATCCCCTACCCAAGGGTGAAGAGTGGGATGATTGAGGTAAGAAAGGAATTATCCACAATGTTTTTAATTTTTTAGATTTATTTAATTTTTATTTTGTAATGCTGAGACAAGTGAAAATGGTTTTTGCAGGCGTTGGACCTTTCCATATAGCTAGGATGTCCCATATTGCGAGGCGGGAAGGAGTTAGAGATATGGTGTCCTATCAACTTGAGACACATGAGGAGCTTGGAGATCTTGAGGAGAACCTGCAGCATTTGACTATAGGGATTCCCGGATATCACCACTGATGACCTACCCAGGTGTTACCAACGTCATACTGTAGGAGTCTGAGGATTGTTCCCTAGGCTATTGCGTAGAGTGGCTCGGGCCATTATATGCTACCATGAGCACTATCTTGATGACTAGTTTGCAGGGACCTTCAAATTTTTGTATATGTAGTCATACTGAAAGCTTCAAAGCTTCATATTTTTCCCTGTACATGTATATTTTGAACTATAACAGTCCTGGCCCTTAGGGACACTGAAATCTTGATGCTTCAACCCATTTTTGTATCTCGGTTTTATAGTTTATAGGTGATAAACTTTATTTACAAATGTGTGTGCAAAAATTTGATGTGTGAAATGTATACCTGCTTATGGATTTACATGAATCCTTTTATGTTATAATGGATTTTAATTATGATCAATGTACCAATATAAGACATAATTAGATAAGGAATCTGCCACAACATTCAAATGTCTTGAAATATTTTGATACATGACTTGATCAAAAGACCTTTCCAATAGTCTAACCCTTCAAAATGTACGAAGTAGTAGGTTGTTTCAGATGGTGTAGACTCGCTTAAGATGTTGAACAACTAGTTCAGAGTCTAGGTAAACCCTACTATCCCTTACATCACTAGCTATGGATTTTGTCAACAATCCAATTATTGCATGGTATTCTGCTAGATTGTTGGTGGAGGGACCTAAATAAACACTCCCTAAACTCACCAGATCACTTGTAGGAGAGTACAGTACCCAATATGCTGATGTAAGATTCAATGTGTAACAGTTAGCACTATCCAAGAAACCAGTAAAAGTGGTCATCTGTCCATTAGACATAGGATCTACATAAGTAGGGTTTGAAAAACATGTCTTGAATCATAAAAGAAACCACACTTTTCAAAATAAGACACACACCAATATATAAATAGTATTTACAAAGAGCCTACGCTAAATGACCTAGGCATAATATCTTTTAAGGTAGATCCCATTGTGGGGATCACCCAGGGGTATCCCATTGTAGTTTACTAACTCATATGCACCCTTTTCCAAGACACGACTGATAATGTAAGGCCCATGCCTCATAGATTTAGATTTCCCTGTGCCCAACTTATCATGCTTCTAATCATAAGTTGAGACCAAATCTCCTTCATTGAAAGTGTGAGGATAAATAGATCTATCATACTGGGATTTCATCCACTATTTGTGTGCCTCATTCACTAAGGAAGCATCGCAACACGTTTCATCAAGCTTATTTAGTTACAAAAACCATTCCTCTTCTATGGTGTTGTTAGGAAGAATTTCTACAGTGATATTTAGAGAAGGAATTTTGAATTCTATCGAGAGATTTTCTTCGAATCTGTATACCAGTTGAAAAAGCATGAAATCGATGGAAGTCTTTACAATGGTCCTATAGGCTCAAAGTGTAGAAAATAGTTGGAAGTTCCAATTTGATTTGTCCTACCCTACCATTCGTTGAAGCATGGTTTTCAATACTTTATTTATCAATTCAACCTATCCTTTGGCCTGAGGGTAGTAAGGCATAGAGTTATCGTGGTGAAACCCTAAATTTGCACTATGTTCTACCATTTTTTTGTTCTAGAAATGTGACCCATGATTGGTCACAATGGCCCTAGGAATCCCAAACCTAGCGATGATATGGTTAAACAAGAACAACACAGTTATTTTCCCATCTTCGGCATATGTGGGCATGGCCTCAGCCTATTTAGTAAAATAATCCACAGCCATAATAATGTAGCCATGCCCCCTAGCTGAGGTAGGCCTACAATGTACAAATTCTATGCCCCATTTCACAAAAGTGCCAACTTCTCCAACATGATGGAGCGAAGTTGGATGGGTGCACTTCTTAGTGGTACATATTTGACATGGTGAGCATTTCTTGACAGTTTCAATACAACCTTTGAAAATCGAGGGCCAGAAATACCCTACGCACAAGATCTTATGAGCAATAGCCAACCCAGAGAGATGGCCACCACAAGATCTCGAGTGGCAATCATTCAAGATGATTTTTGCTTCTTCATGTGTAAGACAATGTCACAATATAGAATCAACAAAATGATGGTATAAGGTCTCATTCAAATTGAGATAGTATTTACCCTGGTGGCGTATGCAATGATGCTCATCATGAGTGGTATCGGGATGATATCGTAGAGTGTGGAGATAAAGAATAATATCTCCATACCATAGATCAGTCATAGTAATGAGAAACAATGATTCATCGGGAAATGAATCGATGGGCTCTGTTTCCTTCGTAGTTCAAGGAAGGTCACATATAAGCTCACAAAAAATGAGGGACTTCTTCGAGGTGATTTTAGCAAACTCCAACTCAAATTCCTGGAGGATAACGATCCATCATGAGTATTTTCCCCCAAGTACCTGACGTGTCAAAATGTAGTACATGGGGTTAATGCCAACATAAATAGTAGTAGTGCAAAGAAAGATATAGTGACGAAACTTTTGGACCACGATGACCATGGCCAAAGCTAGTTTCTCCACATGTGAGTATCGGGTTTTGGAGTCTAGAAGACTCTTACTAGCATACTAGATCACATGCTCTTGGTCATGTTCACTTCTTTGAACTAGGACCATGCCTATAGTTGACAAGGATGAAACCACATACAGGGAATAATCCTTGGTGTAATCAAGGGGTCGCAACAGAGGTGCATGGGTAAGAGAATGTTTGAGATTGTCAAATGAGCACTACACAAAGTCATCCCAAACAAAGGGTGTATCCATTTTAAGCAGCCGCATGAAATGATCTGCCTTTTCTATGTAGTTGCAGAAAAAAACGACGTAAAAAGATTTCCCACCCTTGCAAAATTTGGAGTTCTATTACATTAGTGGGAGCGAGTAGAGCCAAGAAGGCTTCGATCTTCAAAGGACCAATATGGATTCCATCCTTAGACATGATGAAACCAAGCTATCAGCTAGTTTTGACACAGAAAACACATTTGTGGGGATTCAAATGAATGTTGAAGTGATGAAATCTAAGAAAAATATCTCTTAGATGATCGACATGAAGGTCCCATTGTTCGAAATTAGAAGGCTGGTCATCGAGATAGGGCTCCACAATGTGTTTGATATCATGAAAATCATACAACATGGCGTGTTGAAGCGTAGCGCCAACATTTTTCAAGCTAAATGGTAATTTTTGATAGGAAAAGGTACCCCATGGGAAAATGAAGGCCATCTTATGTTGGTATGAAGGGAGAATTTCGATCTGATTATAGCCAAAAAAGCCATCCATGAATGAAAAGATGACACTTCTGGCACATTTATCGATTATTTGATCGATATAGGTAGTGGGAAAATTGCCTTTTGGAAAATATTGATTCAAGTCCCTAAATTCGATGCAAACCCTAATAGTAGCCTACTTTTTGTTCACATGAAGTATATTTGACAGCCATTTAGTTAAAGGAATGGGGTAAATGAAATCAATGCTTAGGAGTTTCTCAACTTCCTCTTTAATGGCTGCTGCTTTTTGTGGATGAACCTGGTGTAAGTTTTGGTGAACTGGCTTGGCACCAGGGTAGGTTTTGATCTCATGAATGATTATGGAGGGATCAATCCTTGGCATTTATTCATATTTCCAAGAGAATACATCTCATAATTCCTTCAATAAGGTTGTATATAACTAAACCTTGGAAGGAGAAGAGTTATGGCTTATCTGAATATTCTCTGAAACACTAGGTTTCACTGATATATCCACAAGCATAGTTTTGGTAATGTTTAATAGATTTTGATTTGACTCAACATGATGTGTGAGAATTGGAGATTGAGGTCCCGTGACTACATCAGATGAAACTGTCGATGCGAAGTGCTCTTCTACCACATGGCAAGGGGGGAGGAAAGAAGATCGATGAGGATGATCTCTCCAAGGCATCTCTTTTAAGGGCATAGCTTCCATAATGGATTCATCAGTAGGAAGTGTATGTGAAATATAATCTAGAGATGGGGGGTTGTCTAGCCAATATCGTAGGTGATAAAAATATGAGGCCACCAACAAATTATCATTGATGGTAGGGTCACTGGTGGATTGTATTGCATTGTAGACTTCTTCAAAAGGATTAAACGATATTGATTCAACAATTGGTTTTCCTTTGTCTATGATAGAAGTAGAAATCCTATTGATTGATGTGGTCTATGAATAAATTGCGAAGAAGGAGGAGGATTTGACAAGGGAAAGAGTCGCATTAGTGAAGAGTCTTTAAGAAGGCCTAATCTGATATTTTGATATTGTGGGGTAGTTAGAAGTGGAACATTGTTTGCATCATTTGAAATAGCATTAGGCGTAATGAAATCTAACTGAACTTTAGTGACAATCCTTCCTTGGAATGGGAACTAGACAATTCAAAAAATGGTCGATGTTATGGCTTTCATAGCATAAAATTAGTTACGACCTAGGAGCAAGTTGTAGTCCAAAGGAGTGTCAATGACCTCAATGTGGATGGAAATTAGTTTCCCCCCCAGTTCAATCAAGATGATAGCTAATAATCCATAGGGCTGAAATCCATGACCATCAAAATCCTTAGGTGTGGTAGGTTAATGATTGATCTTAGCAGAACCAATGGCTCTCCAATAAGACAGAGACATGACCGAAGTAGAGGCTCCCTTGTCTAAAAAGGTATGATGGATATTATTTTCAGAAATATTAGTGGTTAGCTGGAAATCCAAGTGATGCGAGAGCCTAGTTTTAAATCCATCTAGTTTGAAAGAAATGATGTCACTATTCTCAGGGTCCATAGCTCCAAGTGTTGTGAGCAAATTTTTTCACTGGGTGGGACAAGTTTGGAGTACTTCTAGGAATGACATGGTGCATGGTGCTTGGGCATAGATGATGCCCCCGAGACTGCTTGGTTAGGATGTTGGTTACTTGAAGGTCCTCTCGGTGGGGGTTCACCCAAGAGAGGTGGGCCTCCAGGGGGTGGTCCTCCGGGAGGAGGTGGTGGTGGTGGTCCACTAGGGTGTGGGCCTCTAGGTAGGGGTCCTCCAGGAGGAGGGCCTCTAGATGGTGGCCCTCTGGGTGGAGGGTCTCTAGGTGGAAGTCCTCCATATGGCCCACCAGCTCCTCCAGATCCTCCAGACTCTCCAGGTCCTCTAGTTCCTCTAGGTCCTCTTGGGGGTCCTCCAGGTGGTGGACCTCCAGGATGACCTCCATATCCTCCAAAAGTGTTTACAAAATATCCTCCATAGGATGAGACATTAGACCAATTTGATTGTACCCAAGGTACAAAAACATTTCCAATGTAAGGCATTCTAGGATAGACTATCGTCGACGGTACCAGTTGATAACAATGATGAACCGTGTGTTATCACTCCAAAAAACTCCTCTAGGTTTTAGCTCGAGGATGCTTGGTAACTTACAATGTTTTTTGGGGTTTTCAAATATGGGTCAAGTTAGTCGACCTATGTAATCTTTTCACTCTCAAGGCATGCATAAAACTCACTCGTTTACAAGGTGTTTAGTTTCGATTTGCTCAGAAGTTCGACAATAAGGTGCATGGATGGAGAACTTACCAGGTTGGCAGACTTACACACATAACACATGCATATAAATGGCTAAATCCTACTGAGGATGGTATTTATAAATCAAATGTCACTAATAAATCAATAGGATGACAGCTATCGGCTTTTTAATAAATCTAAAAATCACCTAAATGCACATTCAGGCATAAACACAGTAAAGAAAGAGATGATGGCTAAACAGATCACAACAAAAGAGCTTATATCATGAATAAGTAAAATGAGAAAATTGAAAGCATTATTGGCTCATAAATCCCTGAAGTTGAACCTATATTATAAAATCAATCATGCGCTTTATAGCCTTCTACACAAATGACAGATACTAAAAATCCGATCTGTTTACACCAAAAATACTTGAAAGTGATAGTTTTTTCATATTAGGGCTTCAAACCGTTGCTAAATATTTGTATATCTATTGTGAATATATAGTTCACTGAGTGAACTTTTAATAACTGAAGTGGTTTCCAATAATCACTACTGTTGGTTCAATGTAAAATTTCCGCCAATAGCCAATGTTTCGGCGGTTTATAGAAGTGGCCTTTCTTGCTTAAATCACTGGATTTTTCTACCTTGTCACCACGGTCACCAATCGGATGCTCTAACCTCTAACTTGTCAGTGCCTCAGGCCCAATTGTTGCCATAGTGGCAGCATCTTAAATCCCTAGTGTCGCAACAGTTTCTTCATTGACGCTTTCCATCACTAGCTTTTTGGCGATCAGAAGCTGAAACAACTAATGCATCAGAACCTCAAAGAAGAATGCTACTGCAGTGTCGGAGGTTACAACCACTAATATTCTCAGCGTCGGTGATTAGAAGCTCTGTCTTCTAGTCGTTCTACACCTTAGACCAGAATTCTGTCGCTATTTCGGAGGTGAAACAAACAAATTTTACCATTGTCGAAAGTCTTTTGACGAAAGAATTAGAGCTCTAGTTCTCTGTGTCATCGACACTACAGAGGAACTTAGTTTTAAATTCGTCGATCTGTAGTTCTTAGTCCTCCTGATCGCTGATGATTTCCTATTATCACACTATCAGAATGATTATTGATTGATCGGAGGCCTTGTCTGTTTGTCTTCTGCCGTTTTGTCTCCTCAGTGGACTATCTCGCCAATCCACAACCCTTAGTTCTTCCGATCGCTGATAAGTTTCTATTCATTGATCAGAAGCCTTAGTTAGTTTGCCTCCTACTGTTGCAGCTTCCTAGTGGACTATTGTGCTGATGATTAGTGTTTTCAAGTTCTGATGTGTAGTCCTTAGTTCCTCCGATCGCCGATGGTTTTCTATTGTGGTGGAACCCGTAGTTAGCTTGTTTCCCTCCATTGCGGCATCGAAACCTCAAAGATGAATTTCATAGTGTCGAAGGTTTCAACGACTAATATTCTCAGCATCGGGCATGATTTTCTGTTATGGAGGTGTAGTCAGTTTGTTTCCCGTCGTTGCGGATCCTTAGTGAAATATCTTGCCGATGGTTTATGTTTTCAAGCTCCGATGAGTAGACTTTAGTTCTTCTGATTTGCTGATGATTTTCTGCAGTGGTGGCACCGCAGTGAACTAAAAATCTGAAACATCGGCGTAATAGAGGACTACACCTCTGATCACTATTTAAAAAATATTCTGATGGCAGTAAAAAGTTTAGCAATACGCCTAACCACCGAAGGGGTTTTCCACCTGTTATTTATCTTCCATCTTTTGGTGGCTAATGAGATATTCTGATCCTCTCCCAAGCCACCAAAAGCTACAAATTATGAAATTTTCATCAAAA
Organism: Pseudotsuga menziesii; assembly: GCA_001517045.1. Taxonomy (NCBI): domain Eukaryota; kingdom Viridiplantae; phylum Streptophyta; class Pinopsida; order Pinales; family Pinaceae; genus Pseudotsuga; species Pseudotsuga menziesii. The sequence continues at coordinate 20,728 of LPNX011103664.1, forward strand.
ACAGAGGCTTTCAAACTGTTAATGACATTCATATCCCTCATTGTGTGAATTAAATTATTCATACAAAAATAAATTATTTTGGTAGATAACATCTGGCTCCTACTTGGGAATGGGAACCTCCCAGTGAGGTCCCAAGAACCCCAGACCAAAATTCCTTTTCCTAAAAGAAACTAAGTAACTTAACACTAGACTTTATTCTTCCATTGGGCATGGAGTCTTATTCTCAAAGCAAAACAACCTACTATCTACTAATTTACAATCATAAGGCCTCATAGCCTCAGATAAGATAGAGCTTCAAGAACCACCCATGACTGGGCTATCAAACACCTATTCACCTTCCAAAATCTACAATGTGAAGGTGTTATTATTATGTAATTGGGCTATCATAAAAGGGCCAATCCACAAAGAGTCAAATTTTCCATGTTTCCCCTTGTCCTGTCTGACACCATCACACTTGAGGACCAATCTCCAGCCTGGAAGTTGTTTTCCTTTGCTCTTTTGTCAAACATGCCCTTTATCCTCTGTTGATGAGCATTTGATTTTCCTATAACGTGTTCCCTGATCTACTGTAACTCCACCAAATCCATCATCCTTCTCATCATATCATTTGGTTCATCCTCCTCTTCCTGAAAGAACTTTTCCACTGGAAGGATGAGCTATATAGGAAAGATGTCCTCAATGCCATAAACTAGTTTGAATGGAGAAGTCCCTATGGATCTTTTGTTTTTCACCCTATTAGCCCACAAAGAAAACTTAAGCTTTGAATCCCACCTTTTCTGATTTGTCTCTAGCAATTTCCTGATGATTCTAACTAAGCTTTTGTTGGATGACTCAACCGGGCCATTTCCTTGGAGGTAATAAGATGTGGAGTGCACCATTTGAATACCCATTGATTCACACATTTTAACTAATGCCCCATCCTTAAAATCTGGTGCATTATTAGTTACTAACCTTACTGGGAAACCAAACCTGCTAAAGATGTTCTCATATAAGAATCTCATGATGACTTGATTAGTGGCATTTCTGGTGGGCACTACTTCTATCCATTTGGTAAACTAGTCAGTGGCTACTAAGATCCATTTATGTTGTCCATTGGATGATGGATTTATTTCACCTATGAAATCCAAACCCCATTGTTGCAAAGGCCCATTCACTGTAACAGGACTAAGGGGCAAGGATTTGAGCTGCTGCTTCCCTATAAATCTTTGACATTGGTCACAGGCCCTTACAAAAGTGCATACATTAGCAAAGAGGACTAGCCAATAGTATCCTGCTCTTAATATCTTGTGGGCTGTGGTTTTCCAGTAGTGGTGGCCTCCACATGTACTGGAATGAAAGTGATGCATGACCTACTCTACTGCCTCTTTATCTACACACCTAAACAAAATTCCAGACTGATCCTTCCTGTTAAGTCATGAATTTGTTTCTTTTTATTTTATATTTTGATTGCCATTTTATTCTAAGTTTGCTTATTTGCTTGAGTTTGTTCTTTTAATTACTTTGGAAAATTTTTGGTATTTAGTGAAATTTTCAAGTTTTTGCCTTTAGGTTTTGAAGGATTTAAAGGTCATTATGTTGAATAATGGATTCACAAATAACACCATGAGCATATTTTATCATTCGAAGATTTATCACTGAAAATTTTGCAGCAAGGTGTTGCTTCTATAGTGTTCTTGACAACACATTTGAACTTCGGGATGCACACACTTATGCTCTATTTGGTGAAATTGTTGTTGCTCAAAAGGTCATCTATGAAAAATGTGGAGATGATTTCCTCTTACATCTTGCAATGAATATATTTCCATCAATTCAGTGCCCCAAGGATCTTGCTAAGAAGTACTGCTTGGAGCTGAAGGTTTGTGATGTTAAAGATCTCAAATCTATTTACAAATGTCTTGTTGAAAGGCTGAGAATGCAGCAGAATGGAAGTATGGCCTTCAGATAGCAGTGGTGTGGCAAGAGTGGCTAATGTTGAATACTGACATGTGATCAGCTAATCCAATTTTTGAGACCAGAGCACTTGGGTTTTTTAATTCCCTTCGTTATGAATATTTATTTTTCTGATCAATATGTGCCTGCAAGTTCTGATCTGTTGTGCTTAATCAAACTGCTCAAGTATTTTGAGTCAATGAAGACATTCATTCTCCTACCTATAACAAAGCTGAAGAGACTAATAGAAATTTAAACTCTCTGGTTTCTATTATGAGAATTAGATGACCAACAGTAGGTAGTACACTTGCATCATGATCATTGGATAACAGTTTCCAGGGATTGAGCTAAAGGTGTAGTTGTCAGGGATATCTATGGTCTGCACTGAGTTTTTGAGTTTTTTCCCCTTCCATTTAAATCAGATTCATGAGGCACAGGTCATTCGCATAAACAATCATATTGTGGCAGTAATTTATAGCAGCATCCAGTTGACAGTAAAATGCAAAGATTATTGAGAATTCTGCTCTGTTTTTCCTGTTTTGGGTTACTGAAGTCAAATGCATACCACAAGATGATAGAGAGGAAATTTTGAAAAAAAAAAGAGTATTTTGTTCATAAGATACCAATCTACAAAAACCACTATCATTTTTGAAACATCTATCAAGGTTTGAAATATCCAATTTAATCTTTGCAGCCTATTGTTCAGGATTTTTAATATTTAATATTTTCCTGTTTTAGTGTTCATATTGTGGGGAATATTATGATTGATTGGAGATGAATTTTTAAAAACCAATAGAGGTTTTTGTTCATCACGGACCCTTTCAAAAAAACCTCTCTCGAGTTTTACACAGGTGTCAATAATTGAGAGATATGGAAGTTTATTTGAAACCTAGTTTCCAGAAATTCGCCATATTTGCCAGGAATCCGATTTACTATTTTTAGTCAATTAGTTGAAAATTAGTTATTGTAACTGCTGGGTAGTTTCAATTTCGACCTAATGAAGGGAAGATAGAACTAATTATTTGTAATTATAAAAGAGGGACAAAGGGACAGAAGAAGGGTTCTACTTTTTGGCTGGTTAAGGAGGTCTTGGACTTGTTGATGAGTTAAGTACAAAACTCTCATGTTTATTTGTTGAACAGAACTATGAAATATATGATCTTGATCACCCTTCAGACTATGTTTTAGCTTCATGTTTTAGCTTGTTTAGCTACTTGACTGATATATTCATTGATGGTTTATGTTTTCTTTACTTGTAATGCTTGTCAGTTATGATGAACTTTAAGATTATTTTCTGAGTGGTAGTTTTCTGGCACAAACATCTTTGGCGCCGTTACTGGGGATGAAGTTGAAGACATATCTTCCTTGGGATACTTATCAGTTTTACTGGTTTTAATAGGTGGACTTAAACTATCAATTTTTAAGGCTATTTCACCGAATTTGACACAGTGGCTTCTAGAAGAATTGGAACCAGGAGCAGACCTACTTCACCATTGCAATTGGGTGTGACAGACCCTGAATAGATCTTAAAGACAGCAAGAAAAATTAGAAGGTCTCAATATTTACCAGCCCTGTGTGTTCCTAACCAGTTGGGTGATTCATTACATTCAACTGAAAACTCACCTTGGTTAAAAACAACTATTCCTGACAATAGTTTCCAAATATTTACCAATCCTTCATCATTCATAAAAGAAAAAACTGCTTCTCTAGGTAAAATACCTCTTTTTCAGTTGAAATTAGGTAAAGGGTCTTTTCAGTTAGTTTCTAGCCAAGCTTCCTCATCTTCAAAACTAGTCACTTCAAAAATGGCAGCCCAAAACCCTTCCATAGACATGATGGACCAGATGGTTACAGCCAGGTATGCACCATTAGTCTTACCTCAGCCTTTACATGCATTTCCTGGAGGTGATTACCAGAAGTATATGCCTAGGTTCAATGGACAGGTGGAAACCACTGCTGAGGAACATTGGGAGGCTTTCCGAAGTTATGCTGACAATCAAAACATTGAGGTCAAAGATGTATGGATGAGGGTATTCGTTCAGAGCCTTGATGGGGATGTAAGGAAATGGTTCAGAGAGTTTCCTGCCAACTCAATAACTATAATTGAAGAGCTCTGTGATCTTTTCATGAGGCAATGGGGAGACACAAAAGACCACACCTACTATATAACTGAGTTTGGAGCTCTCAAAAGGAAAAAAGAGGAGACTGTTGCAGATTTTTCCAAAAGGTTTAACAAAATGTATAGTAAGATTTCAACAGAAATTAAGCCTACTGAAACATAAGCTAAAATTACCTATGCAAATGCCTTTGATCATGAATTTCCTTTATTACTGAGAGAAAGGAGACCTATCACCTTGCTGAACATGCAATTTGTGGGCTTCAAACAGACTTAAGAAAGAAACAGCCCAGCAGCTTTATGATAAAAAGGGAAAGAAGGAACAACTTCAGGAAGTTCTGCCCCTCATACTGCTGGAGCCAAGATTGATGAGATCTCTAAGCTGGTGAAGATTCTCACTACAAAATTGAATAAATTAGAGCTTGAAAAGAATTCTGGAAAACCTCCTCCAGAAGCTAAACGAAATCCAAATAACCAGAATCAGTTCAGAAGGCAATTTGCTCCCATATTCATACCAAGAGAGCGCAGAAACAATGATATCTAGCGAAAAAGGAGAGAAAATGAGGATCAAAGAGTGCCCCCACCTCTTCAGAACAATGTAGCTGATGAAGAAGAAGTTGATGAATAGCTGCTCTTTGAAGAGACTGAGACTGATCAAGATATGAATCATTTTGGAGAAGGATTCTCTAGAGTTTTTGTCATTGAGGAAGAATTTCTGAATGCAGAATATTATGATGCTGACATGTTTGAAGCTGAGGATGAATTGGACTTGGAAAATATTGCTATAACTACTGCTGTCCATCAGAATGGACCCAAGAAGACTATAAATCTTAGATCAGGCCCAAAGCAGGTGGTGCAAGCCCCAAAGAAGAAAGTAGTTGTCCCTGCTGAAATTGTCCCTGCTAAACAAACAGCTGATCTTGTGCCAGAAAAAAGGCAAGTTGCAGAAGAATCAAAGAAGACTCCAGAGGTTGAAGAGGTAAACAAATCTGTTCAGAATTTTAGTTTGGAGAATGAATTAGGGAAGTTAAAGATTCCTGTGCCTTTGACTGAGCTAATAAAGAATCCTTCATATAAAGAAACAGTTCTGAAAGTGATGAATTCAACAAGTAATCAGCCTATTTCAGACACAGTTAATTTGTAGGAAGAAAACCATAGAATATTCATTGGATCAGCCCTAGCTGAAAAAACTAAAAATGAAGCTGGTGCTTCACCTCCTTTCTATGTCACCCTGACAGTCCATGATCAAATGATTCACAATTGCCTTTTAGATTCAGGAGCATCCCACAATTTTATGCCAAAGGCTGTTATGGAAGCTCTAGGCTTGAGTATTACCAAACCTTATCATGATCTGTATGCCTTTGATTCCCGAGCAGTGAAATGTATAGGTGTAATAAAATACATGGTAGTTAGCCTGGCTCAGTTGGCCATGAAAAGTGTGATAATGGATGTGGTGGTAGCTGACATAACACCTAAGTTTGGTTTACTTCTATCTAGGTCTTGGGAAAAGAAGGTTGGAGGAACCTTACAAATGGACCTTTCATATGCCACCATTCCTGTATTTGGTTGAGAAAATAGAAGGCTATACAGAGAGCTGCAGTTTGCTTACATAGTGACAGATGATAAAAACCCTACTAATCACCCACTGTACTCAGTTGATAAGGATATTGGTACGTGCATGTTACATTTCAGTGAGGAAGATAATTCTGCTGGGGTGTTACAGGTGGAAAAAGAAAATCCAATCAAACACAGCAGAGAGGAAGAAGATGCACTGTGGCAATTATATTTTGATGGATCCTCATGCAAAGAGGGTGCTGGAGCTGGAGTTCTTCTCATTTATCCTGGAGGTGAAGCAGTGAAGCTCATGTATAAGTTGGAGTTTGTTACCACTAACAACACTGCTGAGTATGAAGCTTTGTTACTAGGATTGAAAGCTGCTAAAGACTTGGGCATTCAGCAGATTGCTGCATTTGATGACTCTGAATTGGTTGTTCAACAGGTGAAGAGCAACTATCAAGTGAAGCAGGGTTTGCTGAAATTCTATCGAAATGAGGTATGGGATATGCTTGAAAATTATTTTATAGCATTTAACATCACTCATATTCCAAGGAATCACAATGAAACTATAGATTCTTTGGCCTTAGCTACCACACATTTCAGAATCCCTAAGACCACTCAGTTAAGGTATCCTATAGAGGTGAGGTATAGACCATGTGTACCTGATAATGTGAAGCAATGGAAGGTATTTGAAGATGATGTTGAGATTAAAAGGTTCCTTGAGCTTACAGATGAATTTTCAAATTCCTTGATTAATTAGGATGAGGAAGAAGAAGAGGGACAGGTAGATGAGTTTGCTGAAGATGAGATTGCTGGACATAAAATTATTGAGTTAAAGAGTAACTTCATTCCCAAAGGTTTGGTACCTCTTGAGAGGATATTTACAAAAGATGATACACCTTCAAATCCTGTTGTTCAGTCTTCAAAAGACAATGTAGTGGACTACAATATTGGTTCTACAGAACATCCAAGAATGGTTAAAATTTCTAAATCCTTGACAGCTGAACAAAGAAACATATATATCAAACTGTTAAAGGAGCATGTAGATGTTTTTGCATGGTCTTATGAGGAACTAAGAACTTATGATACTGGAATCATACAACATAAGGTTCCCCTAAAACCAAATGTTAAACCTTTCAAACAGAAACTAAGGAGGATTAACCCAGCTTTGTTTCCTGTAATTGAAAAAGAAATAAAGAAGATGTTGGATGCCAAGATCATAGTGCCTCTCAAGTATTCTTCTTGGGTAGCAAATCTGGTTCCTGTCAGAAAAAAGAATGGAGAAATACGACTGTGTGTTGATTTTAGGAATTTGAACAGGTCTTCATTAAAAGATAACTATCCTCTTCCTAAGATTGAACAGGTATTGCAGCAAGTAGTTGGGGTGCAGAGGATCTCCATGGTGGATGGTTTTTCAGGGTACAATCAGATTGCTATGCACCCTGATGATAAGTTGAAGACAACCTTTACAACTCCTTGGGGGACATTCATGTATGACAAGATGCCTTTTGGTCTGATGAATGCTGGAGAAACCTTCCAGAGAGCAATGGACATTGCATTTGTGGGAGAAAAAGATAAGTTTGTGGTTATCTATTTGGATGATATTACTATTTTCTCACAGTCATATAATGAGCATTTGAAGCATTTAAGGCAGACCTTCCTAAAATGTAGAAAATTTGGCCTGTCTCTAAATCCAAAGAAGTCACATTTTGCTTTGTAAGAAGGTAAACTACTTGGTCACTTGGTGTCTACTGATCACATCAGAATAGATCCTGAAAGAGTGAAATCTATACTGAAGATTAGTTTACCTAGGAGTAAAAATGATGTTCAATCATTCATTGGCAAAATTATTTTTCTGCGGTGGTTCATTCCCAATTTTGTTGAGACTATTAAACAGATCACAGCCATGCTGAAGAAGGACCAGGAAGTCAGGTGGACTGCTGAGGCAAAGGCTAGATTTGAGAAAATCAAGGTAGCTCTTATTGAAGCACCCATATTGGTAAGTCCTGATTTTACCAAAGAATTTCTTACTTTTTCATTTGCATCAGAAGACACAATTGCAGCAATCTTACTTCAGAAGAATAAAGAAGGATTGGAACAACCTATTTCCTTCTTCAGTAAAAATCTCAGAGATTCTGAGCTGAAGTACAGTATATTGGAAAAGAAGGCTTATGCACTGGTAAAGGCTTTGAAATTTTTCAGAATTTATGTTCTGCATTCAAAAGTTATTTCATTTGTCCCAAATTCTGCTATAAAAGATGTCTTAACACAGCCTGACAATGAAGGGAAAAGAGGCAGGTGGATTGCAAAGATTATGGAGTATGATGTTGAGATCAGGCCTACCAAGCTTGTCAAGGGACAAGGCTTAGCCAAACTGCTGGCTGAATCAAACTGTCAGGCATTAGGATTGCATGTCATGGCTGAAGAATCAGTTCCTGAAGAAGAAGAAGCGATACTGGAAAAAGAGAAAATCATGGACTACTATTCATCATCAGAATGGTATGCAGACATTGTTCATTTTCTGTTATTTTTGTAATGTCCTGAGCATATGGATAGGAAGGCTGCTAGATATTTAAAGTTGAAAGCTACGAAGTATTGTCTAGTGGAAGAACAACTGTTCTGGAAAGACCCAGGTGGTATTCTCCTTATATGTTTGGACAAATCAGAGATCGAAGGAGTGATTTATGAATCTCATGAGGGTGCTTGTGGGGGGCACAAATACTGGAAGACAACAGCCTAAAGAATTTTAAGAGCTGGATACTATTGGCCCTCCTTGTTTGTAGATGTTTATCAGTAGGTGAGAGCCTATGTCCCTTGTCAGAAGTTTGCTGGAAAACAGAAATTGTTGTCTTTGCCCTTGAAGCCTATTGCAGTAAATGCCCCTTTTTATCAATGGGGTCTAGATTTTATTGGAGAAATAAATCCAGCATCTTCAGGACAGCACCACTGGATTCTGACTGCAACATATTTTTTCACAAAATGGGTGGAAGCCATTCCTACAAGGAATGCTATAGACAAGGTAATCATGGATTTCATTGAAGAAAATATCTTAAGTAGGTTTGGCTGTCCTCAGAAATTAGTGATAGACAATGCTAAGGCTTTCAAATCCAAGGCAATGGAGGCATTTTGTGAAAGAAATGGTATCATACTGAAGCACTCAACTCCCTATTACCCTCAGGTCAATGGATTGGTTGAATCCTCTAACAAGAACATCATTCAGAGTATTAAGAAGCTGCTCAAGAATAACAAAAGATCATGGGATTCAATGTTGAAATATGCATTATGGGAAGATAAAATCACAGTGAAACAGGCCATTGAGACTTCTCCTTTTCAGTTAGTTTATGGTACAGAGGCAGTTTTCCCTGTTCAATTGGGGATTCCAATGATGAAGTTTCTCCAGAATTCTCAAGAGGAGCCAAATGATATGTAGAGGAGAATCTTTGAAATGATAGAGTTACAGCAGAGCAGGGAGAAGGTGGATGAAAAAGCATAGTTGTACAGATCTGAGATCAAAAGCAAATTTGATAGAAATATCAAAGAAAATAATTTCTCAGTTGGGTATATGGTACTAAGGTGGGATGCAAGGAAAGAGAAAAAGGGTAAACATGGTAAGTTTGACAATCTTTGGTTTGGCCCTTTTCTATTGTCAAAGGTTCTAGAGAACAATACTTTTATCTTGCAGTCCTTGGAAGGTGAGGAGTTGTCCAACCTTGTTAATGGGCGATTCCTCAAGAATTTCTACAGTTTATAAGAGCATTTTCACTTTTCATTGTACATACCGGTGTGAGTGAAACATAATAAGACTCCATATCCCAATGGAAGTTTTGCAGACAGGTAGATAAGATAGCAAACAGAAGGCACTGGTCTACAGGTTCTTGAAGCCTCGCAGGGAGGTCTTCATCCTGCTGCTAGAGCTAGATGTTAAGTCAGTGATTTGACATCTTCAAATTTTGTTGAATGGCATTTTATTTCAAATTATTCATTTGCTTTAGTTTGATTTTTTCCTCTTTTAGGAAATTTTTAGTTTTTATATGAAATTTCGAACTTTCTTTTGGGATTCTCAAGTTTTTACCTTTAGGTTTTTTTTTTTTTCCTCCTTTAAATTTTAAAAGGGTTTTTAAAAGTCATTATATCAAACAATGGACTTATAAATCATATTCTGAGCAGAGTCATGCATAGTCATTACCCAAGCAGCTTTTAAACTTCATGCAAAATGACAAAAAGTTGTAAAACAGCGCCAAAATAGGGTTAATTTTATTCTTGTAGCGCAAGTGGGAAAAAATAATGAAGGAGCGCTACAATAATATCACGACTCTCAATTTCTCCGATTTTTTAGCAAAATTTGGCATGTTTTCGAATGATGAGTGACTAATCACATGTTTTGGAGGGTTTGCTACGTGCTGTCTCAGGAATCATCATGAGAATAGGTGGTTTATTGTCGTGAAGGAATATCGTGGTCATCATCAGTCATAATGTAGTTCATCGTGACAAATATCTATTATGACCGACTCTGATGAGAAGATAGTTATCCCCTATCTCTATTTCAAAACTGAAAACTCAAAGTGCACCGATGATTTAGGCCAAAAGCCTGGAGATGCTGTTCAGAGCTCAGTTGAAGTTTTTGAAGGTTACATGGAAATTAGGGCTTCCTAATTTCATTTCCTGCAGTCAAATTCGATTTGGAAGGACACTTGTACATCTAAGGTGAACAATTTGACAGCTCAGGTCATGATTTTAAACAACTGTAGTTGATCAATTTAAAGGTATTCCACGATAAGCCAATATAACTGATAATTTGGGGCTTTTTCGTTGGGGTCTATTCTATCAAAATTGATCAAACGAAATGCTAAATTGTGTTTTTAAATGAAATTTCGGCCAAAGAAATAGCTATCTAAGACGCTCTGAGATGCCAGGGTGAGCGAAGGTTGAAAAATAGCAATTTTTCATGAAGTATGACCCTGTCAAGGCTCAAAGTGTAGTGATGTGATGAACTATACATTTGACAGTGTTTTCATTATCTTAAATTGATTTTTTGTTTGCAAGCAATACAAAAAGGGAACCGAATATCTGAAGTTGCAGGGAGACCTAATTTTGTTAGGTATTGAAGCTTACTGTTTTTGGAAGCAAATAGAAGCAACGAGGAGCTAAAAGCTTGAGAGTAGATGAAGACCTACTATCATTTTGATACTAAAATTACTGAGAGCTAAAATGTACTAAGTTTAAGATTGTTTCTGCTTTATATATCTTCTCATCCAACCTATAAACAGTCTGCATTTAGTCTAAAAGGTTGGCAGCTAAGATTCTTCATGTAAAACTCTTTTTGTGCAGAGATTGTTCATAAATAATTCTGGCAGGTTATGGGTACTAATACACAGGTTTATTATACATGCTGGAGATGGACAGCCATTAGAACAATTAAATTGCATGACAGTCATCAATTGCAGTGAAGAGTCTGGAATATTTCAAATGATCTAAGTCTCTTAGGTTTGTGATAAACCTAGCATGTATTAGGAAAATAAAGGGAGTAGTCAGAGAAGATTAAGGAGAGCTGTCAGTGAAACCTAAGAGATTTGAATAAAAACAGGCATTTGTTAGGTCATCGATTGAACCCTAAAGCCATACAGTTTCCATCCTTTGAAGACAAATGGGTAAGAGTGGCAAGATAAATAGAGCTGAGCCTACTGATGTAGGTTAGATTGAAAAACTCCATGGGTGTGTTGAACTATTCCAACAGGCTGGTTGGCTGGAATTCTTCAAAAGGATAAATGGGTATAATACTGAAGTGTCCTGCAAGTTTACACAATGCTTTAAAGATGACATGGTGACCTTTGACACTCTTAAGTTCAGGCTGACAGTGGAGCTGATTGCAGAAGCTACAGGGGTTAAGAATGAAGGTGAACTATGGTTTAAGAAACTTCCCTTTACCTTTGATCCTCAGAGATATCTATTACCAAATGTCACCCCAAACTGGAGTAAAGGCATCCTAATTCAAAATTTCAGAAAGGAATGTGTAGAACCAATCAGAATTTTACAAAGTTATATTACTTGTGAGGGCAGGTATGCTTATGTTTTTAAGTATCACTTCATATTTCTACAGCATATGGTGGGGGTGTCCAAGATGAGTCTTCCCTTCTTCCTGTACAAAAGCCTACAGAAAATGTCTAACAGGGTTAAAGGGCATATGGACCATTCTTCTCAGTCCATCTTTCACCATGGGCTAATTAAGTTGATTATTAGCACTGTTTTGTAGCATGAAGGAAAGACCTGGGATTTTTTCATCGTTTGGTCTAGCTTTCAAATCAAACAAGAGGATCAACAGCCTAAAAACCAAGCAGACAAAGGGAAGGTACTGATGAGAAAATTAGGTTAGAAAGCTAAACTTGAAGACAAGGAAGATGTCAAAGTTGAGAAAGAATCAGAGTATGTGGAGGATGATAGTGAACCAAAACTGTTTTCAGCTGGTACTAAAGGTCAATACTCACTGTTTATAGAAGACAAAAAGCAGCTGGTGCAGTACATGGTACCAACAGAAGTTCCAAATGAAGTTAAAGCTGTTGTTATAGAAGAGGTTGTTGTAACTAAAGATGAGTTTCAGACCCAACAGAGAAGTCCCATCACCATTTTGTCAGATGATGAGGGATATTTATTAGAAGAGGAGCAGCCCATTGCTAAAACAGAAGTCAAGGCTAAAACATGCAGAGAATTCTCCACTTCAGAAAGAAAAACAGTCAAACCTAACAGGAAGAAGAATAAGCTAGAAGTGATGGAGTTTGCTTCTATCAAGCATCAGGGAAGGACTGTAAAGATGTTAGGGGAATTAGCACCAGGATGGAGGCCTAAAACTAGGCCTAAGAATAAATTCAGGTTAAACTCAAAGAAGCTGATGAACCCTAAACTAAATATCAAGGACGTGACTATCTTAGATGATGCTTCCTCAAATGAAGAGCCAGAAATTGGCAAAATGAACATTAAGAGAAAGGAAAAAGTAGTGGCTCAAGCTTCATCTCCTCTTCCTGTAAAAACAACAATATCATCACAGTCAGCAAAGGAGTTAGGCCATCCTGAGCCAAAATTGTCTACCATGTTTTTTGAAATAAAGAATGAACTTTTAGAGCAACAGCAAGCTAAAGAGGATGTTTCCTCAGACCTGTTAATTGAAGATGCTGAGATCTTCAAAAAACTTGATATACCCTGGATACCTGATGATGAACAAGATCCTACAACAGGAAAGTCATTTGACTCTGACAAAGAAAACTTGGAGAAAACTATTAAGCAGTACAAGCAACAGATGAATTACATGCAAGGGGTCAATGATGGGCTGATGATGGCTAACAGAAGGCTTAGAGAAGATATACAAGATGCCAATGACCATTTTCAGGAGCTGACAATAGTATCTAAAGAGGCTCTAAAGAGAAAAAGAGCTACTGACTTGCAATGCACAGAGTTGAAAAAAACAGTCAAAGACTTACAGCAGGAAAATGAAGAACTCTTAAGAAGGCTAGTAGGAATGGAGGATGAACAAAAGAGAGCTAAGAAGAAAGCTCAAGTATTAGATGGCATAGCTCTACTAGCTGAGGCAGCTAAGGACCTATGAGTCAGTTGGTCAATTAGTTATTTTGTTATCTCTTTTTGGTAAACAATTGAGTTAGTTGTTTACTATTTTTAGAAAATATTATATTTTGTAATATTGTAAATTTTACTTTATTCATCGAGTAGGTTGAGGGAAGTTAGGGTTTTAACCTTAACTGATTTTTGTTGTGAATTACTATTTAGAGAGTTTAGAAGGTCATTAGAAGGATTCGATTTTGGGGATAGATTTAGGAGGTCTTCAGACTTGTTCATGAGTTAAGTATTATGACTCTTGTATGCATTTGATGATGAAATTATGAGATATATGACACTTTTACCCTTCAGTTTCTGTGTTGGATTCATTGTTCAGCTTGTTTAGTTTCTTAACTAATATATTCATTACTGGTTTATGTTTATATGCTGGTGATGCTTGTCTTTTATGCATGAACTTCAACATTGTGTTCTGCTGGATCTTGTTTTATATATTATGCATCTTTGTCATCTTTTGCTTATGATTTAGTTATTATTTTTCTCATGAGTGTATTCCCTATTTGTTCCCAAAGTTTACAACCAAGAAAAACACATCAGAAACCCTAAACCTGGTACTTTTTATCAAGTTTTGTTTGATATTGTGTTGGCTTGCTTCTTTTAGCCTTAGAAACAATTTCTGGCACAAACATCTTTGGTGCCATTGCTAGGGACGAAGTTGAAGACATATCTTCCCTGGGATACTTATCAGTTTTATTGGTTTTAAGAGGTGGACCTAAACCAACACTTTTTAAGGCTATTTCACTGAATTTGACACAGTGGCTTCTAGAAGAATTGGAACCAAGACCAGACCTAATTCATTCTCCAAACTAAAATTTTGAACATATTTGTTTACCTCTTCAACCTCTGAAGTCTTCTTTGATTTTTTTGCAACTTGCCTTTTTTCTGGCACAGGATCAGCTGTTTGTTTAGCAGGGACAATTTCAGCAGGGACAGCTGCTTTCTTCTTTGGGGCTTGCACCACCTGCTTTCGGCTTGATCTGAGATTTATAGTCTTCTTGGGTCCATTCTGATGGACAGCAGTAGTTACAGCAGTCTTTTCCAAGTCCAATTCATCCTCAGCTTCAAACATGTCAGCATCATAAAATTATGCATTCAGAAATTCTTCCTTAGTGACAAAACCTCCAGAGAATCCTTCTCCAAAATGATTCATATCTTGATCAGTCTCAGTCTCTTCAAAGAGCAGCTGTTCATCAACTTCTTCTTCATCACCTACATTGTTCTGAAGAGGTGGAAGCTTCTTTGACACCTAGTTTCCAGAAATTCTCCATATTTGCCAGGAATCCGATTTACTATTTTTAGTCAATTAGTTGAAAATTAGTTATTGTAACTGCTGGGCAGTTTCAATTTCGACCTAATAAAGGGAATATAGAACTACTTATTTGTAATTATAAAAGAGGGACAAAGGGACAGAAGAAGGGTTCTACTTTTTGGCTGGCTAAGGAGTTCTTGGACTTGTTGATGAGTTAAGTACAAAACGCTCATGTTTATTTGTTGAACAGAACTATGAAATATATGATCTTGATCACCCTTCAGACTATGTTTTAGCTTCATGTTTTAGCTTGTTTAGCTACTTGACTGATATATTCATTGCTGGTTTATGGTTTCTTTACTTGTAATGCTTGTCAGTTATGATGAACTTTAAGATTATTTTCTAAGTGGTACTTGTTGATTATATTATGCATCTCTGTTCTTATTTATTTATGATTTAGTTCCTGCTTGACTCATGAATGTATTCCCTTCAGCCACCAGACTTTACAACCACAAAAAACATTCCAGAAACCCTAAAACCTAGTTTACTTTATTGAGTTTTATTTGATATTGTGTTGGCTTGTTTCTTTAGCCTTGGAAACAATTTCTGGCACAAACACTTCCAATATATCAATTTGTCAATTATGCAAAACTTAACAAATTTTAACTTAAGAGCTCGTGCTTGGTTAGGAGTGAGATCAAGAGAAACTTCTAATTTTAGCAAAAATTGAATGATACCTGAGTACCACTCACATGAAGATATGTTCTCAGCTACTGATGGACTGTTATTCTGATCTTGATTTACTTATGTTTCAGTTGCTACCATAGTCTGCACCTTTTCTAATCTGACACATGTGAAATTTATTCCCATCAGTTCACAGTTTTCTTTGGACATGAGTTTGGTCAGACCTAATCCCTTTACCAGCTTGGTGGGTTTCACCTCTACATCAAAATCGATGAGTTTGGCAATCCATTTAGCTCTCTTCCCATCAATGTTAGGCTGAGTCAAAGCATACTTCACAACATCTGAAGGGACATATGCAATGACCTTTGCATGGAGAATGCAGATTCTAAAAGTCTTCAAAGATTTTATGAGAGCATAAGATTGCTTCTCAATTGGGTCATACTTTAGCTCAACATCATTTAGGGTTCTACTGAAGAAAGCAATTGGATGATCAAGACCTTCATCATTCTTTTGTAATAGTATAGCTGCCACTGTGTCATAATATGCAAAAGAGAAAATGTAAAAACCCTTCATGTATTCGGGACTAATCAGGGTTGGGGCCCCCATGATGGATTTCTTAATGTCTTCAAAAGAATTTCTTGCCTGGTCAGTCCACTTTATTTCTGCATCCCTTTTTAGCATGGTTGTTATGTGCTTTACCGGCTTGAAGAAATTTGGAATGAATCTCTTGACAAATTTTATCTTGCCTAAAAAGGACTGAATGTCTCTTTCTTACCTTGGTATTGACAGTTGTTGAGTTTCCTCCACTCTTACCAGATTGATCTTTACACCTTTAGCTGAGACTATGTGGCCTAGTAGCTTTCCTTCATTGAATGCAAACTAGGACTTCTTGGGGTTCAATGATATTTCATACCTTCTGCAGTTCATAAATACCTTCCTTAAATGCTGCAAGTGGTCATGATGGCTATGAGAGTAAACTGTTAAGTCATCCAAATATATTAGCACAAATTTATCTTTTAGCCCTACAAAATATAGGTCCATGGCTCTCTGAAAATTATCCCCAACATTCATTAGCCCAAATGGAATTTTAGCATACATGAAGGTGCCCCAGGGGGTGGTAAAGGCAGTCTTCTCTTGGTCATCAGGGTGCACAACAGCTTGGTTGTATCTAGAGAAGCCATCAAGGAAGGACACAACTCTATCCCCCAAGAATTTCTGCAATAGGTATTCCATCTTGGGTAGTGGATAGTTGTCTTTCTTGGAACACTTGTTCAGGTTTCTAAAATCCACACAAAACCTGATTTCTCCATTTTTATTTCTTACTACTACTAGGTTTCCAATCCACTTGGAATATCTGAGGGGAATTATGATCTTGGATTTAAGGAGCTTATGGATCTCTTTTTCAATCATTGGTAATAGGAGGGGGCTGATGGGTCTTAGCTTTTGTTTGAAAGGAATGGTGTCCTTCTCCAAAGGAATTATGTGCTGGATGATATTGGTGTCATAAGTTTTTAGGTCACTATAATCCCAGGCAAAAACATCAACAAAATCTTTTATTAAGCTACAAAATTTAGACTTCTGATCAGCATTCAACCCAGTGGGAAGATTTATTAGTTTAGGATGGCTTTGACTACCTATGTTTTACTCTTGGATAGCAGGGTCTAACTCCTTTTTGGTAGGATTGAGAGGGATGTCACTGTGATCAAAAATTTCTTCCAGTGGTACTAGACCTCGAGGTATGTAGTTGCTGGGAAATTGGACAATATTGTGCTTAGTCACTTTATCTTTTAACTTGAGCTGCTTGGTTTCCTCTATATTGAGGTTTTCCTGGTCTATGTGTATGTCAGACAATTCATCTACTAACTGAAGGAATTTACTAAGATTTTCATCATTCTCAAACACCCTCCAAAATTTTACATTATCTGGCAGATAGGGTCTGTATATGACCAGAACATCATAGCTGAGCTTAGGTTAAAGGAGGACTGAACAGACTTGAAGAGATGACCAATGAATTATCCAATTGATTCAAATCCCTAGGATTATATGACAGTTCAAAAAACATAAAGGAGTCTCTGAGTTTCCATACCTCATCCCTGTAGGCCTTCAATTCGATATTTTTTGTCTAAAAAGTGTTGTTGACCTGCTGTATGATGAGGTTTGTGTCTCCAAAAATATTCACACACATGATCCCCATATCCTTGGTATCTTTAACTCCTAGTAGAAAGGCTTCATATTCTATTACATTGTTCATGGTTTTGAAATCAAGCTTATGAGATAGGTGAATATTTTCCTTAGATGGGGAGATCAAGACTACACCCACACCTGCTGAGTTTTGAGCACTAGCCCCATCGAAATACATGGTCCAAATTGTTGTTGTCACTTCTTTAGGCTACGGACGGGTGGGATCAGTGATCTGAATTGATGTCTGCTGATTATCATCTATTTGTAAAATGCAAGACCCAAAATTGTTGTCCACCTCGTAGATTGGGTGATTTATTGAGCGACTCTCCTTGCTTATAATGTATTCTTGTTGATTTTCCCTATACAGCCTCTTAGTCTCCCCTCCAAACATGGGAATGGTGGCATACATGAGATGCATCTAAAGGGTGTGGCATAGCCTTTTGCTCCATGACCGAGATAGCAAGAGCCCAAATTTTGGAGGAATATCAGCCACTACAATGTCTATCATTACGCTTTTCAAAGGTAGCTGAGTTTAATTTACAGCAAGGTCTCTGACGAGGCCCAATCACTTGACCTTCCTGGAGTCAAAGGAGAATAAATCATGGTAGGGCTTGGTGATGTTGAGGACAATCTCATCCATCACAGTCTTTGGCATTAGGTTATGAGAGGCTCCTGAATCTAGCATACAGTTATGGAATATTTTATCATGGATGTTCAAGGATATATAGAATGGTGGGCAGGAGTCCTTTAGGTCTTCGATCATGGGGCCCAAGGTTACAACAAGTTCACAAATTTAGTGTCAATGTGCACCTTGGGCTGAAGGGAATTCAGAATGGAGGTTTTAAATGCATCATTCTTCATTAGCTCAATTAAAGGGAAAGAGATTTTTCAGTTTTTGAATTCAGACTGAAGGTTGAAAGAATAATGCACCTATTTAGAAACCTTACCTCATGAGCTGTAGGTTTGAGTTGGACTTGATCAGGTGTTGCTGAAGGTGCTAGTTTATGTAATACTTTGGATGGGAAAGACACTTTCTTTGGTAAAAAAACAACCTTTCTAGTAGGTGTAGTAGGCTACTTGATAGGTACAGCATTCTTCTTTGGGGGAGCAACCAACCTAGACCTTATTTGGTAACCTCCTTGACCATCACCCTGATAGACAACCTCTTTAGTTATTTGCTCATCAATCAGGGCTTCCTCATATTCTTCCTGTGTTAGAAAAGAATAGTCCACCTCATCCTCCATGCAGTGGATATTGTCTTCATCTTCTCCTTCTTCTTCAATGAATTCCAACTCTTCTTCTAATACAACATTTTGAAATGGAGCTCTTATCCTCTGGTCTTACCCTTGATTTCTCTCCCTTCTGAGAATCTTAACATGGGGGTTTCCTCTTCTATAAGGAACAAAATTTGGGTTTCAAGGAGCGAAGTCACTTGGCCCTTTACCCCTCATCGGTAGATGTCCTTGGTCCCTCAATTTAGAAATTTCAGCAGTCAAGTTATCTAAAAGTTTGGCCATTTTGTCAATCCTGTTATCTGATGCAGAAGCCCCACTATAGTCTACTGGCTTCTTTTTCCTGTCTATCTTCCCTTTGACTTTCTGAGATGCTAGAATGTTTGACTCTACCTCCAGGGTAGCATCTTGCATGAGTAATAAGGAGGTGGACCTCCTTTCTCTGAGAAGTAGGAAGAAGGCAGAGTCAAAGGAATTTGCATAAGTTATCATAGCTGAGGTACCGGTGGGCTTAATCTTAGTGGGGATCTTGCTGTACATGTTGTTGAATCTCTTGGTAAAGTTGGAGACAAACTCTCCATTTCCTCTTTTCAGGTTGCTGAATTCTGTGATATAATAGAGGTGCTCTCTCCTCACTCCCCAATTCTTTAGGAAAATTTCATCGAGGGCCTCTATATTTGCCACTGACCTAGTAGGCAGTTCCTTAAACCACTTCCTAGCCTGGCCATCTATGCTCTGCACAAAAACCCTGGTCCATACTTCTGCTTGTTCTATGTTAATATTTTCAACATAGCTGTAAAAAGCCTCTAGATGTTCTTCAGCAGTGAAATCCCCTTCCCCTGTAAACTTAGGCATATACTTTTGATAATCACTAGTAGTCATGGCTGCAAGGGGATTTGGCAAAACTAGGGGTGCATACCTAGCTACTAGGATCTTTTCCATCTTGTTCAATTGAGGGGCAGCCATATTGGAAATGGGTATGGATAGGGTTGCGGAAGGCAGCATTGATGAAGATACTTGCTCAGAAGGAAATGGTATACTTATCCTAATGGAGTCACCAGGCATTAGATATCCACAAGCAGCAATGCTTGAAGATGCCCAACCCTTAGATTTTTCTTATGTATTTAAAAATTCCTCGGAATTAAGAGTTTCAGTAGAAGAAATAATAGCAGAAATATTTGAAATACCTGATGTAACTTTTTGTGCAGCACTACTGGTCTGTCTTAGTAAAGCCCTAGCTTTCCTCAATATTTCTTCTAGATCTGAAATGGGTGTTGTTGGTGGCCCCTTTGGGTTTGCTCTTGTACTTGGTCTTCTTGAAGCTACCTTATATCAATGGAGTCACCAGATATATTATTACAACCATAATAGTGTCCAAGATTTGTCTATCATCAAACCATGGATCTATGTCATCTCCTAGGGAAGCTGAGCTTTAGTATCCTCTCCCTGGCAATGGCGCCACTTTGTTATCACTCCAGGAAACTCCTCTAGGCTATAGCTCGAGTACGCCTAGTAACTTACAATTTTTTTGGAAGTTTTCAGATATGGATCAAGTTAGTCAAGCTATGTCACCTTTCCACTCTCAAGGCATGCATAAAACTCACTCGTTTACAAGGATTTTAGTTGCAATTTGCTCAGAAGTTCAACAATAAGGTGCAGGGATGGATAATTCACCAGGATGGCAGACTTACACACATAACACGTGCATATAAATGGCTAAATCCTACTGAGGATGGTATTCATAAATCAAATGTCACTAATAAACCAATAAGATGACAGCTATTGGATTTTTAATAAATTTGAAAATGACCTAAATGCACATTTAGGCATAAACACAGTAAAGAAAGAGATGATGAATGAATATATCACAACAAAAGAGCTTATATCATGAATAAGTAAAACGAGAAGATTGAAAGAATTATTGGATCATAAATCCCCAAAGTTGAACCCTTATTATAAAATCAATCATGGGCTTTATAGTCTTCTACAAAAATGACAGATCCTAAAAATCCGATCTGTTTACACCAAAAATACTTGAAAGTGATAGTTTTTTCATATTAGGGCTTCAAACCCTTGCTAACTATTTGTCTATCTATTGTGAAGATCTAGTTCACTAAGAAAAATTTTAATAACTAAAGTGGTTGTTGATAATCACCACTACTGGTTCAGTTTAAAATTGGCGCCAACAGCCAGTGTTTTGGTGGTTTACTGAAGTGGCCTTTCTTTCTTAAATATCCGGATTTTTATACCTTGTTGCTAGGGTCGCTGATTGAATGCTCTAACCTCTAACCCATCGGTGCCTCAGGCCCGATTGTTGGTGTAGTGTCGGCATCTTGAATCCCTAGAGTCACGACGGTTTCTTCATCGACGCTTTCCATCACTAGCTTGTTGGTGATCGGAAGCTAAAACAACTAATGCATCAGAACCTCAAAGAAGAATGTTGCTGTAGTGTTGGAGGTTCCAATGACTAATATTCTTAGCATCAATGATTGGAAGCTCTGTCTTCTATCCCATCAGTGCTTTAGACTGGAATGCTGTCGCTGTTTTGCAGGTGAAACGAACAAATTGTATCGCTGTCGGAAGTCTTTTGATGAAGGGATTGGAGCTTTAGTTCTCTGTGCCGCCAATGCTGTGGAGGAGCTTAGTTTTAAATTCATCAATCTGTAGTTCTTAGTTCTCCCAATCCTCGATGATTTCCTATTGTCACACTATCAAAATGATTATTGATTGATCGGAGGCCTTGTCTATTTGTCTTCTACCGTTTCGGTTGCTTAGTGGACTATCTCACCGATCTGTAGCCCTTAGTTCTTCTGATCGCCAATGAGTTTCTATTGATTTATCGGAAGCCTTAGTCAGTCTACCTCCCACCGTTGCAGATCCCTAGTGGACTATTGTGCTGACGATTAGTGTTTTCAAGTTCTGACATGTAGTCCTTAGTTCCTCTAATCACCGATGATTTTATGTTGTGGCAGAACCCGTAGTCAGTTTGTTTCCCTCCATTGCGGCATCAGAACCTCAAATATGAATGCTACCATAGTGTTGAAGGTTTCAATGACTAATATTCTCAGCATTGACGATGATTTTCGGTTATGGTGGAACCCGTAGTCAGTTTGTTTCTTGTCGTTGCGGCTCCTTAGTGAACTATCTTACCGACGGTTTATGTTATCAAGCTCTAACAAGTAGTCCTTAGTTCTTCTGATTGTCGATGATTTTCTACAGTGGTGGCACTGCAGTGAACTAAAACTATGAAACATCGATGTAATAGAGGACTACACCTTCAATCAATGTTTAAAAAATGTTCCGATGTCAGTAAAAAGTTTAGCAATACGCCTAACCACTGAAGGGGTTTTCCACCTGTTATTTATATTCCATCTTTCAGTGGCTAATGAGATGTTCTGATCCTTGCCCAAGCCATTGAAAGCTACAACTTGTGAAATTTTCATAAAAAATAGAGGCTTTCAAACTATTAGTAACATTCATATCCCTCATTGTGTGAATTAAATTCTTCATACGAAAATAAATTATTTTGGGAGATAACATCGTGGGTGGTTGATTCCTTGGATAACTGTATCACCAAGAAAGTGGAGCAATGGCAAGTTAGACCCATGAGGATCCTCCTTGTCCAAAAGGAATAACAACCATAGTGGTATTAGGAGGAGGGATGTTCACCACTAATGTTCCAATTGGC
The DNA here is from genome assembly GCA_001517045.1 of Pseudotsuga menziesii. NCBI lineage: Eukaryota > Viridiplantae > Streptophyta > Pinopsida > Pinales > Pinaceae > Pseudotsuga > Pseudotsuga menziesii. The sequence continues at coordinate 42,984 of LPNX011103664.1, forward strand.
AGGTTCTACCTCATGTTAGAAATAGTCCCTTCGATAGATGATGGAATTGGTGCCAGGGGATGCCCCTCAGGTGTAGAAACTATCGTCAAGTTTGAAACAGATGGGGATTTCGGATTGGGAGAGGGGGTCTGAACTAGATTTTGACTAGGAGTGGGGGTGGAAACTAGATCTTTAGTAACCAAGTTTTGGGTCGGTCACTCCAGAAGAAGAGTTATGTGTGGTGGTGAAAGGGCACGATACCCTAGTGGAGTTGTTCTTGAGGGATTTGGATGAGGAGATATACTTCTTCTTCTCAAATGTTTCTCTCTTTTACACAAATGCTTGATAGATTCATGGAAGATCTCTTCATTTGATGGAGCATTATGGAGAAGTTGTCTTAAAAGGGAAATTACATATGGCTCTAGTACAGTTGTAGTAGTTTCGTACTTAGGAATGAACTGTCCTAGAGAGGTTATCCAAAAAGAAACATTTGGGCCACACTCGACTTCTATAGTTTCATTAGGTGTATGATTAAATGTCGATTTAGATGCATCAGGTTGACCTTCCATTCAAAAACAAAATGTTGTGTCAGCTGCAGGAGGAAGTTGGACCAAAGGATTGTTATAAACAAAAAAATCTTCTCTATTTTTAGTAGCTAAAGTATTTTCTACATGAGCATCAGCAGAAAATGGTCATTCCATGGTTTCACCTTCATGTATTTCCACAATAGGAGGAGAGTTAGCTGGTAAATCCTACAATCTATAGGAATGCCTCACAAATTTCTCAGCCAAGTTGACGGCTGAAGTTTTCTACCCTAGGTCAAAAAAGAATGAAACATACAAAAACAAACCTACATAAGATAAAGGATGCAAGAAGACTTAAATGACAGGATGGGTTGAAGATAGCTGGTCTCTCACTAGAATTTTGAAGTTGTCTAAAATCGTGATATCCTGCAGGTTCCAATGGTGAAATGCGACAAGGAGGATCAAGACCGTCCCTTACCTAAACACCTGATTACTTGGATGACACATGTGTCATATATCCCTGTGTTATTCTCAGTGTATTCCTCCAACAAGAAAACCATAGGTATTTTATCAGATGGTTTGGGAATCCTATTAGGGTCTCCCTATATACACAAGGTACGTGGGAGCTCAAATCCATGCTAGTGTTGTCTGATGCACAACCATTTGAAAGGGGCTCTCCGATATACAATCGAGTACGTGAAGTGCCTTTTGATATGCCTCAAGGGTATGTGAAAGGCCGTTCTATATACTGACAGTACATGGAGGAACCAAACAAACCCCGTGAAGCAGTGCAGGCATGTAACGACAACTCCTATGTTGTAAAGACGTCGGAACATGTCTCTACCATATCACTCAAATTTCTTTAAAATCTTAGCCTAAAGCTATGGTATATTTTATCCGAATGATTAGTGAATGTTTGTGAGCTGTCTCTCCGAAATGAAAATTTTAGTCTATATGTTATGCACTTCTTTTTTATTCAATGAGAACTATCTAGAGTAGGGAAAAGACTATTTCTTTTTCTTTAAAAATTGCACAAATCCACCACTATTTTCACCAATTCAAACTCAAGACCTAACAAGTGATTCTAAAAAGAATTCTTCAAAAACAAATTTCTTCAACAATAAAACCTCTAATTCTATGAAAGGAGAAAGAAATACAAAGCCTCTAATGTTTATAAGAATAAACTCTACTCAACTCATACCAAAAAAATTCACATGCCTAAATCATTTATGAAATCCAAAATGAACTTTTCTAAGAAAAAACAAGGCAAGGTAACTAGTTTCTTTTTGTATTTTCAAATGTTATTTTGAATCATAAAGGACAGAAAATAGTTTAAAGAAAAATAACTTAATGAGAGGCTATAGATTTCCTTTTCAAAATGAACCTTTTCAGAGATCGAACCACACAAATAAAAAAAATACAAGACTGATTTTCATGCAATTCCTTTCACTCTAAATTCTTCACTAATAAAGAAGGATAATGTTTCAAAACTGATCTCAATGAATGAGAATCAATTTATCGAAACGACCAAAATCAATCAATAAAAAAACCCAAGGAAATGACACTAGAATTTTTCAAAGGAATAAAAAAGTACAGAAAATGACAATACAGGAAGTTGAAAGGACTTACCTCGACACACAAATGCAAGCTCCACCAAAGTACTGTAGGGATGTCTGACAATTCTTTTCCACTAAAATAGGGTACTGTCGGTGCTTTGTACAAACTATGGAAAGGAGCTGTCGATGATGAACTCTAAGAGGAAAAATGAGCCTATGAGGTAATGACACTCTGTGAGACAAAGATAGGTGTGCCAAAGGATCTGTAGATGTAGAAACTAAAGATCTGTAGAAGAAAAAAATAGGTTGGAATGAGTTGGAATGAAAAAGTTAAAACAACTTTTAAATAGAGGAAATTACTAGTACAATAAGATATATCACTTACCTTATCAACTAGAATGAGCTAAGGAAGAGAGTACAGACTTCATAAGTAATAAAGTTACCAAATAGTTGTATATCTAGTTGGATCTACTCCAGATCTTACTGGAAATTTCCCAGATCTGACTGGATTAATGCATCCCTAGTGGAGTTCCAATTTTGTTTTGTGGAATTTTGCAACTAGTATAGACACCGCTTGTTCCTCTACCTTGTAAATCACAAGTGTAGAACAAAAGAGTGCAAAATCATATCCTTCCTCTATATAATCAATTTGATCAACATGAAACCAAAATCATACCTCATTTCTAAGTCCTTCTTGCAATCTTTGGTACCTGCAAAAGAAATCAAAAGGAAAAATCACAAAGTGAGAGTATCATGGAAAATCAATCATCTATGTGAGTGATCAAGGAGTCTAACAACATTAAACCAATATTAACACACATTAAATACAGGAAATGGGAGTACTTTTGTATTAATAATAAAAGAGAGTAAATTTACAACCAAGGCTTGATGTTGTTTGATTTATCCTCCACAAAATATATACAATCCTTCACACATATGACAATCTCTTCACACAAAATCTCACTCTATCTTTCCTCTAAACCATCTCTCAATCCAACAGGATAAGGGTGCCTTCTATGGCCTCCTTCACTCACTCCATGAAGGCTTCATTTGTAGGCCAAATTTCATGAGATTCACTTAGGAAGTGGATAGGAGGTGATCCCAATAGGTCAGGAAGGAGAATGCCACCTCTCCCTAGCTATTAGGAACCAACTCCATGGAAGATTTCACAAGGAATCTTCTAGATTATTCTTTTTTCATGTTTTTGGTTGATCAGCACACTTGGCTTCAGGTGAAAGAGCGCCGATGCATTTTTCTCACCAAGGATAAGTGCCGAAGGAACCTACTACCAAAAGAAAAATAGGATTTGGTGCATTTTACTTCACAAGACAGAGCACCATTGGCACTCTGTCAGAACTAGGGAAAAGTGACGGTCTTCCTAGGGGTCAAAAAAATTTGCCAAAGGAATCTTAGGCTAGGATTTCTGAAAGGAAAACAAGAAACTATGGAATTTTCAGGTGCGACATGAGGTAAACACTTGCTTGAGTTCTTTAACTAATGCAATTTTGTAAAGGGTACCCAAGGAATTTTTTTTGTGGAACTAAGGATAGATATGAACAAGGAAGCGAATCCAAAATGTACAGATTCCGTCGCACACAATTGAGAAAAATAGTGAGGATGTCCATGCCTCACTCCAGCAGTTTTAGGAGCTCTCGTTGGATATTAATGAGCCATTAACTCATACATTGGTCCAATTGCAGAGGGTTGCAATTCCATAGTTGGATTATTGTGAACAAATTATTGGTGATCACCTTTTGAGGTCACATGAGCGGGAGGAAGCAACAAAAATGGATATTTTGGAGTTGAAGAAGGCGCAGGATAGCCTCATTATTGAAAAGGGAAAACTATGGGATCACAGGGCTAAGTTGGAAAAATAAGTTTTTGATGCTTATCAAGAAGTCCCACTTGTGGAGGAGGACCTGGATGCGCTAGCCAAAGCGCATAATTTAGGCCTGACTGTTACAAGATTCAAGAAAGACATCATGAGTTTGCAGGTACTGTTGAGCCCCAGTACACCACTAGACATAGTGGATGCATGCAAAAGTGCCATCAAGGATGCAGTGACAGAACTTGAAGAATGAGAAAAATAATCTAAGGATATTACAAATACCACCATGCAATTTTGGGGAAGCATGGTCTAGGATGAGCAACTAGAGAAACTCAACACATAACTGCGAGAAGCTAGATGTCAGTTAGCTGCAATGAGGGTTTTGCTTTGAACAATGAATCTGGTACTATAGGTAATGAAAGAGGCGGAGTTGAAGGCTCTATAACATTGCATCAACAATGCAAGGGAAATGCAAGAGCGTCGAACAACATATCTGGATGAATTCCAGGATATCAGTGTGCAGTTGGTGCTTAAGGCAGTAGCTGCACTTCAGATGGTGTAGGACAGTAGGAAGGAATCAATCACCAATATCATGGATCATCCATCAAAGTAGGATGTGGTGGATTGTGTAGACATCAATGACAGGGTGAAGATAGAGGTGGAAGAAGTAAATAAATAGTATGATGATTTGAAGACCAAGACAACTAAGTGCATTGCTTCCAGCTAACATGGATCGAGGGAAAGCCACAATATTGTGTTGGGGTCTGTTGGAATTTGTTTTTGGAGATATTTAGCTGTGCACCATCAAGGATGATGTACAAGGTCAAAGTTGATGCGCAATGCGGGATATTGCATGCAAGGCAGTTTGGTCATATTTTAGCCATATTTTTTATATTGTGCTCATATTTTGTAGATTTTGGTTATTATTTTGTAGTTTTTGGTTCAAATAGTCAGGAAGTTGACTTAAGTGGACCGTATTGTAAAAGGCGCAATCCTATAAATATATCTAGGATTGTAAATGTTGGATCGACCTATGAGAGCTTCCTGATTATTCTTTATTTATATTTGGATGAACATTGAGCATCTATGATTTGTCTTTAATGCGAGATTTGGATTGAGGAGTTGTTTTGGGAACCTGTGTTTTGATGCGAAGTTAATATGACATGATGAATATTTGAGAGAAACACTATGTCTTCTTAATTTTTCCTATTTTCCTAGAATGTGGTGTGGATGAATACCGCATTATAATGTTTATTTTTAAATGATGCAATGCTTTCCTATTTTGAATGATGCTATGTTGGTAGATCTGTTTATGCATCAAAATTTATGTTGTGATCTCTGTATGTTGATGTGATATGATGAATGATTATATGAATCTATGGATGTATGAACCAATGCTTGGATCTACTAAGTAATGATGTGATATTTTGATAGTAGATGGGAAACCCTCCTTCTTACCATGGAAAATTGTTTCCAACAGTGATCCCTTGAACATCTCGGGTGAGACCTCATCTACTCCGTAGGTGTTGTTGGACAGGTTAAAACTTGTTTGGGTCGGTGCTCAAGGAGATCGTTGTGTTAAGTGCGTTGAAAGAGAGTGAACCTTCGTTGGCAGATCTATGTCAACCGTTTTTTTATACTAATATGCTTTATAGATCCTGTTTGTTACAACTTGACAATATGATATAAAGGGGTTATTGAAAATGGGTTAATAAAAATGGATACCTACAATATATGGTGAAACTAAGGGTTTCTTTAATTGGAAAGGTATATGGCAAGGGGGTTTCAACAATACAATTTTCGGAGGAATTTTCCAATATTTACTGGAATTAGAGATATTATTTAATATCCTACAAAAAGTCGTGTTATGCAACAAGTTCAGTGAGTGACGGCCCGTGCAAATTAGTGTATGAAAACTACCCCTATTGCTAAATTTGAATTTATAAAAGTGGAAATTGTTTACGTTCATGGTTATCCTATTCACCAAATGGAGAAAGAAACTGTTGAAACTTCGCACCTTCCCACATAGCACCAACAACTAAAATCCTATAATCACCAACAATATCTACATAGGTATTTACAATATTGGGATGTTACATGCTTTGATTTTGTTATCATATGGTGTAATTGATATTTTCCCTATTAATTAATAATGCTGGTCTCCACTAGACCAATTTACACATATACAATGAATTTTCCCAAAATTCCCTAGAAAGATAAATCCGAACTATCCAAAAATATTTTTCTTGGTGATGAGCATGTAAGAATTAAACATGCTAACATTTATGTTACAATTATAAAAATATTTGGCCTAGTTTCAGTAGTTCAATAATCCAAATCCCTATCCACTGCAAGCTAGGACCCTTTCTGACTATGGGATTCTAACCTTGCCTAGTTAGTATTCCCAAAGTCATTATTTTTCCCTAAATTTCTCACCTAGTGTTCAAACCAATACTCTCCTTGTATGAAGAAATTTTTTTCAACAAATCTCTCTAAACTATTTGTAGTATTGACACTAGTAGTCTAAAAATACTGTTATGCATCCCAAAATTCCAAGCATTACAAACACTAGATGAAAAATCCTTATCATATGCCTATCAAACGCTCATTCCTTCTAATAGAAACCTTTTCTTACTACAACACCTAGAGAAAGGAGTTTTTTTTCCATTTTATTCCCTTGCCATATGAGAGTGTAATCTTTTCTGAAGTTTCAAGGAAAGTAATATTCCTAATCTACATAATTCTATGACATGATAATGATGAAGTAGTAGAAAATGTGGTCATAGGGTTTATCAATATACACAGATATGCAGATATATACAAGTTACTGATGTAATATGACCTAAGCATAGTAATTTTCCAGGTACATCCCATTGCAAGGATTCTCGAAAGGTGTTCCGTCATAGTCTACTAGTTCATAGGCCCCTTTTTCCAAGACTTTACTAACGATGTAGGGCCCATACCACATTGATTCTAGATTCCCTTTCCCCCATTTATCGTGTTTCTGATCATAAGTCAACACCAGGTCTCTTTCATTGAAGACTTGGGGTTGAATAGATTTATTGTATTGATCCTTGACTCATTTATTATGCAACTCACTATCCAAAGAAGGATCTCTACATTTCTTATCAAGGTTAGTTAGACAAAGGAAGCATTCTTCCTCGGTGGAGGTGTTGGATAGAAGCTCAAAAACTAGTTTTAGAGACAGAATCTCTCATACAATAGGTAAAACAACTTCCACTCCATAAACCAATTGGAAAGGTGTGAAACCAGTTGTTGTTTTTATGGATGTTCTATATGCCCGAAGTGCCAAGAACAGAGTTAAATTCCAATTTGATTTGCGTTCTCCAACCATCCTACGAAGCATAATTTTAAGGATTTTCTTAATGGATTCAACGCGGCCATTAGCTTGAGAATAGTATGTGGTTGAGTTTTCATGACGAAAAACCAACTTGGCACTTAGCTCAGCTATCATCGGATTACGGAAATAAGATCCACGACCAGTCACGATAGCCTTAGGAACTCCAAACCTAGCAATGAGATGGTTAAAAAAAGGAGGGTGGCATTCTTAATATCCTTAGCAAATGTAGGCATTGCCTCATCTCATTTCTTGAAATAATAAATACCTACTATGATGTAATTGTGCCCCCCTACTGAGGTAGGATTACGATGCATGAAATATATCCCCCATTTGGGAAAAGGGCCAATGAAAAACATGGGGTGTAACAGAGTAGGGTGGGCATGATTTTTGGATAAAAAAGATGACAGGGTGGGAAATTTTTCACCATTTCATGGAAATCCTTGAAGATCAAGGGCCAAGTGTAACCAATGCATGGGATTTTCTGAGCTATAGCCATCATGAAAAGATGACCTATACAAGCTCTAGAGTGGAATTCATTCAAGACTTGTTCAGCCTCATCATGTGTTAAACATCATCGGAGAATGGAATCAATACCATGTCGGTATAAGGTGTCATTAAGAATGAGATAATACTTAGTGTGATGGAAAATGCGCCGATGATATTCATGATATAGGTGAGGTTGAAATCTATAATTTTGGATATATATGATCAAATATTCATAGCATGGGTTAGTTGTGTTGATCAGGAACAAGAATCATCGTGCAATGAGTCATTGGGCTCAATTTTTGTGATAGCATGAGGAAGGTCACACATATAATCCGCAAAAACTAGGTATTTCTTCGAAGTGATCTTAGTGAATTGAAGGTCAAATTCTTGGAGGATCATGATCCATCAAGAATATTTCTCTCCGATACCTGACGAGTCAGGATGTAGTACATGGGGTTTTGATCTGCGAGAACATTACTTGTGTGAAGTAAGATATAATGATGAAAGCGTTGTACAACAATGAATGTATCCAAAAATAACTTCTCCACATGTGAGTACCGAGATTCAAATTCTAGGAGACTCTTAGTAAGATAATGAATAACATTTTCTTATATGTTCAAATCCTCTTGCATTATAACCATACCAATGGTAGTAGTGGAGGGGACAACGTAAAGCATAAAATATTTTGAATAATCAAGAGGAGGGGTGAGTGTATCATAGGTGAGTGTGTTATAGCATGTTTCAAATTATCAAAATCCTATTGAGCTTGATCATCCCAAATTAAGGGAGTATTCTTCCTCAACACGAACATATAACAATGTGTTTTCTCAACAAAATTGCACACATAACGTGGAAGAAAATTTTCCTTCCATTGCAAACTTTGGAGTTCTGTGATGTTGGTTGGGGGTGGTAAATCCATAATTGTAGCAATTTTCAAGGGGTCGATCCAGATACCATATTTGGAAAAAAAATACAAGAAGGCATCCGGTTTCCATGCAAAAAGAAACAATTATGTGCATTAAGCCAAATATGATAATGGAGGCATCGAAGGAAAGTGTCCCTAATATGTTCTGAATGATCCTCTCTCCATTGTGAATGAGCGGAGATGTCACCGAGGCATGGTTCCATGATGTGCTTGATATCATGAAAAGCATAGGAGATGGCTCATTAGAAAGTAGCTCCGTCATTTTTCAAGTCAAACGGTAACTTATGGTAAGGAAAGGTTCCCCACATGAAAATAAATGACGTTTTGTGCTGGTTGGAAGGTAGTATTTCATTCTGATTGTAGCTGGGGAAGACATCCATGAAGGAAAAGAGGAAACTTCCAACACATTTGTTAATGATTTGATCAATATGGGGGTTTGGAAAGTTGTCTTTTGTACAAGCTTTGTTTACATCCCTAAAATCGATGCAAACCCTAATAGTTCCCTTCTTCTTGGAAAAAGAAGCAATATTAGACACTCACTCAGTCAATGGCACTAGATAAGTGAAACCATCTTTCAAATTTTTTTCAAATTCATCTTTTATGGATGCCACTTTCCTTGGGTGGACCTGGCGTATTTTTTGTCTAACTATTTTTGTTGTCGGGTAAGTATTCATGTCATGTACTATGATCTATGGATCAATCCCCGACATTTATTCATAAGTATAGGAAAAATAATCCTGAAATTCCTTGAAAATAGATTTATATTCTTCAATTTGAATTGTTGAACAGTTCTAGCCAACATGAAATTATTCACCAATCCTTGGTTTTACTGATATGTCGATGGGAGTAGTTTGAGTGATGTTGAGAAAATACTTTCAAAATCAACATCATGCAGTAACAAAACTATTTGAGGATGCTCAACAATATCAGAACTGATAAGAGATCTATAAAACATGAATCTACCCAATTGAAATTGGGGAGAAAAGAAGATCTATGATGATGATCCTTCCATAAGGATTCATCGAGAATCATAATCTCCATGCCATAGGTCCATCAAACAAAAAAAACATGTAAGGGATAATCTAGAGTCAGGAGAGGGGAATCTAGCTAACAGGGTAGATGGTAGGGATCTGATGCTACTAGATGTTGGTAATCAAGGTAAGCATTAGAATCAAATTGAATGGAATCATATAGGTCTTCATGAGGATATAGAGAATGTACTTCGACAATCTCTTTTCATTTATACATGCCCCTGGCAGTAGATGATATCATGTTAACCTTAGTAACTTTGGTACTAGGAGGGGAAGTGGTAGTTGGAAATACTCCCATTAGGGATTAATATTTCAAAAGTACCACTCCTATGGATTGATAAGGGGGAGGGTATTTCCCCAACATAGGTACATTTTTTATCATGGAGGTAGTGATATCAAGTGGACAATAATCAAGTTGATCAATGGTTGAAATCTTCCCCCCTAGTGAGGGAACTTGAGAGTGCAAAATACTGATGAGGAAACTATCATCATTGTGTAAAACAAATTTATCCCCATTAGCAAGTTGTAATCCAATGGGGAATCAACTATTTATACTTCAATAGAAACAGTCCCCCCCAGCTCGATAGATCATTCCCGTAACAAGCCATGAGGCCGAAAACCTCATTCGTCAAAGGATTTCAAGGTGGTTGGTGTTTGATTAAGTTTTGGAAAACCAATGGATTTCTAACAAATTATAGAGAGAACTGAGGTGGAAGCTCCTTTGTCGAATACAATCTGATGAAGTTTCCTACCTACCACCCTAGTCGCATTTTGAAACACGAGTTTGGGGGACAACCTCAATTTGCAATTATCCAAATTAAAAGTGATTGTAGTGTAATTATCTGGATCTAAGGTTCCTAGGGATGACAACAAAATTTTATGCTACATGGGGAAACTTTGGAGTACTTACAGTGTAGACATTGTGCAAGGTTCCTAAGCTAAATCTTCGACAAGGGAATTTCGAGCACTTGGTTTAAAAACTGACTTCCAGATTGTACTTTTGGTTGGGCACAAAATCATTTAAAAAAATAGTTTATCAATTGTAAGAGTACCATTAGATGGAGGTGGAGGAGGAGGGTTAGCGGAAGGAATATTTTTAGGGCAATAACCTTTATCTTTCTTCTTAGGAGTTTATTGTATGTTTGATTTCATGTGGTCAACACAACAGTTTTGACAGACATATTTCTGATTTCCTTGGTGGAGGGAGAGGATCAATACAAAGATGCATGTGTTGAGTTTAGTTTTCATTGATCTCAAATAAGTTCATTAATGTCAAAGGGAGTGATGATGTGGCATGTGTGATGATGATAGGAAACCACATTATGGTGTTATAGTTCTATTAGGAAGTCATTGTTGCAATTTGACATCATCCTAGAACACTATGAAAATTATGGTGCTATTAGGAAGTCTCTCTGATACAATCGATTGAATCATCCATGTCAAAGTAACTCATCCATTCTCTCCTAAATGGTCGGCGTAACTCACCTTTTCATTGTGAAACTATCGGTGCAACGCATCTAGTCTCTCCAAAATGGTAAGATGAATCATACATGTTGACGTAACTCATCCAATCTCACCGCAATGATCAGAAAGGTTGGGAAAATATTGTTTCGTCACAAATGAAATACATCTATCGACAACGTCGGAGGTGACTCATGAGTGGGTGCCAAAATGATCGGACAGGTTCAGAAAACATTGTCAATAACAAAGATTGTCGAGTGTTCAGGTCAAATCATATCTTTTTTCCAAAACAGTCGCATGCCCCAAAATCAGAAGAAAATGGATAAGGAAATCGATACAGTTGGTCTGACTTAGACAATGTTGTCGATACAATCCACTGATACAGCGATACGCCGAGAAAAGGTGAAAATTCCGCTGATAAAATCAATCGATGCCTTGATATGTTGATATGTCGAAACATTCATGAATTGGAAAGAAGAACGATTCTTAAATCTTGCTGAAATGATCGCATGCTCAAACTCCAAAGAAAAGGTAACAATGTCACCGATATAATCAGCATGACTAGAGTTTTGTAGCTGATATGGTTGGATATGCAGTCAAATTCGTTAGTTTATCCACAACAACCAAAAACTTTTAGCACCAAATCGAATCCATCCTAAGTGACCTAAGGTTTTTGAAAAATATCCAAGTACCAGCTATAGGAACAAACAACGAATTATATCTGCAATAATGCTATTGTTTGAAAACTGTCATATTTGCTATAATAAGAGAATGACTGTAAAAAAAATGTATTACTTATTTAATAAATAGAATTAAAGGGTGTGATTGACAAACTAAACAAAGAGTTCTAAATAGAATTGTATTGATGAAGATATGTATTTATTGAAACATTAGTTGTAGAAGAGTATATTATCAACTGAAGCCGAGTATAAACATACAATTAATTAGTGAAGGAGTGTGATAGTGAAAATTCATGTTCTAGAATGAAGAGGCATGTTTTATGAAGGGATGTGTTTGATGCTGAAGAGACATGAGACTTGAATGAATGTTGTTAGTAATAAAAGAGATAAAATAATATGCATGAATTGGAAGTAAAGTGTCTCTGCTATCTAGATCAATGTATCAGCATCATATACAGACCAAAGAAGAACTAGGGGCAGTAATCATAAAGAAGATATGGAAAACATATAAAAACATACTATGGTAGTAGGGTGGTGTGAGGGAAGGATACATGCCTGTAGGGGGTTGTAGGATCGTTTAAGTAGTAGCTAGTAAGTAGGATATTGTAGTATCCTTTCAGTAGTAGCTAATAAAGCTAGGGGTCATAGCCTCCTTCTGGTAGTAGCTTGTAAATAGGGTGTTGTAGCATCCTTTAAGTAGTAGCTGATAAAACTGGGGGCTCGTAGCGTCCTTCTAGTAGTAGCTGGTAAATAGGGTGTTGTAGCATCCTTTAAGTAGAAACCGATAAAATAAGAGGGTTGTATCCTCCTTCCAGTAGTTGCTGGTAAATAGGTTGTAGTACCATCCTTGTATGTGGTAGCAGGGAGAAACTATCTGTAAATACATTTTGCAGTAATAGGAATTATTGGTGGTTTAATCAAATGGTATTCCATGATAAATTTGTGTTCAGTGTGTTCAGTTTGATATTATGTATTAATGAATAGATTAAAAGTGGTTTAAATTGATAAAATTTATCAATAGTGATTCACCCTCCCCCCGCCCCTCTTAGTATTTTCCAATATTCCAACAATTACTATCAGAATGGGTTCCTTCATTACAGTTTAACCATTGGAAGGAAGATCCTAAATAAAAACCAATAGGTATCAACAAGAAGGGTTAGCCACCAACAAACCACCACTATTCACATGAGAAACTTATGCATACTGGAGTGTGAGAATAAAGTTCCATCTGATGTGTCTTGGATGGAAGGTTTTGGCAGAAACTGAAAGAGAATTTAAAAATATAGATGACATTCTACCTATAGATAGTATGGAGCTATGCCAATATGAGGGTAATGAAAAAGAATTAAATACCTTCCTAAGTGGATTGACAAACATTGTATTTGTAAAAGTCATGCAATACAAAACTGCCAAACAAGCTTGGGATAAGTTAAAGATTGTCTATGAAGGGGCATCCAAGGTCAAAGAATCCAAGATTCAGACATATAGAGGGCAGTGCGAGAGCCTAAAAATTAAATAAGAATAAAACATTGGAGAATACCTTCCAAGAGTAGATGAATTTGTAAATGCTATTAGAGGCATTGGAGGAAAAATAAAAAGAATAAAAGTAGTTGATAAGGTACTAAGAACATTTCAAATCAAGTATGACTCAAAGGTGTCCCACTCTAGAAGAATGAGATGAACTTGATTCCATGAAAGTATATGAACTACATGGGATCTTCACTGCATATGAGATGAGGACGGGATAGAATGAACCTTCATGAAAAGAGGATGCATTTAAATCCATATCCAAAGAATCAATTAGAGATCCTAGATGATGAAGAAATCCTCTTCATCAAAAAACATGAGAAAGGTACTAGGAAATATAAAGGAAAGATACCCTTGAAATGTTTTAACTGTGGAAGAATTGGACATTTTTCCAATAAGCGTCCTTACCCAAAATAACAGGAGAGTGATCACAAAGAATCTTTCTGTGATAAGTGTAATTCCATGGATAAGAAGAAGTTAAATAAAAAGAAGGAAAACTTCTATTCCAAAGAAGATAGTGATGATGAAAGTGAATATGCAAAAGTCCTATTCATGGGAATAGATACTCAAAATCAAAATGGTGAATCATATGAAGAATCAGAAGTGGACCTAGAGGCTCAATACATGGCTTATATTCATGAAATTGAAAAATGTAGAAGAAAGAACAAGGTTTTGAAAGAAAAACATCCAAAGTACCAAGAAGAGACAAATCAAATTATTATTGACTTGAAGAAAAAACTTTAAGAGGCCAATAATATTGAAGAGGTCCGAGTAGTGCAGCTGAGGAAGAGATTAGAATATTTTGAGAAACTTGAAAAGTGTATTATTCAATTTAGAAAGGGGTTGATGAAGAATTTAAAAAATCAAAGTTTGAGAACAGTTCAAGTATTTTAGATGATATCTTAAGTAACTAAATATCATCAAGTGATAAATATGGTTTGGGTTTTAGGTAAAAGCATGTCAATGTGTCTCACTTTGCGGCAAAAAAAATTGTTCTATTTTTATAAATTTATTTAAAGTATTTATTATAAAAATTAAAAAATGTGCTTTAAAAAATTTCAAAAACTATTTTTAACAACAACTTATATATTATTTCCATATTCATATGAAAAATATTGATTTTGATGTCTTAAAATGATACTTCTTTGGGTCATGCTTTTACGTACACATAAAAATTATTTATGATATTGATAATTTAATATTAATTAAAATATGTCATAAAATAAAATTAAAAAATATGTACAACAATTTTAAAAGTGTCTATAAAAAACCCGTTCAAAAAGATTGTGTTTGTGCCAGAAATTGTTACTAAGGCTATAGAAACAAGCTAACACACACTCAAGATAAAATTCAATAAAACATACTAAGTTTAGGGTTTTTGGTATGATTTAATGGTTGTAAGCTTTAGGAACAATCAAGGAATACATTCATAAGCCAAATAACAACTAAATCATAAACAAAAGATGATAAAGATGAATGATATATCCAACAAGATCCAACAGAAAAGTATGTTGAGGTTCATACATAAAAGACAAGCATTACCAGCAAATACACATTAACCAGCAATGAATATAACTATTAGGAAACTAAACAAGTTCAATAATGAAGCCAACACAGAAAAAACTGAAGGGAAAAAGTCATATATATCTCAAAATTTCATCATCAAATGCTTATAAGAGTCACGATACTTAGCTCTGAACAAGTTTGAAGATACAAACAGTCTGTAGACCTCCTGAAGCTCCCAAAAATCAGAACCTGGTCAAAGACCTTTCTCTCTGTCTAAATAGTGTTTCTTTACAAAATCAATTGGGTCTAAAACCCTAACTAACTCTATCAACTCGTTGAGGTAAATTAAAAAGTACAAACTTACAAAATTACAAAATATGCTAAAAATAGTAAATCACTAACATATGTGTTTATCAAAAGATAACAACTAACTAAATGGACGACTGTCTCAAAGCCTCTTCGTTGCCTCAGCTAAGAGATAAATTCCATCTAGTGCCTGGTCTTTCCTCTTTGCCTTCTTCTGTTCCTGCTCCATGTCATCTATCTTCTTGATAAGCTCCTTGTTTCTCTACTGCAGGTCCTAGACTGTTCTTTCCAACTCTGTACAATGCATGTCAGTATCCTTTTTCCTCTTTAGTGCTTCCTTTGCTACTACTGTCAACTCCTGGAAATGATCATTTACATCTTGTAGGTCTTCTCTCAACCTCCTATTAGCCATCATTAATCCATCATTGACATCCTGCATGTAAGTCATTTGCTGCCTATACTGTCTGACAGTCTTCTGCAAGTTCTCTTTGTCTGTGTCAATGACCTTTTCTGTCATAGCTTCTTGTTCATCTGTGGGCTTCCAAGGAATGTCTAGCCTCTTGAAGATATCTGCATCATCAATTAATGGGTCTATAGAAGTGTCTACAATACTAGGATTTTCCTCACCTGTTACCTCAACTGAAGGAGCTTCTTCTTTTGATTGTGGCTGCTTCAAAAGATCACTTCTTATTTTAAAATAGATTTCAAATAATTTAGGTATAGGCTGACTTGAATCTTCTAATGATTTTGATGAGCTCTTGGCTTTTGCAGGATGCACATATGAAGGTTTTATAGCTACTGGCTTCTTCTCTTTTCTACTAACTTTCTTAGCCTTTGGTTATCATCAGGAGATACCTCATCTAACACAGTAACTTCATTTGTGTTTAACTTGGGATTGAGCAATTTCTTCATGTTCAGTCTTAGTTTTTTCCTCGACCTAGTTTTAGGTCTCCAATAAGATGTTGTTTCTCCCAACATTTTCAGCTCCTTTCCCTGATGCTGGACAACAGCCAATTCTACTACTTCAAGTTTATTTTTCCTTCTGCTAGGCTTTGTTGCTTTGCTGCCTGAAGCAGGAATTTCTCTGCAGGTTTCAATTTCAACTGTAGTTTTTTCCACTTGCTCCTCTTCTAACAGGTAACCTTCATCATCAGATAATATAGTGATAGGGCTTTTCTGTTTGACCTGCAATTCTTCTTCATGTACAGCCACCTTTTTTGTATCATCAATTTTTGCTTCATGAGAATCCTCTGCAGGTGCCAAGGACTGCTTAGATTGCTCTTTCTCATCTACAAACAATGAATACTTGCCTTTAAGACTGGCTGAATATACTTTGGGTTTACTATCCTCCTTCTCCTGCTTTGATGTTTGCTCAGCTTTAATTTCTTCTTTATCCTCAAGCTTAGGATTCTAATCTAATTTTCTCATCAAAACCTTACCCTTGTCAGATTGCCTCTTAGGTTTCTGATCTTCTTCTTTGGTTTGAAAACCTGACCAAAAGATGAAAAATTCCTAAGATTTCCCTTCCTTCTGCAAAACCGTGCTGATGATTAACTTGATTAGTCCATGATGAAAAATTGACTGAGATGTATGGTATTCATGTTGCTTAACCCTACTGGACATTTTCTGCAAGCTTTTCAAAAAAAAGAATGGCAAGTTCATCTTTGACACCCCCACCATGTGTTGCAAAAACCTGAAGTGGTACTTATATACATAAGCGTACCTTCCTTCACAAGTAACATAGCTCTACAGTATCCTGATTGGCTCAACCCACTCTTTTCTGAAATGTTGAATAAGGATGCCTTTATTCCAATCAAGAGTGACATTGGGTAAAAGATATCTTTGTGGATCAAAGTCAAAAGGCAGCTTCTTGAACCATGGTTCACCCTCATTTTTAATCCCTGTGGATTTTGAGATTAGCTCCGTTGTCAGCTTGAATTTGAGAGTATTAAAGGTCACCATATCATTTTTTAAACCTTTATAAAACTTACAGGACACCTCTGTATTATGTCCATCTATCTTCTTTAAAAAATCGATCCAACCTGCTTGTTGAAACAATTCAACACATCCAGGGAGCTTTTCAATCCAAGTTATATCAGAGGGCTCAGCCCTGTTCACTTTACCACTCTTACCATTCTTTCCCATTGTTTCATGAAAAACTGGAAGTTGTATGACTTCAGTAGATGGTCTATGAATTGCTTTTCTGCTTCTCGAGCCTCTTAACAACTCCTTGCAATTTTCTTGACAGACCTGTTTGTTCTTTTTCAAAAAGCAAAATAAATATTTCCAACAGGTGGAAGAATTCAAATCATCGAGGCTTCAATGCTTTTGATCAAGCTTATGAATGAGATTTAACCATCAATGAGACTGTCATAAAAACAACAGACCACTGTTCATCTTCAAAATACATAATAAACCATAGTGTCTGAATGTCTTAGGTCACAGGCTGCTCGAACTCCTCATTTCAGTGCTAAGGAAACTAGGTATCATGTAGATTATTCATTCAGAAAAAGGGACTCTCCTTAAACTGCAGACATGAACCTTATGTTGAAAAGACAAGGATGATAATCTTATACTCTGTTCATTTCTTATTTCAAACTTGACCTCAAGACCAACTGATCAGCTTTAAATCATGCAGTGAAAACTAAGTGTTTAGGATGTCTAGGTCTTTATATTGTCTTAAAAGTCCAAATATTTTCTCTTATGTTGCACCAACATCAGTATTGATATTTAAATCCTCCTGACATACACATTTTTCGACCCTGCCTCCTTAAAACTTCAACAAATGCATAGTCCAATAATAGACTAATTTTCAGTCTTCACCTTAAAAGAGCATCTCAACATGTCCCAGGAAGCTAATTCCTTGGATGAATTTTCATTTCATAGCACACTTAACATTGACATCGATCAATTTTGATAAAACGAAGCCTGCCGGAAAAACCCCCAAAGTTGCAGATATATGGGTTTATCATGAAATACCTATTAATTGATCGACTAAAGTGGTTTAAAATCATGCCTTGAGCTGTCAAGTTCTTCTGCTCAAATGTACAGATGTCCTTCAACAATCAATTTCACTGCAAGCGGCGAAATTAAAGAGCCCTAATTTCTCGTGCGGCCTTAATAACCTTGCCTTTTTTCTGCATCGACACAATCCTGATTTTCAGCAGTTATGGTTTCTCCACGAACTCCTTCATCTTTGATAGTGCATGCAAATGACAATTCATGTCACATTAGACTAGATTACATGGCCACCTGTCGAACCAACCCACATTAGAAGTAATGATAGCCACGATTTGCTTCACAAACTGGAACCACTTGGAATCATGATAACTCTGGATTTCACACGTAGCAAATCACTCATAGCATGGGATTAGTCGATAATCATTTGAAATTGTGACAAAATTTTACTAGAAAACCGGGAAAAATGAAGGCCGCGATATTCTTGTAGCGTGGCTTCATTATTTTTTCACCCCACCGCTACAAGAATAATTCTAGTGCTATTTTCTCGCGGTTTTTCAGCTTTTAGGCATTTTGTGTGGATTTTAAAAGTTGCTTAAGTAGTGATCATGCATTAGTAAGCTCATAATAATCTTTTGTGAATCCAAGATTTGACATAATGACTTTAAAAATCCCTCAACAAAAAACAAACCTATGGCTTAAAATTGAAAATTTCAAAAACCCTAAAAAATTTCATAAAAACACTTAAAAAAAATTCCTACAAGAGAGAAAAATTAAAATAAAGTAAAGCAAATCAAACCAAAATTGAAGAAACAACATTCAGACCTAACATCTAGCTCCAGCTGCGGGATGAAGACCTTCCTGCGAGGCTTCAAGAACCTATAGACCAGTGCCTTCTGCCTTCTATCTACCTGTCTACAAAAACTTCCATTGGGCCATGGAGCCTTATTATGATTCACTCACCGGTATATACAATGATCAGTGAACATGTTCTTATAAACTGTAGAAATACTTGAGGAATCACCCATTAATAGGGCTGGAAAATTCCTCACCTTCCAAGGACTGCAAGATAAAAGTATTGTTCTCTAACACTTTTAATACTAGAAAAGGGCCAAACCAAATATTGTCAAACTTACCATGCTTACCCTTTTTCTCCTTTCTTGCATCCCACCTTAAAACCATCTCACCTTCTGAGAAAGTATGCTCTTTAATATTCCTATCAAACCTGTTTTTAATCTTGGCTCTATACAGCTGAGCTTTTTCCTCCACCTTCTCTCTATCTTGCTGTAACTCTATCATTTCAAAGATTCTCCTCTACATATCATCTAGTTCCTCTTGAGAATTATGGAGGAATTTCATCACTGGAATCCCCAGTTGAATAGGGAAAACTGCTTCTGTACCATAAACTAGCTGAAATGGAGAAGTACCAATTTCCTGTTTCACTGTAATCCTATCTGCCCATAATGCGTACTTCAGCATTGAATCCCAAGACCTTTTATTATGCTTCAGCAGTTTCTTGATGCTCTGAATAATGTTCTTATTGGAGGATTCAGCTTGACCATTTCCCTGAGGATAATAGGGAGTTGAGTGCTTCAGAATGATGCCATTTTTTTCACAAAAGGCCACCATTGCTTTGGAATTGAATGCCTTGGCATTGTCTGTTACTAATCTCTGTGGACAACCAAACCGACTCAGGATTTTTTCTTCAATAAAGTCCATGATTACTTTGTCTGTAGCATTCCTTGTGGGAATGGCTTCCACCCATTTTGTGAAAAAATATGTTGTAGTTAGGATCCAATGATGCTGTCCTAAAGATGCTGGATTTATTTCTCCATTAAAGTCCAGACCCCATTGTTGAAAAGGGGCATTGACTGCAATAGGATTCAAAGGCAAAGACAATAATTTCTGCTTACCGGCAAATTTCTGACAAGGAATGCAAGCTCTTACCTGCTGGTAAACATCTATGAACAAGGATGGCCAATAATATCCAGCTCGCAAAATTTTGTAGGCTATTGCTTTCCAATACTTGTGCCCTCCACAGGCACCTTCATGAGATTCTGAAATCACCTCTCCTATTTCAGATTGATCTAGACACCTAAGCAAGATACCCCCTGGATCTTTCCAGAACAATTGATCTTCTACTAAACAATACTTAGTAGCTTTGAGTTTCAGAGATCTGGCAGCCTTCCTGTCCAAATGATCAGGACATTGTAAAAACAACAGGAAAAAAACTATGTCTGCATACCAGGTAGATGCTGAGTAAAAATCCATGATCTTTTCTTTCTTCAGTGCTGCTTGATCTTCTTCTTGTGCTATTTCTTCAACCATGACATGTAGTCCCAGAGCCTGACAATTTGAATCAGCCAATAGCCTGGCTAGACCTTGTCCTTTAACAAGCTTGGTAGGTCTGATCTCCACATCATACTCCATGATATTTGCAATCCATCTGCCTCTTTTACCCTCACTATCAGGTTGTGTTAAGACATCTTTTACAGCAGAATTAGGTACAAAAGAAATTACTTTTGAATGCAGGACATAAATTCTGAAAAATTTTAAAGCCTTCACCAGAGCATAAGCCTGCTTTTCCAATATACTGTACTTCATCTCAGAATCCCTAAGAGTTTTACTGAAAAAGGTAATAGGCTATTCCAATCCTTCTTTATTTTTCTGAAGTAAGACTGCTGCAATTGTGTCTTCGGATGCAAATGAAAAAGTAAGGAATTCTTTGGTGAAATCAGGACTTACCAACACAGGTGCTTCAGTCAAAGCTACTTTAATTTTCTCAAATGAAACCTTTGCCTCAAAAGTCCATCTCACTTCCTGATCTTTCTTTAACATGGCTTTGATCTGTTTAATGGTTTCAGCAAAATTGGGAATAAACCACCGCAGAAAATTGATCTTGCCAATGAATGATTGAACATCTTTTTTGCTCCTGCGTAAACTAATTTTCAATATTTCTTTCACTCTTTTAGGATCTATTCTGATGCCATCAGCAGACACCAGGTGACCAAGTAGTTTACCCTCTTGCACAATAAAATGTGATTTTTTGGGATTTAGAGACAGGCCAAATTTTCTGCACTTTTGGAAGGTCTGCCTTAAATGCTTCAGATGCTCATCATCTGATTGTGAGAACACCGTGATGTCATCCAAATAAATGACCACAAACTTATCTTTTTCACCAACAAAGGCAATATCCATCGCTCTCTGAAAGGTTGCTCCATCATTCATCAGGCCAAAAGGCATCTTGTCATACATGAATGTCCCCCAGGGGGTTGTAAAGGCTATCTTTTCCTTGTCATCAGGGTGCATGGAAATTTGATTGTACCCTGAGAAACCATCCAACATAGATATCCTCTGAGCTCCAACCACTTGTTGCAAACCCTGTTCAATCTTGGGAAGAGGATAGTTGTCCTTTAATGATGATCTATTCAGATTTCTGAAGTCAACACATAATCTAATTTCCCCATTCTTTTTTCTGACAGGAACCAGGTTAGCAACCCAGGAAGAGTACCTGAGAGGCACTATTATCTTTGCATCCAGCAGCTTCTTTACTTCTTTCTCAATCACAGGAAATAAAGCTGGATTGATCCTTCTTAGTTTCTGTCGGAAAGGTTTAACATTAGGCTTCAAAGGGACCTTATGCTGAATGATTGCTGTATCATAGGTTCGTAGTTCTTCATAAGACCAGGAAAACACATTTACATGTTCTTTCAAAAGCTTGATATACCTATTTCTTTGTTCAGCTGTCAGAGATTTGGAAATTTTTACCATTTTTGGGTGTTTTTCTAAACCAATATTACAGTCCACTACATTGTCTTCTGAAGATTGAACCACTGGCTTTGAAGGAGTATCATATTTGGTAAATATTATTTCTAAAGGTACTAAACCTTTTGGGATGAAGTTACTCTTCAGCTCAATAATTTTATGACCTGCTATCTCATGTTCAGCAAACTTATTTTCAGCATACTCATTTTCAGCAGATTCATTTAACTGTTCATCCCCTTCTTCTTCTTCTTGGTCAATTTGGGCATTAGTAAACTCATCTGTAAGCTCAAGAATTTTTTTTATTTCAATGTCATCTTCAAATACCCTCCAGTGCTTCACATTATCCGGTACACATGGTCTGTACCTTACTTCTATAAGATACCTTAGCTGAGTAGTTTTAGGGATTCTGAAGTATGAGGCAGCCAAAGCTAATGAGTCTGCAGTCTCATTATGATTCCTTGGAATATGAATGATATTGAATGCTAAAAAATAGTTATCAAGCATATCCCATACCTCATTTCGGTATATTTTCAGCAAACCCTGCTTTACTTGATAGTTGTTCTTCACCTGTTGAACAACCAACTCGGAGTCGCCAAATGCAGCAATTTGCTGAATGCCTAAGTCTTTAGCTGCTTTCAGCCCCAATAATAGAGCTTCATACTTAGCAGTGTTGTTAGTGGTAATAAACTCCAGCTTATACATGAGTTTCACAATTTCACCTCCAGGAGAAATGAGCAGGACTCCAGCTCCAGCACCCTCTTTGCATGAGGATCCATCAAAGTACAACTGCCACAGTGCATCTTCTTCTTCTCTGCTGTGTTTTATTGGCTGATCTTTTTCCACTTGTAACAGACCAACAAAATTATCCTCATCACTGAAATTTAACATGCAAGTTCCCAGGTCTTTGTCAACAGAATATAGGGGATGATTAGTGGGGTTTTTATCATCTGTGACTATGTAAGAAAACTGCAGATCTCTGTATAATCTTCTATTTTCTCCACCAAAAACAGGAATGGTGGCATAAGAGAGATCCATTTGTAAGGTTCCCCCAACCTTCTTAGCCCATGACCTGGAAAGGAGTAAGCCAAAATTTGGTGTAATGTCAGCTACTACAACATCCATTATCACACTTTTCATAGGCAACTGAGCTAAGCTGACAACCATATCTTTAATCACTCCTAAACATTTCACAGCTCGGGAGTCAAAGTCATATAAACCATGGTAAGGTTTGGTGATACTGAGACCTAGGGCTTCCATTACAGCCTTTGGCATAAAATTCTGGGAGGCTCCTAAATCTAAAAGACAATTGTGAATCATTTGGTCATGGACAGTCAAGGTGACATAAAAGGGAGGAGAAGCACCAGCCTCATTTTCAGTCTTTTCAGCTAAAGCTGATCCAATAAAAATTCTCGGGCTTTCTTCCTGCAAGTTAACTGTATTTGAAATAGGCTGATTGGTGGGTACATTCATCACTTTCGGAACTGTTTGTTTATATGATGGGTTCTTTATTGTCTCAGTCAAAGGTACAGGAATCTTTAACTTCCCTAGTTCATTCTCTAAAATGAAATTCTAGATAGATTTGTTTACCTCTTGAATTTCAGCATTTTTCTTTGATTTTTCTGTAGATTGCTTCTTTTCTATGACAGGATCAGGTACTTGTTTAGCATGAACATCTGCAGCAGGAACATTT
Organism: Pseudotsuga menziesii; assembly: GCA_001517045.1. Taxonomy (NCBI): domain Eukaryota; kingdom Viridiplantae; phylum Streptophyta; class Pinopsida; order Pinales; family Pinaceae; genus Pseudotsuga; species Pseudotsuga menziesii. Next base: position 66,567 of record LPNX011103664.1, read on the forward strand.
GCAGCAAGAACATTTACAGCAGGAACAACAGCCTTCTTCTTGGGGGCTTGAACCACTTGTTTTGGGCCTGATCTAAGATTTATTGTCTTCCTAGGTCCATTCTGATGAACAACAACAGTTATAGCAGTATTTTCCAAGCCTAAATCATCTTCAGTTTCAAACATATCAGCATCATAATATTCTGAATTCAGAAAATCTTCTTCAGTAACAAAACCTGTAGACAATCCATCTCCAAAGTGGTTCATATCCTGATCAGTCTCAGTCTCTTCAAAGAGCAGCTGTTCATTAACTTCTTCTTCATCAGCTACATTATTTTGAAGAGGTGGGGGAACTCTTTGATCTTCATTCTCTCTCCTTTCTTGCTGAATATCATTGTTCATGCGCTCTCTTGGTATAAATCTGGGAGCAAATTGCCTTCTGAATTGATTTTGGTTATTTGGATTCCTTTCAGCTTCTGGAGCAGGTTTGGCAGAATTTTTTTCAAGCTCTAGTTTATTCAGTTTGGTAGTGAGAATCTTTACCAGCTTTTCCATCTCATCTATCTTGGCTTCAACAGATTGAGGAGCAGCACTTGTTGAAACAACTTCCATCTTTCCTTTTCTTTCATAAATCTGCTGGGGTGTTTCTTTCTTAAGTCTGTTTGAAGCCAGTAAATTTGACTCTACCTCCAATGCTACATCTTGCATGTTCAGCAAAGTGATAGATCTCCTTTCTCTCAGTAATAAAAAAAATTCGTGATCAAAGGCATTTGCATAGGTAAGCTTAGCTGATGTTTCAGTAGGTTTAATTTCTGCTGGAATCTTACTATACATTTTGTTAAACCTTTTGGAAAAATCAGCAACAGTCTCATCTTTCTTTCTTCTGAGAGCTCCAAACTCAGTTATATAGTAGGTGTGGTCCTTTGTGTCTCCCCATTGCCTCAGGAAAAGATCACGAAGTTCTTCAATTATTGTGATTGAGTTGGCAGGAAACTCTCTGAACCACTTCCTTAGATCCCCATCAAGGCTCTGAACAAATACCCTCATCCATACATCTTTTATCTCAATGTTTTGATTGTCAGCAGAGCTGAGGAAAGCCTCCCAGTGTTCTTCAGCAATGGTTTCCCCTTGTCCATTGAACCTAGGCATATACTTTTGGTAATCATGTCCATGCAATGCATGTAAAGGCTGAGGTAAGACTAAGGGTGCATACCTGGCTGCAACCATGCGGTCCATCATATCCATGGGAGGGTTTTGGGCTACCATTTTTGTACTGATAGGTTTTGAAGATGAGGAAGCTTGACTGGAACTTGTTTGGAAAGGGCTCTTTCCTATTTCCAGCTGAAAGAGACGTATTTTACCAGGAGAAGTAGTCTTGGCTTTCAAAAAGGTTTGAGGATTAGTAAAAACTTGATAAGTGTCCTCAGGGATGGTAGGTTTTATCCAAGGCGAGTTTGCAGTTGAATGTAATGAAACATCCAACTGGTCAGGGTCACAGGAGGCTGGTAAATATTGAGACCTTCTGAGTTTTCTCGCTATGTTTAAGATCTGTTCAGGGTCTATCACACCCAATTGGAATGGAGAAGTAGGTCTGTTTCTGGTTCCAATTCCTCTAGAAGCCACTGTGACAACTCGGTGAAAAATAGCCTTCAAAGTGCTAGTTTAAGTCCACCTCTTAAACCAGGAAAACTGATAAGTATCCTAGGGAAGATATGCTTCAGCTTCGTCCCCGGCAACAGCGCCAAAGATGTTTGTGCCAGAAATTGTTTCTAAGGCCAGAGAAACAAGCTAACACACACTCAAGATAAAATTCAATAAAACAGACTAAGTTTTGGGTTTTTGGTGTGATTTAATGGTTGTAAGCTTTAGGAAAAATCAGGGAATACATTCAGAATCCAAATAACAACTAAATCATAAACAAAAGATGATAAAGATGCATGATATATCCAACAAGATTCAACAGAAAAGTATGTTGAGGTTCATTCATAAAAGACAAGCATTACCGGCAAATACACATTAACCAGCAATGAATATATCTATTAAGAAACTAAACAAGTTCAATAATGAAGCCATCACAGAAAAAACTGAAGGGGAAAAGTCATATATATCTCACAATTTCATCATCAAATGCTTATAAGAGTCACAATACTTAGCTCTAAACAAGTCTGAAGATACAAACAGTCTGCAGACCTCCTGAAGCTCCCAAAAATTAGAACCTGGTCAAAGACCTTTCTCTCTGTCTAAATAGTGTTTCTTTACAAAATCAGTTGGTTCTAAAACCCTAACTGCCTCTATCAACTCGTTGAGGTAGGGTAAAAAGTACAAACTTACAAAATTACAAAATATGCTAAAAATAGTAAATCACTAACATATGTGTTTATCAAAAGATAACAACTAACTAAATGGACAACTATCTCAAAGCCTCTTCGCTACCTCAGCTAAGAGAGCAATTCCATCTAGTGCCTGGTCTTTCCTCTTTGCCTTCTTCTGCTCCTGCTCCATGTCATCTATCTTCTTGATAAGCTCCTTGTTTCTCTGCTGCGGGTCGTGGACTATTCTTTCCAACTCTATACAATGCATGTCAGTAGCCTTTTTCCTCTTTAGTGCTTCATTTGCTACTGTTGTCAACTTTTGGAAATGATCATTTACATCTTGTAGGTCTTCTCTCAACCTCCTATTAGCCATCATTAATCCATCATTGACATCCTGCATGTAAGTCATTTGTTGGCTGTACTGTCTGACAGTCTTCTGCAAGTTCTCTTTGTCTGTGTCAATGACCTTTTCTGTCATAGCTTCTTGTTCATCTGTGGGCTTCCAAGGAATGTCTAGCCTCTTGAAGATATCTGCATCATCAATTAATGGGTCTGTAGAAGTGTCTACAATACTAGGATTTTCCTCACCTGTTACCTCAACTGAAGGAGCTTCTTCTTTTGATTGTGGCTGCTTCAAAAGATCACTTCTTATTTCAAAAAAGATCTCAGATAATTTAGGTATAGGCTGACTTGAATCTTCTAATGATTTTGATGAGCTCTTGGATTTTGCAGGATGCACATATGAAGGTTTTACAGCTGCTAGCTTCTTCTCTTTTCTGCTAACTTTCTTAGCCTCTGGATTTTCAGCAGGAGATACCTCATCTAACACAGTAACTTCATTTGTGTTTAACCTGGGATTGAGAAATTTCTTCATGTTCAGTCTTAGTTTGTTCCTCGACCTAGTTTTAGGTCTCCAATAAGATGTTGTTTCTCCCAACATTTTCAGCTCCTTTCCCTGATGCTAGACAACAACCAATTCTACTACTTCAAGTTTATTTTTCCTTCTACTAGGCTTTGTTGCTTTGCTGCCTGAAGTAGGAATTTCTCTGTAGGTTTCAGTTTCAACTGTAGTTTTTTCCACTTGCTCCTCTTCTAACAGGTAACCTTCATCATCAGATAAGATAGTGATAGGGATTTTCTGTTTGACCTACAATTCTTCTTCATGTACAGCCACCTTTTTTGTATCAACAATTTTCCCTTCATGAGAATCCTCTGCAGGTACCAAGGACTGCTTAGGTTTCTCTTTCTCATCTACAAATAGTGAATACCTGCCTTTAAGACTTGCTGAATATACTTTGGGTTTACTATCCTCCTTCTCCTGCTTTGATGTTTGCTCAGCTTTGATTTCTTCTTTATCCCCAAGCTTAGGCTTCTAATCTAATTTTCTCATCAAAACCTTACCCTTGTCATCTTGCCTCTTAGGTTTCTGATCTTCTTCTTTGGTTTGAAAACCTAACCAAAAGATGAAAAAGTCCCAACATTTCCCTTCATTCTGCAAAGCCGTGCTGATGATTAACTTGATTAGTCCATGATGAAAAATTGACTAAGATGTATGGTCTTCATGTTGCTTAACCCTACTGGACATTTTCTGCAAGCTTTTCAGAAAAAATAATGGCAAGTTCATCTTTGACACCCCCATCATGTGTTGCAAAAACCTAAAGTGGTACTTATATACATAAGCATACCTGCCTTCACAAGTAACATAGCTCTGCAGTATCCTGATTGGCTCAACCCACTCTTTTCTGAAATGTTGAATAAGGTTGCCTTTATTCCAATCAGGAGTGACATTGGGTAAAAGATATCTTTGTGGATCAAATTCAAAAGGCAGCTTCTTGAACCATGGTTCACCCTCATTTTTAATCCCTGTGGCCTCTGATATTAGCTCCACTGTCAGCTTGAATTTGAGAGTATTAAAAGTCACCATATCATTTTTTAAACCTTGAGCAAACTTACAGGACACCTCTGTATTATGTCCATCTATCTTCTTTAAAAAATCCATCCAACCGGCTTGCTGAAACAATTCAACACATCCAGGGAGCTTTTCAATCCAAGTTATATCAGAGGGCTCAGCCCTGTTCACTTTACCACTCTTACCACTCTTGCCCATTGTTTCATGAAAAAATGGAAGTTGTATGACTTCAGTAGATGGTCTATGAATTGCTTTTCTGCTTCTCGAGCCTCTTAACAACTCCTTGCAATTTTCTTGACAGACCTGTTTGTTCTTTTTCAAAAAGAAAAATAAATCTTTCCAACAGGTGGAAGAATTCAAATCACCGAGGCTTCAATGCTTTTCATCAAGCTTATGAATGAGATTTAACCATCGATGAGACTGTCATAAAAACAACAGACCACTGTTCATCTTCAAAATACATAATAAACCATAGTGTCTGAATGTCTTAGGTCACAGGATGCTCGAACTCCTCATTTCAGTGCTAAGGAAACTAGGTATCATGTAGATTATTCATTCGGAAAAAGGGACTCTCCTTAAACTACAGACAGGAACCTGTTGAGACCTGGAAATTCGTAGGCGGCAACAGTAAGGGATTCTCCCCAATTAGCGTTCCCAACTAGCCCGCTGACTATTTGGTATAGGGAATCCGTCCGGTTTGCGGTCCGGCTACCGTAGGTCAAAGTAACAAACAAAGGCTTTATCGGTTGCGGCCCGACCCACCGAGTTTTTGTATTTTGACTTAAATGAATGATATGCACGTGCCTAACTAAATGCAGGCTAGTCTAAGTGCAGGGAGCGGTCACAAAGTGATGCGTAGGTTCTTACCTCTCGTCTTATGCTCACAAGCAACTAAACCTGATACGGACAGAAATAACTAACTATCTAAACTATCCCTAGGGAGCGAGGTTATCATCCTGACTGAGCAATACAATATCACATACGGTAAGAAAATTCACAGATAGCTGATACTCCTCCTACAGCACATGAAAGCTTACAAATATTCAAATAACCAGATAGCCGATTATTTTATAACAATATTTATTGCTCTTAGTGAAAAATGCATCCCAGAAAACTACTGAAGAATAATTAACAAGAACGTAGGTTCAAAACATCAAATATTCTTACAGCAAATGAAATACAGCTGAAAACGAAATAGTTCATCTTCAACATTATTCATCGAATTGCATTGGTACATTCCACTTCTTTACTTTTTCCAGCAGACAAAATTGCAGTTTACTTAGCAAAACGAAGTAGTTCCTCTTACAAGCCAACAATTACAAAATTTTCTAAGGGAAAAAGCCCTTTTCCAGTCTTCATCCCCACTATTTAAACCACAACTCTGTCCTCTCGGTTCCCCTCAGCGCATGACCTTTCAGCGCCTTTGACGATTCAGCTTCTTCTCTGGTCGTTTCCTTTCCCACAATCATTTCCATAGGCGTTTTATCTCCTGACAGTAACTGCTGAAAACGCCTCGTTGATGCCCCTGTCCCCTGCTTGGGTTGTCCTTTTCCTCGCCGTGGGTCGCTCAAGCGATCTATGGAATTCTTCCTGCATTCAACTTTAGTGCATTATCCACTCATATGAGACATTAGGTAGAATCGAAACTTTTAACTATGATGAAAAATCCACAAGAATTGGCCTGGTTCACCCGGGCGAGAACTCCCGAAAAAGAATCGGTGGTCGGGAAAGACTTGAATCGGACGGGCTGAGAATACGGCATCGGGTGGGCAAGGGCTTCAGGGGCCGCAACAGCGGGGGAGCACCAGAAGTGGGTGAGTGAAAACAGGAGCGTCATAGGAAATCGGGCGGCGGAGAGAAGTGGATCGGAAGCTAGATTACTCTTCCAGCCGCGATGGCGGAGGGGACACATGCTAAAGACATGCGACGGAGGATAAACAAGGCAAAGTTCGGGCGTCGGATGAAACTCACGTCGGCCACTGACTTCATCCTCCCAGCCGCAACGCCGGGTAGGTAGGAACTCAGGAACAAACGATTTGGGCCGTCGAATCGGGCGTTGGATGAAACTTCAAACGGGGGGCAGTTTTCTCTGGGAGCCGCAATGGCGGGTAAATTAGGACTCAAAAACTTCTGAAAGAGGCCCGATCCAAAGAGAAAACTAACAGCACTAAGGCCCAAATGCGGCGAAAACATCAATTTTCTTCGTTAAGGCAAAAAATTCATGTTCTACGGGTACTAAAACAGACCACGCGACTCGAGCTGACTGAACGAAGCAAACACAAAGGCGGGAAATCAACCTCAGGCGCAAAGATATGCTCAAAGGCGCCAAGCTCTCAACAATCGATCCAAGTAAACAATGAAGAGGAGGGGTCCCCGAATTTAAGTGAAAACTAAAATCGGGGAAAAAGGTTGCGGCAGCAACAACTGGCGATTTCCTGGTGAACCTAGATCTCTGGGTGGTTTCTTCCTTGAAAAGCAGACTGTCCTACCAAAAAAGTATCCATTGAACTCTTCCAGCTAGACCGATTTCTCAATAACAGAAGTGTGTACCTTGATCATTGATATCAGTCCAATTTGGGTGATGAAAGTCAAGATTCTAGAGTCTGGATAACTCTGCTGAGGCCAAAATATGAGTTCATTATTAATTTTTCTTCAGGTAGCTGGTAACATTGGACACCACAGGATTGTAGTAGGTGATGAACAGAAACGTTCATTTGTTCCTCATTCCCATGCCTTCTTAGCCACTTTTATGCTTTTCGGATTTTGTCCTCTTTTAATGAGAGTCTTCATACATGCCTTTCTTACTGAATTTTCATTCAGGATCCTCTATCCCATAGTGCCCTTTTGTGTGAGTGGTGTGCTTAAGGTTTCAGCTCACGGACGGAGAAGATCATTGGCAAATTAGTACTTTATGATCTGGATTTAGTTCTGGAGCATGATGCTTTTATAGGAATTCTGACTCTTATCTGCCTTCTGGCACTTATTTCCTGGCATGGGATCATTTAGATTTAACACCCTGTTCATCTTGCTCTTCTCCATGGGTCCCCAGTCATCGCCCCTTAGATACTAAGTGTAAAGTGCACGGAGCCTCAGCATAGTAATCTAGACTTTTGAATCTGATTGACCTTACAGGAGGTTAAGCAGGACCGCAATGCACACAAATATTTTGAGAAACTAGTTGGTGGAAGAAATTCACATGGAAAACCACAGTCCAACTATTCAACAAATGTTTACCATTTCCAGAAATGTGAAGTTCCCCACATAAACACGAGTTAACCATATTTATTGAAAACAAAACTCACTTAAAACAAATGAAAGCATAACTCAGCACAATTTATTTATGTACAAGTCAGAAAACTCAAAAACAACTTAAGAAAAATAAGGTTTGAGAACCAGACCATTAACTGGCAGGTTCTCCTCCCATCCCTGTAAATCCTGTAACATATAGGTAGCAGGGCCAAGTTTAGCAGTGATTTGAAACGGTCCTACCCATAACTGTTGGAACTTAGTGTGCTTCCCCTTCTCATCATGGGGATGATCCCATTTTAAGACAAGGTCTCCTACTTCCAAATCCTTCTTCCCGGCTTTGTGCTTGTCAAACCATCTTTTTACTACCTCCTGCTGCTGTTGGAAATGTTCTCTTGCTTTGGATCTGGCCTCTTCCGCTTTCAGAAGATTGTATATTCTTACTTGGAGAACTTCATCATCCGACCCCCTAGACTCTTGAGCTAGTATGGAA
>LPNX011103668.1:2933-50774 GCA_001517045.1 Pseudotsuga menziesii
TTTTCTCATGTACTAGCTTCATATGTTTAATTCTTTTTTATATAAATCATTAATATATGTTTATGACTATGTACCAGAAGTCACTGCAGGTCATTATTTTTTGTAGGTGTTTTTGTTTTGATTATGTTTATGACTATGTACCAGAAGTCACTGCAGGTCATTCAGCCTGAAGTAGTTTTTCTATACAGAGTTTTGATTTTGTTTTGGCCTACCACACGCCCTGTGTCAAAGGTGGCAGAGCAAGAATATCACTGGAAAGAGGAGAAAGAGAGACAATAAGAACCTAAAGAGAAGACAACCAGAAAGAACTTAGAAGGGACTGCCACGTGAAATTGCTGCCAAACCGATAGAGAAGACAGAATCCTGAAGCTGCAGGTAAGAGATGAAGATCTCTCAGAAAGAAGATGGTATTGTGATAAAATTACTGAAAGGAAGATGGTATGTTTTCCTTGATTGTTGGCAGACTCTGCAATATCCCGTGGAACATCCAGAGAAACTTGAAAAGTTTGGTATGTCTCCCTCTAAGGGTTTCCTCTTCTATGGACCCCCTCGTTGTGGTAAGACGTTTCTTGCAAAGGCCATTGCCAATGAGTGTCAGGCCAACTTTATCAGTGTGAAAGGTCCAGAGCTCCTGACAATGTGGTTTGGAGAAAGTGAAGCTAATGTACATGATATTTTTGATAAGGCTAGGTAGTCAGCACCTTGTGTCCTTTTCTTTGATGAGCTTGATTCAATTGCTACCCATGCAAGTATTATTTCTATTTAAAAAATATTCTTAGGGGAATGAGGGGGACATTTTGCTAGGAGTCCCTAGATCCTCGGGACGCAGGAAACATGGGAAACACATCCTCGACCCTGTGGGATGCGTCCCCATGGAACACTGAATATAAGTTTAAAAATTGGAAAAATTATTGATTTTGGTCTGGTAACATTTCCTCCTAGGTGCCTTGAATTAGAAATTGGGATAAAGTTTATACAGACATCGTATTTGAAGTTTTGAACCGAATTGTAACTATCAAGAAAGCTTATTACTCTGATATAATTGCTTTTGGGAGACAAATAAAGAAGGTTTTCTTTTCTCTGGGCTTTTCCTTTATTAGTCACATGTAATGGTCAAGAGGTATCAAAACTAGTATTGTTTTCCTTATATCTGACAATGATTTCTTCCATGTGTTGTATGATGAATTGAAAATGTTGCTCTTATTCTTCATGTGGACTGGATATGTTTAAAAGAAGATTATATATTTTTTAATTTTTGATTTTTTTCTGTTACTGTTGCAGTTGTATTTGACAGGTCTCTAACATGGCTGGCAGAGGTGGTTAAGATTTACAATTGTTACATGGCTCTTAGAGGTGTGTTCCTTACCCTGAGATTATAATTCTGGTAGTATTTTGTTTCTGTACGTTGATTCAGAAGGTTATATGAAAGATCAAACTACTTAGTATGCAATTGAATTCATTACTCGGTGATGTGTTTGTAGATAAGAAGGAAATGTGTGTCCCCAACAAACTTTTATGTCATCATGAGCTTGGATTGAGTAACTGTAAATTTACAAGAAGAAATTTTAGGGCTGCATATGGAATGGCATAGAATATTAATCAGTTTGAGATTAAAAGATCTTTCGTGATAGAAAGAAAAATTGTACATTTTTCAGTCTTTGCTAAACCATGGTCCTGTAAAATTCCTATGAGCGAGGGATTTTTTGAACCTCTTTGAGACTTGTATGCTACAGCTAATAGTGAGAGTTAACATTGGATAAGTTGATTGGGGAGAGGGGCAGCTGATGTATGGTAAAGTAAAAACTTATATAAATATTTATATTTCCATTCAAGAGTTCTTTATCTATGGGGAAGGTTCAGAATGTTGGAAGAACAAATCCAATGATCTGTACTAACCAAACAACCCCGTGCTATTTGTTATTCTCCCTTTAAAGCATGATCTTGTCACAAGTTGGATGCCAGGAATAATTAATAGGAGGGTCTATGAGTTAAGAAACAAGACAAAAATGCTGCAAGTGGCTACAACCTGCGAGTTATTGAAGACAAAAACTAGAATTCATGTCAATGGAATATATATCAGCCCTTCCATACACCAAAAAGCATTGCCAACAAATGCCATGTCATGTAATATTGGGCCTGAATATGCTCTTTTGCCAGGGCTTCTAGATGATGTTGCTAAGAATTGTCTGGCACTTGTGCCACGCAATTATTTCCAGTCTATGGGGTCTGTTTGTAAGCTATGGAGGAAATTCCTTCAGAGCAAAGAATTCTATGTTGTGAGAAAACTGGCAGGTTCCCTGGAAGAATGGATTGAATCTATACTATTGTAACCAAAGTCTATATTATGCTATTTTGTATGTGGCTCTTCCTACTTGTTTATAGTCTCCATAATAAGATATGCCAAGGTTCTAGAAATAAATGAGCTTGTCGAGCTGAAGTTTTAGTCAATTTGGTTACCGGCTTGACTTTTAGCGTGTTGAGCTGTGCAACGTGGTAATAGTGGGGGAGATGCTGGGGGTGTGGCAGATAGAGTTTCGAATCAGTTGGTGACTGAGATGGATGGCATGACTGCCAAGAAAACTGTTTTCATTATTGGGGCTACAAATCGACCTGACATTATTGATTCAGCTTTATTACGACCCGGTTGCCTTGATCAGTTAATATACATACCTTTACCTGATGAAGCTTCCCGCTTTCATATCTTTAAAGCATGTTTGCAGAAGTCACCTATTGCAAAGGATGTTGAAATTGCAACTCTTGCTCAATACACACAAGGATTTAGTGGAGTTGATATTACTGAAATTTGTCGGCGTGCTTGCAAGTATGCTATTAGAGAGCACATTGAAATGGTAAGAACGTCTTAACATCAGTAGACCTTCCTGCTTGGAAGATGTTGAGCAATTCATCATGTTCCAATATATGATGATCAATTTTGTACATTAATATTTTTCCTTCGGGTACTTTTGGAAAGCAAGAAAATGCAAAATATTTGCTTTAATTATCAGTGCCTTGGAATATTTGAATGAATTTTGCTCTTCTGTCGTATGTAGGACATTGAAAAAAAAAAGAAAAGAAAAGAAAACCCTGAAGCCATGGACGAGGATGAAACTGAAGTTGCAGATATAAAGGCAACTCATTTTGAGGAATCAATGAAATATGCTCGAAGGAGTGTTAGTGATGCAGATATATGTAAATATCAAGCATTTGCTCAAACTTTACAGCAGTCTCGAGGTTTTGGGTCAGAATTTCGGTTCATAGATCGAGCAGCTACTACTACAGTCAGTGAAGGAACCAAAGATCCTTTTGCTACACAAACTGTTGTTGATGATGATGATGCATACATGAAGTAGTGTATGCATTTTATTGTTCTTGTCTTGGTTTGAGTCCACTTTGATCACCTCCGATACTCTCAGTATTATCTGACCAGTTATAACAGGGATGATGAGAAAAGTCTGCTATGATCAGACTTTAGTTCCTTCTATATGGATGCAACAGTTCACATGATTACATTTGTTATTTTGTGATGTTCTGATTGCTGATTATGCTCAGACATTTGATGCTATGTAAATGATGTCTTTTGATTCTTTTGAATAACAAAGGCTGGTATTTTTTCTTCTGAAAACTAATTAATATGACATTACATGATTTACATGTGTATTAGATTTTATTTACAAGTGTTGTAATTAATTATAATCTGACTGCATAATTCGCATGTGTATTAGATGAGAATAAATGTATGATTCTTTTTTATTGATTTAAACATAATATCATATTAAAAATGTATATTGATTAATAATGGACACCATTCAAACTACTAAAATATAATGACCATACATAAAGCGACTAAAAATGACTAAATTAGTGACCAATAAATGAGATTAATGACCAAAATTCGCAAATAAAATGACCAATAATTGAGAGATACACGACCAAACAATGAAATACAAATGACCAGAAAAATGACCAAAATTCGCATATCAATGACCAAAAATCGGTTTTGGTGGCTAATTTATGGTATTTTATTACGCGACCAAATTTGGTCATATTTTAGCTTGTCATGTGATCATTAATTTGGTCACAAATGTGGTCATATATTTGTTCATTGATTCAAATATATGACCAAATTAATGATCAACCGACAAGCTATAAATGACCAAAATAAAAATGACCAATTTTGGTCATGTAATAAAAGACCGCAAATTAGCCACCAACGATCGCCAAACCAAAAGTGGTCATTGATATGCGGATTTTGGTCATTTTTTTGGTCACTAATCTCTCATTTTCCACTAGTGCGAGTTCCAGAAAGATTCATGATGGATATAGGGGCCATAACAATTTAAAATGGAGAGAGAAGTAGAAGTGCCCCTCAACCAAGCTTTGAGGAGGATGCCAGCAAAAGTGCAGAAGGTTTTACATTTGACACAAAGGGTGTTCCAACCTGAGAGTATACCCCCTAAGATCCCAATGGAGCCGAGAGCACAAAATTCCTAACCGTGACGGATTTTAGAAAAAGCTAACAGTGCTGGGTAGGTACTATTCATGGTTTCTTGAAGGAGAATAATATCAGGCGAGAGAGAAGCAAAAATTCGATGGAGGCTTTTTTGTTTAGCCAAGCCCCCCAAGCCTCAAACATTAAGTGAAATAATTTTCATCAAGAACCACTTTGAGGAGGGGTCAAAGCTCTAAGGACCCGTTGGGTGGAAGACGATTGATGACGAGCCGCAATTTTAAGGCTAGTGGACAAGGGAGTGAACAGAGCAGGATCCAAATCCGAAGTTGAAAGAGGGGGTTTTTTATTTTTTCCTGATAGTTACATACTCAAACCGAATGGAGTCTAAGGGAAAGACCGAAGGAGAGGGGGGTTTTCACAGAAAATATTTCCAAATACTTTTGTAGAGAGGGGTCTACAAAAGACGGTGAGGAGACAGGATTGCGAGGAGGAGAAGAAATATCATGGGGACGGGGACGTGTGAGAGGAGGGAAATCAGAGTCTAAGAAGATAGAGGTCAGCTCAGAGTGGGAGGGAGGAGAAATAATATGAGGAAGAGAAGACAGGGACAAAGAGGAAGGAGGGACCTCAAAAGAGCCAGTGGAAGGGTCCAAAACAGGTAAACATCAAGACACATCAGGAGCAGTAACCACAACTGAGGAGGGAAGAATAGTATTTCCCTCCATGAAATCTAGAAGAATAAGTTCCTTTTCAAAGGCATCGTCAAAGAACGAGAAGGAATTAGTATAGCTACCTATTGTTGTGGGAACTCGAGAAGGAGATGAGGACTGCGTGGTGGGGATGTTGAGAATGGAAGGAGGAGACCACGGCATCAAGGGGGAGTGTTGAGCACTTAGAGAGGATGCACCTTGACGAAGGACCAGATATTGTCTACGAAGATGACCAACATCCATGCAGCAACTGCACCTGAAGGCATTAGAGGAATTTTGGGGTCTAAAAGGGGCCTCCTAAGGAAAATAATAAAATAATAGTTAAAATAATAAAATAATATTGATTAATTTTGGAGGAAGAAAGAAAAAAACTACTTTTTGTGTTCGTATTTTCGACATATCTCCCTGTGTTTTTACTCAAATTTCGATCGGAAGAGCTCGTTGGATGCGGAATTTGATTTTGCATTTAACGAGTACCCACACTGCATACTTTTAACGGACCTCGCTACCCCAAAAACAAGAAATACCTGAAAAAACGTGATGATGATGTCATCATCACTTTTTTCCAGGTATTTCTTGTTTTTGGGGTAGAGGGGTCCGTCAAAAGTATGCAGTGTGGGTACTTGTTGGATGCAGAATCAAATTCCGCATCCAACGAGCTCTCCTCATCGAAATTTGAGTAAAAACACAATGAGATATGTCGAAAATACGAACAAAAAAAGTAGTTTTTTTTAATGACAAATATGTCAATTCAACCATTATGGTTGACTTATTTTATTGAAATTTTATTGGTTCTTGAATTGCAACTCACAAAAACTTATTTTGGCACGTTTTCTTATAAGGCCCATTTTAGACCCCAAATTTCCTCTAATGGTATGTTGAGATAATCTAAATGCTGTGAAAATAAGAGTTCATGACACAGGATTTCCACATCTACCGGAGGACCCACAGATATGTCCATCTCCACCAGAATCTTGGCCATCCTTTTTTCATAAGAGTTCATGAAATCCTCCTGCAGCACAACAAACCGGCCAATAGTATTACCAATGCCCTCCAGCATGGTACGACTCCAAAGAGGAAAAGGAAAGGCCAGAAGTAAGACCCACAGATGTCGTTTCTTCACCCGCTCCTTGAGGGGGTAAAAAATCACATGCCAATGATCCAGAACTAGTGAGCCCTCACCTATATGCCATATAGAGTTTAGCACAGTCGTAGCATGAGTGTCTTCCAGAAAGACGATAACAATCCAACCTTTAGTGAGTAAACTAATCATAGGCACATAGGAGAGGAGCGACTTCCAGTTTTTCGTGGCCCAAGCATACCAGTCCTTTTTTCCCAGCTGATAGTATTATAGTCTACCAATAAGGGCTCGAGATCACAATGCTTCCCCCCACTCCATGAAAACATCATGACCCAGAACAAATCTAAGCTTCCCCTCCAGAGCTTTGTGGGATTTTGCTTTCCTACGCCTCTGAGAGCGAGCAAGGGTGGACTGAGGAACACCCAACGAGAGGTGAGGGGCAACATCCTTAAAATCCGGGATGGAACCAAGACAAGAAAAAACCTGACAAGCAGAACCCGCACCCAAAAGTCAACATGGACAGGAAACCAGGGTTAAGAGTAGAAAACCCTAAGGTTTGTGACCCGTAGAGAAGGCTAGGGTTATCACACCAACCAAGCCCAGAAACCTGAGAGCAAAAGGGGCTAAAGCAAAACCATTAGGGTTTGGGAGAAGAAACCCCAGAAAGCTAACAAAGGGAGGGTTTGGACAACACCCAACTTGGGTACAGAAGGCGAGAAAAATGACCTAGGTGAAAAAAACAAGTCGAGGTCAACCCCCAGAATCACAAGCTTCCCCCAAGGTGGTGAAAACAAGAAAGCGACGTAGTCAAAACCCAAAACCCCTAAAATCCAAAAAACCTAGGGTACAATCATGACAAGAAGAACATGCAAAGGTCAACTCGAAACTAGAAAAAATAAAATACTACGACAAATTCCCACTTTTTTAGAGACTGGTTGGTACTAGTCCTCCACTAGGAGGAGGAACTCCAGTCATCGGTTCCCACCAAGGAAGGGTTGCAAAGATAGAAGCAACATTTAGACCCAAGAATAAAAAGACGAGACCAGTACCCTTAAAAGAAGGAGGAAAAACAAAAATAGTGAGACTTCACCACCCCAGAGAGGAACAAGCATAGAAACAAACAATAAAACCATGAGATAGACAGAACCCTAAGCAGTAGTGAGTAGGGAATGCTAGTGTCATCCTGCAAACTGAAAGATACAAGGGAGGAGAGTCAAAAAAGAGACTCACCATGGAGAGGATCTTGCGCAACAGGAGCTGGAGGTGCAGTCTGCAGAACCCGGAGCGACGAAGGATTTATTATGCCTTTCACGCTACTCAAGATCACAATGAAGATTCTACACAACTGTTGGATCATAAAAAGTGCATTATAATTCTTTTATAAAATTTCAATGAGTAGAGTGTAGATTCAACAAGTTATCAATCATATGGGACTTATAGAGGCTAGAGGCTTCACAAAGGACTTTTATTCATGCTTCCATGGAATTGAATGTTGAAATCTTTAGAAAAAACCATAACATACTTCCCAAATGACTTTCCAAGAGAAAAATAAATAGTAACATTCAAATACAACTACAAAGGAAGGATTAGAAATCAAACCATAGATAACTAAAACAATTATGCCTCATATGTGGACTTATTGCCTAGTCACCACAAACATGAAACCCATTTTATAAAAGAAAAGCATCTCAAAGATTTCAATGCTCACAACATTTTACCCCTTTTTACTTGGAAAAAACATGAAAAATAAATAGTTTCAATTTTGCTCAAATATTTATAAACAATTTAAAACAACATTTTCCAAATATTACATTTTCAATAAATATATTTCAAATACTTTTAAAACATAAAAAATAAATACTTTCAATTTTGATCAAAGACGCATTGGCAAATTTGTTTTTTAGTTCTTAACTAAAATAATTAATACTATAATTGGACTGAAGAGGTGCATTCTACAACCCACTAGGGAAGAGATGTGTAACTCATTTGGTGCTCATCTTAGTGTTGACAAGTTTCTTTTATAAAAATTAATAAAATATTATTTAAAATAACTTGTTGGCTTAAATTATTTAGAATTGCATATATATAAAACAAGATAAATTAGATAAGCTAAAATTATAAACATTGGATTACACATTTGCACTGTCAAAAAGGGTTTGCATTTTGAGAGATTTGATCCATCGGGTGCTTGGTAAATCCCATTTTAGATGAATCTATGTTGGTTTAATTTTAGCAATTGAACTATTCATTAGTTTTTAATATAAGTGAAACTAGAATATGATCATGTCCAATGATAATTCAAGTCATTTCCTAATTATTTATAATCTTGGTTTTATATGTTTTTTTTTATATAATTAATGCAAATTTAAATAGCATAAACAAGAATGACTTTCCAAAGCAAGACACATAAGAAAATACCAAATATAAAAATAATTACTATTTTTAATTTGCTTGAAAAAATTATAAATTATGAAATTCATTCTTGAGAATAATATAAAAATTTATTTTGTACTAATTAGAAGCATATTCTCTAAAATTAATAATTAATTGTGTAAAATTATAAATTCCTTTCTACATAGAAGATGGATAAATGTGAATATGTAATTATTGAGTAAGAAGCAAAAGCACTCCAACTATTATTAAGTTGAAATTGTTAAAAGCAAGTTTAAAGCATTAAGTTAACTTTTAAAATAAATTTGGATTGAGATTTGTTAGGATAAATGCATAATTGTTGTTATTAAATCTAACTTCTTTAAAATCTTAAAAATTTGCTAAAATTTTTATTTAGAAACTTACTTTTATTGAAAATAAAAAAAATAGTTTAATATTTACAAAATGCATATATACAAATATATAAAACATAAAAATTACAAATGTGAGTATTATTACTATATAAAACAAAAAATTGAAAATCCACCCTTATAAAATATTATAAGAAGAGTTATTTCATCTATCTAAATGACGAAAGTGCTCTTTATAAAGAATGAACCAAAACATTTATTAAGAACCAAGTGGTAAAGGAGTCACTAATATACTTGAAAGAAACTCTTCCTATTTTGACCAGGTTTTTCATGTGTGGAATATTAAAACAACAAAAAAATATTAAAATATAGAATAATATTAAATTTTTTGTATATAAAATTAATTATAAAAAAATTAAATTTATGTTTTTAAAATTATATATATATAATATGATTCTCATTAATCACATGTCAAATTACAATACAGCAAGACAGTTAATAAAATATTAAGAAGACGATACATCAAGTCAAACTACAATAAAATAACACAGTTAATAATATATTAAAAATACGATACAAGATTGTTACACAGGTAGAACAACAACAACAGAGAATAACACGCTAAGCAGCCACATGACGCATTCAAGTGAGTTCTAATTAGTCAGCTGCAAACACCTCAGCATCACAAAGCACTTATTTTCTATAAGTATATATAATATGTAGCAAGTCTTTTACTTCCTCCATAATGAGTTGCAGGCCTTGGAGTACTTGGAGCTTGGTCCACATTTGTAGTCGTTCTCAGTAGCCCTAAGTTTGTAACAAATCCAATTTGCAACTTACTAATTACATAGAAATGGGGTATAAAACTTTTCCTTAAACATGTTCTCAATACCCAAGAGTGTTAGTACTTATGATTATCTTAACTCTTTTGACCAAACTTTGTAAATTTTCCTTTAAAGTTCAATCTAGGGATAAACAATATATTTAATTTGTTACTTGAAAACCACACATGGACTTCTTTACTAGTATTGCAATGAAATATAAATAGTGAGAGCATTCACAACATCACAAAAAAATATAGACGCAGTTATTTTAGGTATGGAAACCCTCGAAAACACCCAAGATGGGAAAACCGGTGCGAGAGTGAGATATAGAATTTATATTGAGAATATATGGAAGTATTTACAACCAGCAGATAGATAACCCAACCTCACGAATAACAACCTCTGCAAAATCACTGAATAACCCAACGACAAGGTACGACGACCCTACACAGGTGTACAGCCCTTACATCAACATTACGACCCAAATGTATGGAATCCATGCGGTGACATCAGTAGTATGAAATTCATACAACAACTGTACAACAACTATACAACCCTACTGCTTTGTATGGTGTTGTTCCTATGCATGTTCTATATGCTATCTAGCTCAACTCGGTACTCTAGTGAATATGTTGGGTAGGTTCTCTTCCATCTTTTCCATAAACTCCTATGTCAAACTTCTCCATGTCTGTATTTCTCCCGTTTCTGTGTCCTCTCCACCAAATCTCCTTTTAACTCAATGACTAAGAGAAAACCCTAAGCCTCACTATGGATCTATGGATGGTATCCTACGGTGAGAATCAATGGCCAAGATTAGATTATCCATGACTTAAATCTTTCACTTTTCACTTTATAAAAGTGATTCAATTAAAGTCAAAATCAAATTAGAATCATTAAAGTATTTTCCTAAGTCAAAACTTAGGAAAATCACTTTAATATATTTGGCTTCATGTTAGATGTATTTCTAGCATGCAACGACACATGAAATGCTAGAAGACCTTCCTTGTTGGCACATTCTAACAAACTTTACCCTCTATATGTTTGAAGACTTACTAGCACTTTACAATAATCTAGTACCATCATAGCCATATGTTACAAGCTATTAACTCATTACCTTTAAATCAAGATATTAGTTCTTTCCATTGAAAGCAAAATATTTAATAAGGGGTGTTGAGTCGTTTAAATTTGCAACTAGGTTTTCCACACACAAAATTTACTGAACTACGTACTTGTTATGTGACACTATTTATGTGACACTATTTCATGGCCCACTGTACCATCACATATCTATAATGAGTAACAACTATTAATCATCAATCATTAATGATAACTATATGCTTCTTGTGTACAAATTCTTACAATATATGTATAGACAACATGTCCAATTCTCATTCATTGGGTACAAATTAAAGAAAGACCAATATGTTAGAAATACATTATTTACAAAGTATTACTTAGGTAAATTTGCATAAATAAAAAAACATAAAATATAAATGCAAGAGAGACACCATTATATGTGGTTTACCCCAACCTTGGGGATACATCCACAAACAAATGTTACTCTTTTTATTAATATATCTAACCTAAAGAGGGGCAATTCTGTAGCACATGGGTTGCTAATTATTTTTATTTTTTTCAAGAGGCCTCTTTTCTCAAAATACCCATAGAATTTACACCTCCTCCCTATAAATATAAACAATATTTTACCGGATTATAAACATTTCTTCAAATATATAAGAACCACAAAGATCTTTGGTCGTTGTGAGCTGATTTTTAGGGGCTTAACCAGAGAAATACATAAATATGTATATAAATTTAAGATTTTGTGCATGTGAATACACCTTCACAAACTCAGTCTAGAGTCAATCAAGGATTTAAAAAAAATGCATTCAACAACAATAACGTATAGATCCCTCGACTAATTAAAAGCAATCAAGAACTATAAAGTTCAGAGCCCTCGGTTCTTCATAAGGAATCAACATCTATAAGGTTTAGAGGCTTGGGTGTTCATAAGAAATCAATAAAAACAATGAAGAGAGCCCTTGGCTCTTTGAAAGAAGTCAACAACTAAATGACACTAAATGACTTGGGGGCATCCGCTTTTTATAAGAAACACAGAGTTTCTGGAGATGGAAAGAGTAACTTATCATAGCTTAAATATTGGGAATCAACTTTCTCATTCAATAAGAGATCGCCCCTTTTCTTTGAACAACGATAGCGTCTATGATTATCATAAAATAAAGAACTCTAGATCTATGTACCAAAAGAGCACAATGGAAGTAATACTTCTGATTCCAATAGTCATCCAAATATATACATATATATGTCGAAAGTAATATGTATTTAATATAGAATAATTATTAATCCATTGCCCTTCAAAACATAATCCATTGCCATTCATGAAAGAATATGGGAGTGGCTCCTCACTGAGGGTCTGTCCTCCTCAAACATGCAAATAGGCTTATAAATAATACAACTATGACATATAATTCAAAGAGTGCTTCCCTTTCAATAGACAATTCTTCGTTTAATATTGAGGAAAAATATAAAAGAAGAATATTAATGAAATAGAACATCTTATTTTGGACGGTTCGAAGCAATAACATATAAATTTCAATGAGGCCACAACTTTAATGAAAGTAGCAGAGATATCGAGTGTGTTGAGGTTGATGCCCCGCTTCCTCCAAAAACTCTTGCTTTCTTTTCACTTGTGTGATCCCTTTTTTTTCCATCAAGGGTATTACCCTCAATTCCAGAACCATCTTCCATGGAAGGTGTTATCGGTTCCCCTTGTACTGAATCCCTCAACCGACAGTTCTTCTTCTTTGTCAACACATCATGCATATTTTGATGGGAACAGTTATAAACACGACTCTCTTCTCTTTTCTTTTCTTTATTCAACTGCAAGAAAAAGTTCTCGGAGAATTTCTCCGAACCCTAACAATTTTAGTTTTATCATTCTAATATACTTTAGACATTGTAGTTTATTGTTCAACGCATCTCTTTAAAAATAATAGCTATAATGGATTCTAAATATATACATATGTAAGAGATCGACCTCCTTTATGATTTTAATTCTCCTTTCACAACTAATAAATATATGTTCCTATTACAATAATATATATACTTTTTGAATGATAAAATTTTGGTCCTCGATTCTCTTTTCTTCTAGTGGGTGGTCACTTTTTTGGGTCCTCGGGTAGGTGATTAAGTCTTGGGAAATTGTAAAGTTAAGATAATTATAATTATCTAGGATAGTCACTTAATCTTATTTAAGCTTATATTATTAATTAAACTTTGCATTTAGAACAATAACATAGGAGTCTATTATTTGCTAGCTAACTAAGAGTCACTCACTGACATTGAAACATGTTGTTGTTGTTTACTTAGGGGCATATCCAGCCATGTTAATAACTGACTAGATTTATTGAAGAAACACCTACTAAAGATTAACTTTAAGTATAGAAAAAAGAGTAAATTTATGTTTTTGAAATTAAGTATAAAAAAATGATTAAAATTATATTTGTAACATTGATTTATATATCTTTTTCTCCCCGAACCACCCTCCTCCCCATTACCCCTAATCACCCCTCATATTTATTCATTATTTTATTTTAGAATAAAACAAAAACATTATGCTATAAAACAATTTTACAAACTATAACTTTTTTATATATAAATATAAATTAAAATATTGTAAAATATATAAAATAGTTATATCTTATTAAAATATATCTTTATATGAATAAATGATTTTAAATAACATAGAATAATAACAGCCTTTAGTTAGATAATTTCATACATTTTAAAACAATATCATTGCAATAATAATTTATACTTTCAATAAATATATTTCAGATATTTTTAAAAAATAAAAAATAAATTTGTTTTTTAGTTCTTAACTAAAATAATTAATACTATCTAGGGCTAAAGAGGTGAATTCTACAATCCACTAGAAAAGAGATGGGTAACTCCTTTGGTGCTCATCCTAGAGTTGACTAGTTTCTTTTATAAAAAGTAATAAAATATTATTAAAAATAACTTGTTGGCTTAAATAAAATTTAAATTATTTAGAATTGCATATATATAAAACAACATAAAATAGACAAGCTAAAACGATAAGCATCCGATTACACATTTGTAGTGTCAAAAAGGGTTTGCATCTTCAGAGATTTGATCCTTTGGGGTGCCTAGTAGATCCCATTTTAAATGAATCTAAGCTGGTCTAATTTTAGCAATTAAACTATTCCTTAGTTATTAATATAAGTGAAACTAGAATAAGATCATCTCCAATGATAATTCAAGTCATTTCCTAATCATTTGGAATCTTGGTTTTATATGTTTTTTTTATATAATTAATGCAAATTCAAATAGTATAAACAAGAATGACTTTCCAAATCAAGACACATAAGAAAATACCAAATATTGGAATAATTACTATTTTTAATTTGGTTGAAAAAATTATAAATTATGAAATTCATTCTTGAAAATAGTGTACAAATTTATTTTGTAGTGATTAGAAGCATATTCTCTAAAATTAATAATTAAGTGTACAAAATTATAAATTCCTTTCCACATAGAAGACGGGTAATTGTGAATGTGTAATTGTTGAGCAAGAATCTCAACCAAATCACTCTAAGTATTATTAAGTTAAAATTGTTAAAAACAAATTTAAGCATTAAGTTAACCTTTTAAAATAAACTTGGATTGAGATTTGTTAAGATAAACATATAATTATTGTTTTCGAATCTATTGAAAATAACAAAAATAACAAAATACATATTTACAAAGTTAGAAACTTATTTTTATTGAAAATAACAAAAATAGTTTAATATTTACAAAATGTATATATACAAAAATATATAGGACACAAGTACGAGTATTATTGTTATATAAAACAAAAGTTAAAAATCCACCCTCATAAAATATTAGAAGAAGATTATTTCATTGATCTAAATGACTAAAGTGCTCTTTATAAAGAATGAATCAAAACATTTATGAAGAACCAAGTGGTAAAGGAGTCACTAATATACTTAAAAGAAACTCCTCCTATTTTGACCACATTTACTCTGTAGAATATTAAAACAACAACCAAAACAATTAAAATATAGAAAAGTATTAAATTTTTTTTATATAAAATTAATTATAAAAAAAATTAAATTTATGTTTTTAAAATTATATATATATAATATGATTCTCATTAATCACATGTCAAATTACAATACAGCAAGACAGTTAATAAAATATTAAGAAGACGATACATCAAGTCAAACTACAATAAAATAACACAGTTAATAATATATTAAAAATACGATACAAGATTGTTACACAGGTAGAACAACAACAACAGACAATAACATGCTGAGCAGCCACATGACGCATTCAACTGAGTTGTAATTATTCAACTGCAGGCTCCTCAGCATCACACAACACTTATTTTCTATATATAACATGTAGCAAGTCTGTTACTTCCTCCATAATCAGTTGAAGGCCTTGGAGCTTGGTCCACATTTGTAGTCGTTCTCAGCAGCCGCTGTTTCCATCTCGTAGTCGAAGCCGAAGCTGCAGAAGCAAAATTAGAAACCAAATTAAAATTATCACTTCTGTGGTATAGATTCATTGCACATTTCAATGTTGAAAACCTATGATACTCAAAACTGATCACCTCATGTTCATGTTGTAGTCGTGGCTGGTTTCAACGATCTCCACTCCCAAGGAGTTGCCCTTCTTGCTGCCATCATTTTTAATAGCAGTAACACACAATCAAATATGAGCCATTAAAAACTGAAATAATTTAGTGAATCGTGATAATGAATGAATTAGGTTAGGAGAAAACTTAAAAGAAAAAAGAGGACATACTCGCATTGGGTTGGGTCGGCACAGCCACAGTCTTTGCCGTCAGAAGACATGTTTGCAGATTGTTAACAAACACAAGGAACGAACTGATACAAACGTTGGGGAAATTGCAACACACAGAATACGCTTTCCTTTTGCTTTTGTTTTGATTGTTGAGAAGAAGGAGCCTTCCCTGGCATTTATAGATGGCTGGAGCCTCGAGGTATGGTCCACAGACCCGCAGCAGCGATTAGAATCCAAAGAACAATGAAAGGCCCAAGACGCATGGTGGAATCTCTTCGAAGTGGGACAGGCATTCAATAATGATGAAGTGGGACAGGCATCTCAATAATGGATATTTCAACGTTGGACATTTCAGCCTTAAAGTGGGCTTGTTTTGGGAAATCCTCATTTTATACGGAACTTTTTGGATCGTCCATTTGTTTATCGTCACCATAAATTGAGACTGTCCATTTGTGTCACCAAAAGTAGAGGCTGAGGCTGAGGCTGAGGCTGAGGCTGAGGCTAATCCTTATCTTTTAAGTTTGGAAAACAATATGTCTTGATAATGTACAGTGCTTCATTAGTTATATGTATAACTTATATAAGCACTTAGAATTTGTATTAATTAAGTTGTATTTATAATCTATTTTGTCTTATTAATAATGAATTAGACTTTTAAACATATCAACAAGTTAGAAAGAAATGATAAGTTGATTATATCAATAAGTGTTTAGATATTATATCATATAAATTCTATTTTTTTAGCCAAGCATTAGATATTTATTTCATGATATTGATATCTTGTTATGATTAAATGCATCTTAATTAATATTTAAATAAGTTTTATTAAGAATTCAGTACCTAATTATTTATAAATTATAATTCAGTAAAATTTTATACTTCTTATTAATTTATGTTTTTTGTTTATTATTTATTACATAATATTTGTTTTATATTTCTTTTTTCTTAGTTTAATATTTATGTTATATCTTAAAAAGATTTTTAGATATCTAAAATGACGTGGTAATTAGTCTAGTATTTAATAGTTGTTTAAGAGTTACCTATTTTTACAAAACAAAATGGCTAGCTACTATCCTTCCTATCCAATTCATATATCAAATTTAAAAGATTAAAAGATTATAATTAATTAATAATAAATATGTTTATACATTTATATTTTAACTATAATCTGAAAATATTGGTTATAATACTAATAGATTTATAAATTTGTTATAAAACTAATCTATCTAATTTGCA
This sequence comes from Pseudotsuga menziesii, assembly GCA_001517045.1. Taxonomy (NCBI): domain Eukaryota; kingdom Viridiplantae; phylum Streptophyta; class Pinopsida; order Pinales; family Pinaceae; genus Pseudotsuga; species Pseudotsuga menziesii. Next base: position 19,835 of record LPNX011103668.1, read on the forward strand.
TTAGATTTCACTTTCATAAAAATTTTAATATTAAGATTAAAGATAAACATAAAGATTGCCATGTATAAATTTTGTAGATGTACCCACTAGTCAAAACACACCAAGAGGTGATTAAAATGTGGTCTAGGAGCTACAAATCTTTGCATTTAATATGCCTTATTATGCATGCACAAGGCACTCTATATAGGGATGAGTTAGCATTCACTAGCTATTAGTTTTGAGTTGACTACCAAATTTTCAATACTTTACAAATTGAATTTTATATTTTTCATTATTATTATAACTTTATTAATATATGGTACCATTGGCTTATGACTTGCAGGTCTTACTGCGAAGTGGACTACAGTGGAGTAGGCTGCATGTACACGCGGATATTAGCTTAAAAGTCACGTATACCAACAAACAGGTGTTTTTTTCAGGACTTTCTTGGATCATCAAAGTATAATTCGAGCAAGGGGGGTCCAAAGAGTCTGCACAGTGACATGGAAAGCCTTAAAGGTGTCATCTACCAAGTGTGGTAAAATAAGATAACAAATACCCCTTCATGTGTGAGGTCAGAGGGGTAACATGATGGCCAAAATACATTATATCCATCCGATAAGTGGAGTAATGAAAGCCCAGGTGGAATAACAAACCACTCATCGGTACAATACAATGATAAATCCTAGCATGTGACTGCAAATATACATGTAGCAGTCCCAAATACATAAGAGTACAATGGCCATGAATAGGAATAATAGACATATGTCACATGTGGTCATCGCTACGTACAATATATAGTGAACAAGATCTCCATAATGGATGAAAATATCTGATAATATAATGGAATCTCGTCATGAGAGTTGACATCTCATAAATATTGGCACGATCAAAGAGGTAGTACATATGGAATGCCACCAAGCTTGGAGGTCTTCTACGCAAACCGCTATGAGTACATATCCCATCACATGAATAAAGGTGTCAAGGTCAAAGATGATGGGCCATCGTCTCATTACCGTTCATTGATGTATACCGTTAACACATGCAAGATATCACACTGATAATGATAATGGGAATCAAGGTACATATTTGTTATCATTTTTGGCAGTTAAATTATTCATTTAAATACATATTTTATTATCTTCTGTATATTTTATGACACGCAAATCGTTATTCAACCTCAAGTATGAGTGTATTTAAGGTTTATATGAAATCTTTTTATTTATCATTTTTTATGGTTTTATTAATTTAAAATAACATTATTAAAGTGGATTTGATATATTAATTAATTTATATTATTGTTTGTGGATTTTATAATCCTTTTGGGATAAATTAATAAACATAACATATTCAGCTTGCCTTTCGCACAGCATGTCTAGATCGACGTCCAGCTTGTCATCTAGCTCGTTGCGTGAAACTTGCTAATGGTTTACCAGATGTTGAGACGTGCTGCTGTAGATTGCAGTCCTGAAGTGCGCTAGCAGATAGACACTCCATTAGCCCTAGATCGACGCCCAACGTATCTAGATCACGGATCAACCTTCTGTTCAACTCTCCAACCAGATCGCCCATCAGGTTGCGCGTTGCTGAGAATTAATTCTGGGCATTTAAAACGTGAAATAGCTACACACGAACTATTATCCATGCATCTGGGTGATGAATCTGTGTTCTAGATGTTTTCTAGCCTGCATTCTCCTTTGGTCACCACCACATCAACCATCCACGCACTGGATTGATGCATTCAATCCACTCTCTAGAAGAGTCGCCACTACACTCTCCTCTGTTTGCCATCAGTCACGTGCTGCACTTAGGAAGGAACCTGTGCGCCATCTCTACAAATCGTTCACGCTGAAGAGAAACCTGTGAGCCACCTCTGCAAACCGTTCACACTGAAGAAGGGAGATTCCTGCGAGTTGGCCTGCGATCAGTTATGTGCCTTTAAGATCGAATAAATTTAGAGAGCAGTCGACCACTAAGGGGTTGACTTGCTCATCCTTGTAAATCATTATATATAGTAGCCTATGTGAGAGAGATGGAGTTAGCTAGAGAAATCAGCCAGTTAGCAGAATAAGGAGAAGAGTTCCTCATGTGATTTACTCTTCAACATTGTATTTCTGTTCCACCATCTGAATAAAGAGCTGTATGTATTCCTGTTGAAGATTGTGTTTGAGTAGAAGTCAGCCAAGCATCACCCCTGATTGCTAAGAGGGATCCTCATCAACCAAAGGTTTCTTTTCTTGTTTATTTCTTTCATTTTTTTTGTTGTAGCTAGTTTAATTCACAGTCTGTTTTATTTATGTAATTCAATTTTACTTCTTAATTAGATAATTAGATTGCATGCATAGTTTGCTTTCAGCTCTAAATTATATAGTTTTCTTTCATTCATTTCATTTTCAGTCTATTGTTCAGTTTATTTCCAAGTTAGATAAAATAGATTGATGTTTATCAAGTTAAGTAGATTTAATTCAGTTTATTTCATTTCTGTTTTAATTATCAGTTTATGCAATTTACATTTCAGTTTATTAATATGCAATGGTTTCTTTATGCTTTTGTTTATGAATTTCCTTAAGCTTCTTTTGCTATTAGACCTCCTTAATAAGTAGGTTTGTTTATTTTTTTATGCATTAGAATTACATCTGCATGACTTCAGCTGAAGATTAGTTCATTTAGGTTAGTTTTTACCATTTTAGCTATTCATCGTGTCATTCGAACAGTCTCTTCAGTCTATTATTCAGCCACCCCTTTCGGACCCACAGTTTAGTCTGTCATTCAGTCCTTAGTTCTCTTTTTAGTATTTTTATGTATTTTAAGATTGTTTTTAGTTATGTTTTGTTAATGTGTGAATTATGTTTTGACTGTAATACTTAGGTGTTAGTTTTATTTAACATTAAAGCTAAATTTTAATTGTTTTAGGTTATTTATTAAAGTTTTATTATTTTCCTTATTTCTTTTTGTTTTGAATGTGTGTTAAGTTGTTTTTGTTTCTTGAATGTTATTGCTGATTTTGTTTTAATACTGTATTATTTTTTGTTTATGCTTTTTGATTTATTCGTTTGTATGTGAGATTTAGTGTTACATGTGTTTTCTTTATTATGTTTCTAGGTTGTCTCTTTTATGTTGTGTTCTTGTTGAAAGAACTTGTAGGACAAAACCTAAAGATATTTCTTTTATTAAGTTTTCTACTTGCTTCTTTTATCAAGTTTTCTTTATTAAGTTTTCTAGTTGCTTATAAGTTAAGTTCTTCCTTGTACCCTAGTTTCCCATTTTAATAGTTAATTGTTGATTGTATTTAAGTTTAAAGTTTATTATCAATTATTTAGTGTATTACTTTGTCTCAGTTTAATTACTTTAATAATTTCATTTTTAGGAGTTTGACTCGATTTTTCATTTTGAAAGATCTTTCAATCTTTTGTTTATTAAAATATTTACATGACACCCTCTACCTTCACATATATTTTGTGTCAACTCTAAGCTTACAAACCTTGGTTTACAATTAAAGAATAGGTGGATTAATTTAGACATTATGTAACACCCAACACTTTTGGCACCGTTGTTGGGGAGTTGTTCTGTAAGGTAGAGTAGAATTCATTATGAAGTTTAGTAATAGGTTGGTAGCGGGAGAGCAATAAGATGAGAGGTAAGAACCTGTGCATCTATTATAATAGTCGCCCCCAAACCTAGCAACAGTAGTAGGATAGGTTTTCTTTAGTTTAAAAGTCTTTCATGAGTAGAATTAGAGATCCTCAAGGTAGATATGTGAAGGCCAAATTTTTTATTGAAGTCTCCACTAACTACCGTAGGGGACATAATTCCCCAACTAATGACTCACCAAAAAGGTATCGAAAGACACCTATAGGAATTAGTTCTACCTTTAAACCTAAGGAAAATCCCTTAGAAGATATTACTGGAGAAGCCATAGAAGGAGAAGGAATATTGGCAGAAGGTACTAAGGACTCCATTCTTGAGGAAGTTCAAGTGGATTAGCCATTAGAAACCTTTAGCCCTCCACTAGTTTCAAACCCAATTAACACAAATTTCTCACTAGTAGGAGATCTGAATTTCATTGACTTTGTTGATCCTGCTCAAGTAAAATCTCTCTTTGGAACCTCAGTAGATCCAATTATCTCACAAATTGAAACTTCTATCATAGAACCTACTATTCCTCTAGGATTCAATAAAAACATGGTTAATAAGAGGAAGATATCTCCTGAAAAAGAACGTTGGGATGACCAATTATCACCTCAAAAGGATACTCCTAAATATATTTATGTTAAGAATCTAGCTTATATGGAGAGACGGGGAGAAAATCAAGATCACAATGAAGTTAGAAATGAAGAAAGAGAAGGGGAAAATTGAACTAACGCTACTTTTGGGTTCCCTATCTTATATACAATGCATGATGTAACTATGAAAAATATCCCTCCTTCCTCCTTACCTACTTTCTATGGAAAAAGCAATGAGGACCCGAACACATTCCTGTTCGAGTTCGATATCCTTTGTAGGAGTTATAATTATCTACAGGACGCTCACAAACTAAAATTATTTCCCACTACACTAAAGGATTCTACCTTGATATGGTTCATGGGATTAGGAGAATCTACTATCACGACTTGGGATGATATGAAAAACTCATTCTTGCAAAAATATCAAGAATACTGCAAACCTAAGGACTCTCGACATGATATATTCAAGATACAACAAATTGAATACGAGAGCCTGGTTGACTGTCTTGATAGGTTCATTTATACATTATGTTAGTGCCATAAATTGTTCCAGACTACAAGAAGAACAATCCCACAATATCTAAAATGAAACAAAGTAAAACTGTCTTTTTGTATTGTTTTGGTATGAAATTTTCATAAACAAGAGGGTAACATTAAACAAGCTAAAACAAGTACTAAATCATATAAATATTAGATACTGAGATGAATCATATATAACAAATAAACTAGAAAGAACAAAGAAAAGTGACAGAGTTTCACCCACAACTTACAAGAATTTCATGAATAAGACATTATACAAGAAACAAAATTGCACATTGAGTGATTTAACAAACCATTAATGAAAATAATAAGGGCTTATCAATGATATATATCATAATTAGTCTGGAAAATTACTTGAGAGTTTGAATCTTAGCTTGACATATTAGCTTTTGAGCCTCCCCTTGCAAAAAACTCCACCCCCTATACCATCTAATTTCTTTCTTTTATCCTCATTACATCCCCAAAAAAATTACTCAACTACATAACTAAATTTTAGGTCAAGTTCTCGAAACTGCTACTAAACTGATTATTTTACAAAATAAACTATTATCTTTACAAAAATTAACTATAAGACACCTGTCAGAAATGATCTTTTAAACATTTTTGGCTGCTTCAGCCATAAGTGCTATCCCTTCCAGAGCTTGTGATTTTCTTCTGGTTCTTTGTTGCTCTATTTCCAAGTCTTCAAATCTCCTTGACAGTTCTTTATTCTGTTGAGTTAAATCTTGTATTTTCTAATTCAACTCGTGGTAATGTGTGTTAATATCTTCAAGATATTCTCTTAACCTCCTATTTTCAATGATCAAACCCTCATTTGTTTCATTAATAAAATCAATTTGATACTTATATTGTTTAATAGTCTTCTGAATATTTTGATTCTCTGAGTCTATACACTTACCCTCTTGAAATGAAGAATCTTTCTCTAATAACCAGGGAATATTCAGTTTCTTGAAAATTGCATCATCATCCTCTTGTTGCTGATCTGCTACCACTACAGGAACCTTTTGAGAGCTATCTTCTTTAATAATGGAATATTTTGACTGTTCTATAGATCTGCTTTTTACTGAAGATGATTTCATAGTCAATAAATCCTCTTTATTACTATCTACTTGTTGATAATTTTGGTCTTCATCTTCTTCCAAACATTCTTGAGATGAGGAATCTTCTATTACAATAATTTTGTCCTTCATCAATCTAGGGTTTAAGAGATTTTTCATATTTAGTCTCAAGTTATTCTTTGCTCTTGTTTTGGGTCTCCAATTTGATTCTCCTATCATTGCATAAGACTTCCCATGAAACTTTATACTGGAAATTAATAAACCTTCATTCTTTGATTCAACCACTGAGTTTCCTTTGAACTTTTTACTTGGAATTTGTATGTTTTCATCTTGAAGCTTGGCTAGAACAATAACATATGTTATGTTTTCTTGAATATCAATGAATTCTTGATCATGTTCAACTGATTTCTTTTCTTTTTCCTATTTCAAACCTGCTGCCCGAACTTCTTCTAGATTTTTAGAAACTTCTATCTGATTATCTTCATCAATCTCTCTTTGCTCTCCACATTCAGGTTCTTCGCGCTTCTAAGCAGTAGACTCTTCTTCAGCATTCTCTTCTACTGACTCAATATTGACTTCCTTCTTCAATCTTTTAGCCAGGATGTGAATTTTATTCATCTGTCTCTTTTTTTACTGGTCCTCTTTTTCACTCTGAAACCCTGACTAGAAAAAGAAGTAGTCCCAAGTTTTACCCTTTTTCTGAAGCACAGTACAAATGATCAGTTTTATCAATCCATGGTGTAAGATAGATTGATTGATATGATCTTTATGTCGCTTTACCCTACTTGACATTTTCTACAGGATATTTAGGAAGAAAAAGGGAAGATTCATCCTTGACTCTTGGTTTAGATGATGTATAAATATGATGCGATACTTGTAGATAGAAGCAAATATACCCTCAAAAGTTATATAACTTTGTAAAAAAAAATTAGGCTCCCTCCACTCAGGTTTGAAATTATGTACATGCACACCCTCGCACCAATCTACTACAACCTCAGGAAATAGGAAATCCTTTGAATTGAAGAAAAATGGCACTTTAAAACCAAAATTCACCCTCATCTGCAATGTCTGTTTCTTCAACTATCAGCTCTATAGTTAACTCAATTTTAAGGGTATTGAACAGAATTGTATATTTCTCCAATCCTTGGGAAAACCCATATGATGCTTCAGAATGATAACCATCAATTTTTTCAAAATACTTAAATCAACCAGATCTCTAGAACAATTTTGACATTTAGGAAAGCTTTTATCCCAACCCATATCAGAAGGTTCGACCCTGTTGGTTTTTCCACTCCTCTTCATCTCTCTGCGCTAAACCCTAACTGTATCTTTCTTTCAAATATATTAGGAAAATTCAAAATTATTCTCTACACAATGCGATTAATAACTCAAAGAAATCATATTTCCCAAGATTACAATTTTTTATAATGTCATAAGACTATGTCAATGTTGCCCCTAATCTTGGTCAATAATTTCTCTACCTAAGCATATAGTTATGGTGATGATGAACTAACCTCCTATGTTTGCAGTATGATGTCTTCAAAGAATGCATACCAGCTCCTAGTACCTTACTATGCAACCACCTAAATCTTTAACCGCTTTCTTCACAATTTCGTCCAACAAACTACTGACAGCTATAAACATGATCTCTGAAGCTTCTTATATTCCCATCAAACTCATCACTACCTTTAAAAATGCTCAAGAATGCGCTATCATAAATACTTAATAAATTCCACTCTTCAAGACTTCAGACAGTTGGAATTCACCTGCAATATATTTACCCTATCTTGCACACTTGTCATAATGATTATTTAGGCCTATACACGTATCATTTTGTCTTTATAGATGTAAAACCTCCATCATTTGGGATTTTGAACAAGCCAGGAGTTGATATGATAATTTTCAAATGCCTCGATTTTCTTCTAGCGCTTTAGCTCACGGTTTCTCCCTTTTGTGCTACAAGAATCCACTTGATGAACATTTTTGACAAATGGCTCCAAAACAAAGGGTTAGGTAATATAATTCAACTTAGATCAAACCTTATGTCATAAATATTACACCTAATAATCCCATAAAAACTATAAAACCAACAAAATAAAGTAAATTAAAAAAGAAATGACATGAAATCAAATAAAAATATGCTCAACATTTCTAATACCTCAAAACCAAACTTTAAAATTTAAAACAAATAAGAAAACAATGCTTTGGGGAAAATGAAAAACATGTAATCTAAAAAAAAACTAGCTATAACATCTGGCTCCTGTTGCGGGATGAAGTCCTCCTTGTGAGGCTTCAAGAACCTATAGAATAGTGCCTTCTGCCACCTAATTGAACCTATCTGCTACTCTGCAAAACATCCATTAGGCTATGAAGTCTTTACTCAATCTCTATCACACTCGTATATACAATGAAGTAACAAATTTCTTACCCTCAATAGCTATAAAAGCGTTTGAGGAATCATCCATTTACTAGATTGGATAATTCCTCACCTTCCAAAGTCTGCAATATGAAGGTATTGTTTTCCAACAGTTTAGAGACTATGAAAGGACCAAACCACAAACTATCAAATATACCATGCTTACCTCTCTGTTCCTTTCTAGCATCCCATCTTAGTACTATATCTCCAGAGGAAAAAGTGTTTTCTTTTATCTTCTTGTCAAAACTTTATTTTATATTCCTTTTGTGTATTTGAGCTATTTTTTCCACAGCTTCACGTTCTTACTGTAGTTCAATTAGTGCATAAACTGTCCTTTGAATATCACTAGGTTCCTCTAGACCATCTTGAAATAATTTCATCACTGGAATACCTAGTTGAACCAAAAAGACCACATCAGTGCAATATGCTAATTGAAAAGGAGAAGTTCCAATTTCTTTCTTAGTTGTTATCCTATCTTCCCAAAGTGCATATTTTAACATGGAATTCCATGACCTTTTATTTTGACTCAACAACTTCTTGATGGTATGAAAAACATTCTTATTTGTTGATTCTGGCAACCCATTCTCTTAAGGATAATAAGGTGTTGAATGCTTCAAGACAATCCCATTTTGTTCACAAAATGAAACCATAGATTTAGAGTTGAAGAATTTAGCATTATCAGTTAATAACCTCTTAGGATAGCCAAACCGGCTAAGAATATTCTCTTGAATGAAACTAATTATCACCTTATCATTTTCATTTCTAGTGGGAATTCCCTCCACCCATTTGGTGAAAAAATCAATGGCCGTGAGGATCCATCTATGCTGTCCCAAAGATGCAGGGTTTATCTCACCTATGAAGTCTAAACCCCATTGCTGAAAAGGGGCCATTACTGCAATGGGTTTCAATGGTAAACAAAGAACCTTATGTTTACCAACAAACTTTTGACAAGGAATACAAGCTCTAACATGCTGATATGCATCAGAGAACAGAGAAGGCCAATAATATCCAGACCTTAGAATTTTATAAGAAGTAGCCTTCCGGTATTTGTGTCCGCCACAAGCGCCTTCATGTGATTCTGAAATTACTTCCTAAACCTCTGATTTGTCTAAACATCTAAGAAAAATACCACCTGGATCCTTCCAATACAGCTGCTGATCTACTAAACAGTATTTAGTAGCTTTTAATTTCAATGAAATAACTGCCTTTTTTTCTAAATGTTCAGGACATTGCAAATACAATAAGAAATGAACAATGTTTGCATACCATGTAGATTCTACATACTACTCCATAATCTTTTCCTTCTCTTACTCAGCTTGCAATTCTTCCTATATAGGTTGTTCTGCCATCAGATGAAGGCCTAAAGCTTCATAGTTTGAATCAGGAAATAAATTTGCCTGACCTTGTCCTTTCACCAAATTAGTAGGACTGATTTATACATCATACTCCATTATCTTAGAAATCCATTTTCCTCGTTTCCCTTCACTAGCAAGCTGAGTTAAAATATCCTTAATGGCAGCATTGGGAACATAAGCAATGACTTTTGGATGCAAGACATAAATTATGAAAAAATTTAATTCCTTTACCAGTGAATAAGAGTGGTTTTCCAAGGTATTGTACTTCAACTCCGAATGCCTAAGGGTCTTGCTGAAAAATGAAATTGGTTGCTCCAATCCATCATCATTTTTCTATAACAAAACAATAGCTACTGTGTCCTATGATGCCAAATAAAGGGTCAGAAAATATTTCAAAAAATCAATGCTCACTAGCACCAATTTTTGTGTAAGAGCTTGCTTTATCTTCTCAAATGAATTCATGGCATTTTTTGTCCATTTAAATTCCTGATCTTTCTTCAACATAGTTGTGATCTGTTTAATAGTTTCGTCAAAATTTGGTAGAAATCAACGCAAAAAATTAATTTTCCCAATAAAAGATTGCACATCCTTCTTACTTCTAGGAAAACTGATTTTTAAAATGTCCTTGACTCTTTCTAGATCAATATTTATCCCATCAGCTGAAACCAAATTCCCTAATAGTGTAACATCCCCGACCCTCCAAACAACGAAGAGGATGCTACCATACATCAAACATTCGGGCAACTAGCCCCATGAACATGTACATACATATAGAAACCTGAATGCTTAAACATACTACATACTAAGATGGATAATCATTCATATACATAGCGGGAACAAAACATACAATTCAGCATTCAACATGTCCATCATCATAATTCCTTAACAGTAAATAAGATTGCAAAATAGATTAGTCAAGAATACTTATCTTATAAGAACTTTCCTGCAACCAACTACGTCGCTGCAACGTTCCACCCAACCATAGGCCAACGTTCTCCTTAATCTCTCAACAACACTGCCATCCTTGAGCAGGGCATGATTGCCCAAGGAATAAGGAACTAGCAGGCTTATACATAGCCAAGGATAAAAAAACATGCCAAGCCAACACAATTAGGTTTATCAGGCCATCCATGAGCTGGGAAAGGATAAATGCTAAGCTGGTGAGCTCATTACAGACCTAGGGACACCTAAAGCATAGCTAGCCTGAACTCTAAGACACCCACACACACCCAACAAAAGGAGTCAGTCCCTTCCCTGCTACACAATCCCTTAGGCCCTGACTTCCCTTCCAGTGCTATTCAGTGGTTGTGGAGAAGAAAGCTAGCCCTCTAGCTCTGTCTATGTGGTTCCCAAACACACCAGGTTTATCAAGCAAACCAAGCCCTCTTCCCTAATCCAACACAGTCCGAAGACCAACCACTACATACATGCAGTCAAACAAGCGGTTCACATCTTGGACAAGGAAAACAATTCCTGAGTTGTTCTTGGCCCTTTCATGGCCAAAACGACTCCAAAACAACCTACAGTAGCCCCAATCGTGACAGCAACAACAACCAACCAAAACATGGGGAGACAATATCCCGTTCTCAACAATGAAGCCATGGAAACTTACACAGTCGACAATGGAGGAAGTAAAACAGACTTCCAACCTGTGTGTGGGGGAAATTTATAATTGTGGGTATCTCGGACATTTTTTTCAAGAGTGTCAAAGTCCTGCGAAAATTTCTACATATTTTAAAGAATTTGATCACACTCTCAAATAGTGTCCACAACTTATTGTGAAATGGTGGGCTAGAACCGTCGTTAACCCTAACCCAGTGCAGAATATGAATCCAAACCCCAATCCAAATATTTAGATGATTTATGTCGAGCTAAGACAACCCAACATTCTTCTAGTCACAAGAAGAGGTGCTACGATGGGAGCAGACCAAAGTACCCAGCAAGGAAAACCACAGGTAAGACCTTCGACACAAAATAAAGCTTTGCTAGATGTTCAACAAGAGAAAGAAGTCTTCTTGGAGGAGCGAAAAGACTTTGTTTATACCAATTAACGTCGACATATGGACAATCCTAAGAGCTATGCCCGAAATATTTGAACAACTAATCAAGAAGCCACCAATGAAAAAGGTTAGTAAGCTCAACGAATTTTTCAAAATTTGTTTATCACTAATCCATGATAAAGGTGTTGTCACAGAATTAACAACACTCCTACAAGAAACCACAGAAGACCTACGATGTGAGAAAAGAGTTAATCATATTGGGAAAAAAGTGAAGATAGGCCGAGAACTGCGAATGACTACGCAGATACGAGATTATGATATGGACTATATCATATTAGACTTGGCTCAGATGTCAATATCTTGACAAGACAAACATGAGAGAGAATGAATAAGTTGTGACTAGACTGGTCTCCTATTCAACTAAGGCTTGCAAACCAGTTAAAGGTTCTACTAATTGGTAGGCTAACCCAAGTACCTGTGGAAGTCGAAGGGTTGAGAACATATGCTGACTTTGAATTTATTGACATTTTCAATGACACAAATCCATATCCTACACTTGTAGGAATTGATTGGGAAATATACAACCAAACTATTATAAAATTTAAGAAAAGGATCTTGTCTTTTGAATATTCTAAAATAAGAGTGGTTACGCCCATTGATCTGCTTGAAGGACAATGATATGTCAATACTATGCATAGAGAAGGGAAAGACAACTATCTGGACCAGCTGTATAACATCATGTCTTTGAAGGAAGGCTATATTAACCCAACAACTGATGGAAACCTGAGTTGGCATAGTGTAATCTCATGCACGTTCAACTTAGACGATGCTATGGAAAATTGGCAGAACAAGATGCATAAGTATCCATGTGTAGATGTGTGAGAATCAAGAGACTTGTTCGAAGGGTAGGAGCTGAAGCAAGCTCATTGCCTACATATGAAGGATTGCCTAATATTGCATTTTTTTGGAAGAATTTGAATAGAAAGTCACAAAATCACAGTGATTGTCTGCATTGGACTATGTGCTAAAAGTCATGCCCTCTAGATGGTGGGGTACACACAAGAAACCTATCTCTGAATGTCCACAATGCAAAAGGTTAGTGGATATCACATTTGGTGAAGAGATTAGCTTCCCTAATATGAAATATATAGGACTGACAGATCTTGGAAAGCATATTGAGAAATTTCATAGAATCTGGAAAGAACATCTGTGATAGGAATGGGTTCATTGATTCATCCGCACTTTTTAAATTGTCCTGAGAATTCGGTACACTTCAGAAGAGCTGTGACAAGGAACCATTTAGTGGGAAAGCTTAGCTATAATATTTACCCAGACATTTGATTTCACAAGCAAACATCCACTCCAACAGTGGATGTTGCACTATAGGTAATACAGAAGAAGATATTTGAATAAATCCTTGCTACAGACACGAACTTCCTTCAGCGTAATATGACTATACATAACTGGATGGAGTGTTATAATATCACGGGAGAACTGAATGACGATGACCCACTAGAGATAAATATACCTGAGTCAGAAGGTATATGTACAATAGAGGGAGCTTCTATAACCACATACCAGTTCCTAAAACCACTGAAGATTAAGAAAGCAAATATTGGTTCAAATGAAAACCCGAAGTTTGCCAATATTGGAGATTACTAGGATGATGAGACTATGGGAAAGATCATTGAATTATTACATGAGTTTCAGGACTTATTCCCTACAATTTTTTCTGAAATGAAAGGAATATTTGGAGACCTTGGGAAACTGAAGATACACTTGAGTTCTAATGCAAAAATGGAAAAACAACGACCGTACAGACTAAACCCATGTTACAAGGAGAAAGTTAAAGAGAAACTTGACCGAATGCTAGAAGCAAGCATAATAGAACTAGTTGAGGAATCAGAATGGATCAGTCAAACTATGGTACAAGATAAGAAGACCTCAGGGGAAATCAAAATTTGTTTTGATCTCAGAAAATTAAATGATTCCAGCTTGCATGATCCATTTTGGACTCCATTCATGAAGGAGGAATTGGAGAACGTTGGAGGACAAGAAATGTATTCATTCAAAGACGGTTTCTGAGGCTACCATTGGGTTATAATCACATAAGAGGATGCTACCAGTATAGGGTAATGCCCTTTGAACTCAAGAATGTTCTTGCAATCTTTTTTAGAATTGTAGTTGCTTCCTTTAAAGATTATATACAAAAAATTATTGAAGCCTACTTTGATGATTGGATAGTTTTTATTTCTATAAAATATGACATAGAAAGTCTTAGAATGATGTTGGAACGATGTTTCCAATACCAAATTTCCCTTAATTTGAGGAAATGTACTTTTTGTGCACCTTTTGGGGCTTTGTTAGGCCATGTGGTCTATCATGATGGGATTTTGGCTAATCCAGCTAAAATTTCCATCATTATGGATTTACCACCACCTACCATAGTTAAACAATTAACACCAACTCTAGGACATACGGGATATTACAGAAATTTCATCAAGGGATATGCACAAGTGACTGCTCCGATGGAAAAATTGTTGACAAAATACACTAAGTTCCTATGGAAAGATGAATTCCAAGAGATTTTGGATAAGTTGAAAAGAAAGATGGCTGCTGCACCCATACTTATATTTTCGATGCATCCTCTGTGGTGCTTGGAGTGGTATTGACACAACTAGGAGAAGATATTGACCACCCCATTTCTTTTGCTAGTAGGAAGTTACCAACCGCAGAAAATAAATGCACAACAACAGAGAGAGAAGGATTTGAAATGGTCTATGCATTGCAAAAAGTTAGACATTTCTTACTGGGGGACATTTTAAAATGTACACTAATCATTCTGCATTGAAATATTTGGTTAACAAGCCAGTGTAGGGGGGGAAGATCTACCGGTGGCTTCTCCTCTTATAGGTATTTGAATTTGAGATAATTTTCAAACCGGGTCAATTAAATTTGGGACCAGAACACCTATCAAGAATAGAGAGTGGAGAATAACCCACTAGTATGGAGGATAATCTCCCAAATGCACAAATATTTGTGATAAACGCCATTGATAACTAGTATGAAGATATCATACCGTTCCTAAATATGTGTTTTGCACCAGCTGAGTTCATAATAGAATAGAAGAAATAGTCGGTAACATGAGTTGCATATTTCCAATTGATTGTTGGCCACTTGTATAAACTAGGCCCAGATGAAATACTTCGACGCTGTGTTTTTGAACATGTGCGACTTATTATTTTAAGTGAAGCACATGCTGGTGTCATAGGAGAACACTATGCATGAAAGGAGATGGTGTGCAAGATATTATAAGTAGGTTTATGGTGGCCTACCATGCATGAAGACGGTCAGGATTATTGTTGTAGTTGTGATGTCTGCCAAAGAATAGGGAAGCTATATACAAGAGATAAAATGCCGCTAGTTCCAAAACTCACCTTACAAGAATTTAATAAAAGGGTTGTTGAATTTATGGGACCTATTAGTCCAGCAGGAAAACACACGAGAGCTATATATATTATCGCTATGATGGATTACCTAACTAGATGGGAAGAAGATGTGCCCATCAAGGATTGTACTACTACGACAACAATGAAGTGTTTGTTTGAAAAGGTTGTAACAAGGTTCAGGTGCCCAAAGATATTGATTATAGATTAAGGTACACATTTTGTTAATGAGTTGATTGAAGAACTAACAGATGAACTAACAGACAAGACATCATTCAGGTTATTGTATGGATAGGAAGCTTTCATGCCTATGGAATATATTGTACCAAGTTTAAGAGTGGTGACCATTACATAAATAATATATGTTGCTGTCGTTGAAGAGAGATTACTTAAGTTAATCCATTTGGAAGAAGAATGCTTCATTGTACGATTCCATCAAAATGGAGAAAAACAAAGGCAAAAGGCATGACACGATAGACACATTAAGAACAAACAATTTTTAGTCAGAGGCCTAATTCTTATGTATGATAACAATTTTTTCAAACACAAGTTGAAGACATATTGTTTAGGTAGTTATGTATTGAAGGAAATCACCAATGGAGGAGCAATGAAGTTGGAAAAATTAGATGGTACGGAAGTCAGAGGGCTCATTAATGGGATTCAGTTGAAGCCTTATTTTGATAACTACGAATAAAAAAATGATGATGAATTGATGGTGATGATCACGACGATGGTTAGGGAAAAAAGAATAGTGTAAATTTTACACAAGGGGCGACGAGGGAAGTGTGGCACTAAAATCAATGGCGTGTTGGCACAATTATGAGGAATGATTGTTGAGGTGAAAAATATCAAATCCACAAACAACAAGGAAATTCGAAGCATATTGCAAGGGTAGTTGAGGGTCACTTGAGCCATTAATATCATGACATCATAGTGAAAAGGGATAGTGTAGTTGGCACCTCCACATAAGCAGTTGGACCAAGGACCCACATGATGGTTTGCATTGTCATTATGATACTCAATGATAGCATGTGTGAGGATTTGACTGGCTAATTACAACAATGATTCGTCGTTGATGGTCGATTATTAGCCACTGTCCTTATAATATAAAAACTAGACTCATTTGCAAAATACAGAGTGAGTGAAAACTTGTAGATAAGTGTGATGACTAAGTGCTCCAGTGCTAATGGCCCTGGGGGTCTTGCTGAGGAAACTGTAACGACTGTTCTGACTAAGAAGACTATTGTGGATATGTTCCACTAAAGGATGGAAGCTGATTAGAGATTCAACAAGTTTTGGGCCTCCATGCAGAAGCACCTCTGACAATCTTGGTAAAGATGCCAATGCAAAGACTCTCTGATGTTGGTAAAAGCAATGCTACCTCAAAGGAGATGAGCATGACTGAAGAAGTGGTGGCAAGAATTCAAATACCAAAGGACATCCCACCTAAGCCTCTAGACATAGTTTCCAAGAATTAATTTCCATAGTGCATAGTATCCATTTCTAGGAACTGTCGGTTTTAACGAATGTTCAAATTGAGAGAGGAAGAAACGAAGGCTAACATCATCACCATCATCACTGTAAAGTGATGAGTATATGGGAGGTGACAACGATTCCAAAGATGTGTTCCATTGACATACCCCAATGGAGGGAGGTACTACATGAAGAGGATGACATGTCTCACCAGCACTGTACAAAAGATAAATAGTCACCATGAGTTGGATTGAGTGACTGTCGTGAGCTCTGAGGCTTACTCGGATCTTCCATATTCATTCATGGGTAACACCTAGGATGATTCTGAAGGGAGAAAGGAAAAACCTGGGATGAGTTGAAGTTTGAAGCTAGATACATGGACAAAGAAAACTGATGTTACCGATAAGTCCTTCAGCCCCTGCATTTTACCCTTACGCCCTACCCCACTGAGCAGTAAAAACATCTAGAAGCATACAAGAATGATATTTATGAAAAGGATTTAGTAATTTTAATGAATGAAACTACCTTATGGAGGTTTGTAAAAATGATAGTGGTACCAAGAGATATAAAAGTTACATAACATAAATCCAAACATAGAAAGAACATAAATTCTCCACTAGACAGGTGCAAACACATAAGGAACATACGGTCCAACACAGAAGCATCATCAAGTCAGAAGCAAAGAAAGCCATAGGTCTAATTCATCCTGTACACCAAAAGGTACATGAGGTATCAAAATATGTAGAAAGAGTCATGAAGAAACATGTCAGTTCTGACTTGGTGGAACACATGCAGAAAACAAAATAAGAAGTGCACATAGAGACAAACAAGTTGGTAAAAATCGTGGCAGATTTTCAGAACAAAATATGCGCAATTTAGTTTATGGAACACTAGTTTGTGTGGATCAAGATGAGCCACGGGGGAGTGTTGGGGGCCTATTGAGCCTCACGATAGAAGGGAATAATTCATGTAGAATTCTCCCTAAGTATGGAAGAAGAGCGTAAAGGAGAAGATGAAGGAGCTATGAAGAGGAAGCAACATCAAGGGAAAGGGAAGGATGCTATGACAGAACAAGGAAATAGAAGAAGAAGAAAAACAGAAGGCGCAGGATGAGGAATATGTGCCAGATAAGTAAGGCGCGATGGAAGGACAAAACAAGATACGAGATGACATGGCAGAATATCGAAAGAAGCAGGCATGTAGATAATGTAACAGACAGAAAGTGACAGTAAGGCATAACACTGAGATAGAGACAAACCTTAACGATCATGGGTATGATCTCGACTGGGGCTGGTGGTATCCAGACACGTGAAGGCATATTTGTAAATTAGGCCAATAGTGCCTTTCGTTATGTGTTACTATAATAGGAAAGACAACATGTTGGATGGATATAGTGAGTCGGTTGAGAAAGTGACTAAAAGGGAGTCTCTAATGAGTCGGTTAGAGTCTGTATCAAGTAGATATTGAGCCTATAACAAGCATGTATGGGATCTATATCGAGTCTATAATGAGGCAAGAAAAGAAGGTACCCAAGCTATAGTTGATTTAGACACTAAACAATTAGATAGTGAGACGGATAGGCATCCTGGTAGATGTTAAGATGGACTAAGTTGGAAGTAACAGGTTTTGGTAGAATAACTTTGTATCGCTGAGTGCATCAAAGTAGAGAGTCTGTAGCTAAGTGTGCAAAAAACTAGAGAAGGTTAACTCAATACAAGATGTGTGCGGATTGCTAGTAGGAGTAGAATAGGAAGAGAAGAATAGAGAATATCATAGAGCATGAGAGGGAGGACAAGTCTGTAAAGAGAGAAGAGAAGATCTAGAACATAGTCTACATCTTTGTACACAGAAAAAAGGTGCATCTATTTCTTCATGCCAGATGAAGCCTAACCTTGTGGCTTTTTCCCCGATGGGTTTCCACGTTATATGTTGTGTATATGTGTGAATGAATGAAGTAACCTAGATATATGTGTGAATGTTGTGTTAAATGGCTGATTGATTATTGTGTTGCAAATGGATAAATGTATCACAACCACATTATATTAATGAATATGCTTATGTTGTCTGTTCACTATTTGTTTACATGAATTGCATAAATAAGGGTTAGATCATAACTTGGCGTTGCAGTATTGTGAAAACCAGTAACCCACCGTCCCAGTATTCATTGGAAACCTTGGTGCAGAGCCAAGGTACTAAAACACCCTCCCATACAAAATGCAGAAATATGGTTCTAAAAGTTACCCATAGAACTGAGATATCTCGAGTGAGATGACATCTGTGTCCCAGGTGCTACCGGCTAAGCTCCACTTCACCGAGTCGATATCTTGGGCTTTTTTGTGCTAACCAAGAAGGGAATGAACATGGGTCTAGCATGAGAGAGGGACATAAAATCCAATAGTGTTACAATTTGGGCGTAGCTGTGAACAAATATTCTATAATAACCGATTAGACCCATAAATCCTCTTAACGATGTAATTGACTTGGGGTATGACCACTTTGTGATCGCCCTATTTTTTTGGGATCAACCTTAATGCCATCGGCTGATACAATGTTCCCCAAAAATTCTATATCTTTTTTCTCGAAACTACATTTTGATTTGTTAGCATAAAATTTGTTTTCTCCTAGAATCTTCAATATCGTCTCTACATGCTTGAGGTGCGAGTTCCATTTTTTACTATAAATAAGGATATCATCAAAAACCACTAGCACAATTTTCCTTAAGTATGGGAGAAACAAGTCATTCATTACCAATTGAAATGTAGCCAAAGCGTTGGATAATCCAAATGACATCACTTGAAATTCATATAAACCTTCGTGGGTGTAGAAAGCTGTTTTGGGGACATCTCCTTCTTGACTACGGATTTGATAATATCCTGAATTTAAAAAAGGTAATGGGGAATTTATCTTTTATGGTGACTATTTAATGCTCGATAACCGATTCAAAGTCTATACGATCCATCTTTTTTTCTAACGAGTATGACTGGTGCAGAGAAAGGAATCTTAATATGTGTGATTATTCCAACATCTAATAGCTCCTATACTAAACGCTCAACCTCTAATTTGTTCCTGTGAGATTGTTTGTATTATTTTTTTTGTTATTGGACCTGATCCTAACATCAAATCGATGATGTGATCCCTAGAACGTGGGGGAGGGAGACCACGAGGCCCGGTTTGGAAGATGTCACTATTTCCCCCTTAGAGTTGTTTTAATTCACACGAGTGAGTATTTTGTTTTTCGTTAGTTGTTCCTTCCATAGCATAGAAGTGTAAGAAGAATTCTTGAGCTTCCTTCTTTACCATCTTTTCCATTTTATTGGATGAAACAATTTGGGGAGGGGGGTAATTAATACTGTAAAGCTGATATTTCCTCCCATTTTCGTAGAACTTTATAAAATTTTCACGTAATTTTAATCTAACTATGCCCGGTGTTTCCAACCATTGTGAACATAAAACAATGTCAACCCCTCCGATTTCCATAGCATGCATTGGCGATTTTAGCTTGTAGTCCTTTATAGCTAGTTCTTCTTTATGGCATTTACCGTCGCACGGTGTAGTCTTGTTTCATGATAAAGAAAAGTGCACTCTTTTATAAATAATGAACCAAAACATTATTAAGATCCAAGTGGGAAGGGAGTCGCTAATATACTTAAAAGAAACTCTTCCTATCTAGAAATAAGAGGCCATTCTTATTTACTTTGTGTTAGAATACCATAGTCACTCTCCATTGTACTTATTTGCGTTAAAAGAGTGCCTCTCTTTCTTTTTGTTAGTGCATGTTATATTTAAGTTTAGTTGTTTGAATATCTGTGAGTTGAGAGATACTCTCTCTACAGTTCATTATTGTGTTACAACTCAAGGAGTTAAGCGGTAGGTCCTTGTTAGGGAAGTGCTTGGTAATAGTCTACATTGTTGGTTCCACTCTACCGAAAAGTGTTTCCTTTTATTTTGTGATTCGCCATCATTATTTTCTTCCCTGTAGAGGAAAACTATTTTTATCATTGTAACATTGGGGTTAATTTCCACCTTTATTAAGAAATATATTATAGCGTTAAGGACGATTCAACACTTTGCTTATCAGTTTTTCTCTTACGTATGTAGGTCATACTATATTATTAACTTTCTTATTTTAAAGAGAAAATAAATGACCGCAAAAAGAATGTAGGGTAGAAATCCATTATATATAGTTCTATGTGGTGGAATAATAGAACGTGACTAAGGTTTTTTTTTTGGATAAGTGGAAGAACCCCCTGACTACCAGGTTTTTCATTAGCTAAGTTGCCAGGAACCAGGGGCATCTAAGCCGTCAAAATTACCCAAAGATTGCACCCAACCTAGACCACACCAACCCTTAACATGATGGCATAAATTTGTAAGCTCGAGGACTAAATTTATTAGTGGGATAAATTCCTTGGCTCTAAATTTTAAAAGGAGTGAACACTTAATGTATGTAAAGTGGAGGAGGGGAAACACCCATCATCCTTTATTGATGAGAGTATAAATCGATGGCCAATCATTTAGTATGAAAATGATTTAATATGAATATGTATGTTTAAAATTAAGAGGCAAGGAAGCCAAGTAAGTTTATGATTATAGTTCTTTATCATTTCACTTGGGATAGTATAAGTGGAAATATTTCGACTTGCTTTAGATGATATTATTCCTTTCTAAAGAATTCCCTTGTAATAAGATTATTTAGTAATTTGATCACGTTCTCTATGAGAGAGATTTAAGGATAAGGAAGACGATTTGCAGTAGTTGTACTACTGATTTGTAACATTTTGTTGAATAATTAATAAAATATCAACAAATCATGGTGGACGTAGCCGTTGGTTAGGGGTGAACCACATATATTGATGTCCTTCTTATGTTTGCACTTTATATGTTTTCCATCTCTTCTTATTTAATATTTGTAAAATATATATTTATTTCTATTTTATAAGTGGTTTTAATAACAAAAAAAATAAGGTATGTAGCGAAGTATGTGTAAATGTGTACTTTTAATTTAGTTAAGGGGATAACGATGTATTGAGACTTAAGTATTATGGTTCTTTAATTTTAATATCTAATTATGAACATGTGGGTAGAAATAAAGAGCACTGCCTATGCGTATGTATTCTTCAATGTAATTCAAGATGAGTGAGAAAAGTATGCACATGAAACTTCAATTTCAATAATAATAATTGACTTTGAGGTGAGATAAAGATGTGTTGATGTATCCGTCATGTGTGTGACCTTAGTATAATGGTTAATCCAAACTAGGTAGTATTGAACGACAAAGGTTGTATAGTAGCAACTAAAGTGAATGTTCTTCATATGGTTCGCACTCATAAAACCATTACATGATAAATGTATAGGAGGTAGTACTTTTTCATTTGGTAATAATGTTCTATCAGCATTGGGACTATATTATGGTTCAAGAATAAAGTAAAAAGAAATTTCCCCATCTTCCAAGAAGGCAAAGATGAGATTGGGTTTGTTATAATTGGTATCGGAGAAAGTTTACAACACTCAAACGTAATGGACTTGCTTGTATCCAAGTATGTTATGAACCTTATGAATAATTGAGTCTTTGAATACAGAAATTTATGTTTACTTATTGGCATGCATACTATAGAAATAATAGTGTTATGAACGTCAAAATACCTGAACTAGTTTGTTTAGAGTCATATGTTTGAATGTTTGAAGCTAGTTGCATAACTGAAATGCAATCATACATGCATGCATAATGAAGTTTTATTAGAACTTTGACAAGGCCATATGTTTGATTTTATTAGATATTTAGTATGAGAAAGATACTATGTGTTAAAATGCAGCGAGTATGTTACTTTCATACACTTAGATACATTATAGTGGATAATTTTTACATATTGATCATATTTTATTTTTAAGGTTTGTTAAAGTTAAGTTGTATCCATACACCTAGATACATTTCAAGGATAAGCTAAGTGATGTGACAAGGCTTGATGCTATATGCTAATTGAGTGAGGATTATAATATTTAGAAGATAAGTTCTTGGGATAAAGTTGTAAATTGATGGGATAAATAAATGATAGTTTTGATTGTGTCAAAAGTTACTCTTAAATATTTAAAAGGGTAGGTTCAATTAAATGACATGACCTTATGCCAATGTTTAATTTTAAGAGGATTATGTTAAGGTTAAAACTATGTAATTGATAAAGTTTAGCCAAGTAACTATAGCTTGTTACTGGTGGGCGTTATAAAGATAATGGACTTAAATCATCCTATGACATTATTATTAGAGTTATTCTACTTGTATTTTTGTGTAAAGATGAAAACATATGTAAGTGGATTAAGATTTTATAAATGACCTAATATCTTATGTAGACCTCAGTTCTAACATACTTGGTCTCTTTGCTTATAGGTTGCTAGAAAAGAATACAAATGTACGTTAACAATATTCCATCATGTCCTGTGCATAATGGTACTACTATTTTGGATTTGTGCGGACAAATTGAATGCATGGTATCAATAATATAAGTTAAGGATGTTGAAGAGGAAACATGGTGAAGTAAAGTTAGAAGTAACAAAAAAAGCTTATTAAAAATAAGGAATGCATTTTAGCTTAAAGTGCACACCAATGAAAGGTATGCACAAGTATAGTTACAACTAATTTGTCATGAAAGTAATGCATTGCGATTATGCAACATACTAGTTTGTTGTATCAAGAGATTATGGACATCCTAAATAGAAACCTTCTATTATATTTGTTGTTTTCTTTATGATATTATGATGAAGACAATTTGGGCAATGCATTGTGAGTAAAGTATGCAGGTACTTAAGGTTGCAAGAAACAGTGCAAAATGGGAATCAATGAGATGATCAAAAGAAAAATGTGAATTTTTTTTATGGAAAGAGGTAACATCTAAAATGAGTATGACTCATTGATTATTATGAAAGTTTAGTAAGATGTTGTCATTTAATAACTTAATTTTATTATGGAAAAATATAGTCTAGATAACTTAATACACTAAGAATATACTTTCTTAGAAGTTTTGAAAATTTCTATTGAAATACTTGAGTATGATAACCGTAGCATTCTTGAGAATTATCCTTTATGTACATGGTGTATCTATGATAAGGAGATTGAACCATAGAATTTTTTAATTGGTACATACATGCGTAGATACAAGAAGTATCAAGTTATCCAACATGTTAATGTGTTGTTACCTCTTTTGAGCTGACCACGGGGGATGCCATGGGTTATAAGGTTGTTAAATTTTTAAGAAAATTTTATACACTAAATAAACCTATTTGAAATAGAACATGTACATAATTAACTAACTAATAAAAAGGAAGAAGAAAATTGGATATTTAAACTATGTGATTAAGAAAGATAAATTGTATTTGGTTTTGAGCATGTTGACTCTAGAGCATCTAAATTTTTTAAGCTTTGAATTTTTTGATAAGTTAGTACAGAGTTGTGACTGAGCACCCTTGTGAGGTGTTAGGCTCTCTTGAGCACTCTATGACATTAAATTCCTAGGAAAGGAGTTACCAGTGAGCACCCATACGAGGTGTTAGGCTCTTAAGAAGAACTACCAGAGAGCACCTAGATCAAGTGTTAGGTTTTGTAGTGATATCTTTTGTGTTGTTCAGTCTCATAGCTATGTGCGCTTCGAGGCCTTGAGAACTTCTAGGATTTGTACAGGAGATTCGCCTAAGATATATAAAACGTCAATGAAGGGTATCATCCTTATATTAGATGAACACACACACATAGACACACATATACAAGTTGAGGAGGTCTTCCCATGAAATTGTGGTATCGTGAGGAGATGACCCTCATGTATATATGCTTGCCAAAGCTTGTGAAAGAATATTTCAGCCAGTAAGTGTTTGGAACATCAATTCCATACAAAAGGTATGCATGTGTGATTTTTGGTATTTTGTGCACCAAGATATGATGAATGATGAAACATTAGTTGCAAAGTTATGTATGAAGTGAGTCCTCTTGTGACAAATACGATAAAAATATTGTTATTATGTGCATTGGTAATGCTTTAAATAGTATATGTTTTGGAATACGTGAAGAAAATTATGATTATCATACATGTTATGATAGTTTGATATGAGTTTTTATGTTGCAAAGAAAAGTGGAATGATTAAAGGTATTTGAGAAGAAGTAGCACCATACAATGGTATGGATATAAATATTGGATATGGAAATCTATGTAAATGGGATACCAATGTGTGGATACTTCTAATTTAAATCATAAAATTTTTATTGTTATTATGATTAACATATGTTGTGCAGATGTTGGAATACTATGTTATCGTCGCGAGGTAAAGCTTTCAAAGCAAATTTAAATTTTAAAGGCTGGTTATAAAAAAAATGGCAAAGAAAGGTTCAAAGGAAACTAATGCTTGTATTCCTTTTTAATTTTGTAACATCCCCAACCCTCCAATCAGTGAAGAGGACGCTACCATGCCATTAACCATCCGAGCAAACCGCCCCATGAACATGAACATATATAAAACTGAAATTCTTTGAACATAAAACATGCTAAGATGCATAATCATTCACATACACAGCGGAAGCAAGCATACATTCATTCAGGCATTCAACATGCTCATCATCATTCATTAAACATCAAATATGATTGCAGAAGTAAAATAGACAAGAATAATTATCTTGTAAAGAACTCATCTCGCAACCAGCTACGTCGCTGCAACGTTCCACCCAACCATAGGCCAACGTGCTCCTTAATCTCTCAACAACGCTGCCACCCCCGAGCTAGGCATGATTCCCCAAGGAATAAGGAACAAATAGGCTTACACATAGCCCATGATACATAAAACACAACCAATCTAACACCGTTGGGTTTATCAAGCCATCAACAAATTAGCCAATCCAACACAGTTAGGTTTATCAGGCCATCAAGGAGCTCGGAAACGCTAAATGCTAAGATGGTGAGCCCATTAAAGAGCTAAGGACGCCTACACCAAAACTAGCCCAAATTCTAGGACACCCTCAAATGCCCAGCATAAAGAAACTAGCCCCTTCTCTACTACACAGGACCCCTGAGGCCCTAACCTCCCTTCGAGTGCTATTCAGGGGTTATGGAGAAGAAAGCCAGCCCTTTAGCTCTACTCATGTGGTTTCCAAACACACCAGGTTTTTCAAGCAACCCAAGCCTTCATTCCCATTCCAACATAGTCCGAAGACCAACCACTGCATACACGCAGCTTGGATAGGGGAAATCAATTCCTCAGTCGTTCTTGGCCCTATCGTGGCCAAAACAACTCCCTCACAACCTACAGCAGCCCCAAGACGTAATGGAACCACAACAACAAACAATGTGGGGAAAACAGTAGGAGTTCCTTAGCTACATGAGGAAACAAAAGCAAACCGCATGAAGGTGGATTCTAAGCGCACGAAAATTTTGAATGAGAACAACAGGAAGAACAAAACTCGATGGTAAATCACTATGGGTCCACACTCAAATGGGAGGTCGTTCTTCTCCCTCTGCATGAGTAAAACTCCCATACCCAAACTTGTGCGTGAGGAGAAGAATCGCGTCCCTTCCTGAGGACGGGAAAGAATGGAGAGAGAGTGGGAGAGTGGAAGCGTCCCCCCGATGTTGTCCCTACCCATGTGTAGTGGTGGAGTCTGGAGGTGGAGTGTGCGTGTGGGAAAACTTGCCACCCACCCCTACCCAACAATAATTGCCCCCAACTAACAACAGAAGTATTTAATGGGTGGTTGACACATGTCTTTTCCCCATAGGCTCAATGTTTAACAATCCCCCCCCACCCCAACCTTATCCTTAGGAAAATCATGCCCTTTTCATTATGGTTGCATTGACATAGCTGGTTGGGGTTCATTTAATTAAAAATGCATATTTACATGATACCAAAACTAATATGTGCTGTATCTCACAATACACAATCGGCAATGATTCCAATTGCCCAAACATAACAAAACCACATTGATGGTGGGGATTTTTCCTTTAGCTCCACACCATGATTAATTACAATATATATATCATGTATATTTAACGCATCGGGGTCAAAACGAGGGTGTTACAAATTTCAATAATTATATGTATACATATGTTTTTATACACTAAAATTTTTGGAAAGACCAGGAATTGCATGTGTAAGGCTGATGAAATACAACAAGCATTTAAGACGTTCTAAAGAAAATCCAAACACGTAATGATAAAAAAAAACTCTGTAGATACGAACATCGAGGACGGTGTACTTTTAAGGGGGGAGGATGTAACATCCCCCCTGCTACCTAGATACATTAGAAATGAAAAATACAAGGTAAATGTGAATGTCTAAGTCTCCAGCGAGAAGCTTGACCCGATTAAAAGCATTGTAAGTGTTATTATGTTAAAATTGTTAAATGTAAGTTAAAATCATTAAGTGAACTTCTATGCTAAACTTGGATTGAGATCCATTTGGATAAATGCATAATTATTTTTATTGGATGCATCTTCTCGAAACTCTAAGAGAATTGCTAGAAATTTTACTTAAAATCTTAACCTTATTGAGAAGAAGAGAAATAATTTAATATTCACAAAGTGTATATATATAATGTATATATGAAAAAAAATTACAAGTATCAGTAATTATTATTATTATATAAAACAAAATGTTGAAAATACACACTTATAAAATAAAAAGGGTTATTTCATTGATCTAAATGTGTAATTTTGTTATGATAACTCTTTTATAAAGAATGAACCAAAACATTTATTAAGAGCCAAATGGTAAAGGAGCAACTAATATACTTAAAAGAAACTCTTCCTATTTTTATTATGTTTTTCTGCTAAGAAGGGATTCGGTTCCATAAAATGGAGACGTCTTTGAGTAAAAGGAGGAATTAAATACTTTAGAGTATCTAATTCGTAATAATGAAAAGTAAAAATATGAACTCATGTGCACAGAAAGGAGTAAATGTTGAATCTTTGGTCAAGTTCAAAGAAACCGTTAGGGTTTGTTTTATTTACTAGAAAGAGACCTGATTCCCCAAGGAGGAGGTGACCGCATTAATAATATATAAAAGCACGTAACAATCTAGAGATATATGAAAAATGGGTTTCGTGAAAGCAGAAGGAAGGGGAAACACCATCAAGAATGAAGGATTTACAATCTATGCAATCACGTTCATGTTTTCGTCATTGGTTCCTGGAAGAGTCAATATTTCCATCAGCTAAACCCTTTCCGACCTTGCCTTTGGACCCGTATTCCATTCATACACGGTTGACGGAGGCCTCTTCAACATGTGTTACTACGTCTCCGGTAGCATGCTCCTATTCCATCTTTCCTTACATAAGTTATCAAATTTGGTTCTTTTCGATCCCTAGTTGCTACGGAGAATTAAGGGCGAGATACAATCAATTTTTTGACCTAAGTGGTTCCTGTTCTTGTTTCTCACTCTTTCCCGGGTAGTTCCCAATGTTTGGCACTTCCCATGCTTTGCGGGTACAACATCAACTAATTTGCAGTTACAACCTAAGATTTTTGACCATATTATGTCAACTGTTCGTATTTCGTTCATTTCATCAATATGCTCCCAAGTACCCGTAATTGTGATCCATTTTCCAGAGAAGGGTATTTCTGTGAAAACTTCCACAAAGAATCGTCATTTTTTCATGGTTTCCCTGCTTCCCATGGTAGCCTTTTTTGCACCTCCATAGATCTAGTGTCAAATCGTTGCTCGTTTACCTATTTCTCCGATGATGGAGCTTGGCATCAATTGTACAGCCGATCTTGTGCTTCCCAAAGAGGAGGTCTAGCGAAAAAGCCTAACAAAAGAACTATTTATCAATCATTTCCCACATAATATGATGCAGGGAATTAGAATACATAATATATGCAATGAATTATCCTTAGTAGAGAAGGATGATTACACACAGAATACTAGAGCGGTAACATCATATTTATTTCTTTCTTTCCTATTCCCGTCACTGGCATAAGTGTACTACTTTGGCCTTAGCATATGGAAAATTCCCCTAATAAACCTGGCCTATAAATATAGCTGTAAGCAACATACCTAGGAAAGAAAGGGACACTCTATTTCCTTCTATTCCGCCTCCAGCTGACACCCACCCTTACCTCTCCATTCTTCGCTCCATCACTTCATCCCTCACTCAACCCTTCCATCCATTTCTAAATAAATCCTTTCAAGTAGCGGAATAGAGAAAGGGGCTAGAATCTCTTCGGTCACTTCACACACAATTAATATAGTTAGAATGCATTTGAGTAAAACTAGAGCTAAAATAGTATTGGAATTTGTCTGTCTAATGTGAAGGGGAGGGCCGTACCTATTTTCTTTATTAAAAACGGGCGATTTCGTTAAATAGTTCCATCGCTCAATTGGGGGATCCATCTATGTTCTTTCATTCGTTCAAAGTGGGTATGGGGGGCCAGTTAAGAATGCCTCGGATAATTATGCTGGGGAGGTGGAATGCACTCAAGTGATTTAAGGCCAAGTATTTTTGGAGTAAGTAATTTCTAAATAAAGAGTACGCTTAAGGCTATGGTGAGCTACCTCTACAGGTTGGCAGAGTGTTACTTTTTTTTACATTGTGATATTCCCTGATATGAATATAAAAATCTACATGGACCAGCTACCATTGGAATACAGTGAGATCAGATCAAGATTGAAGCCAGCATTCAAGCCTCTCCAAGACTCAATGCTACTAACGCTACTTGACCTACAAGTATTTGGCACCACTAGGGAAATTGCTAGACTCACCATGTTCCTAATTAGTTGATTGCATCGGAACACCTTGTGGCTAGACATGGCTTATCCAATTCATGTGTAGGATATCCATTCCTTGACTGGCCTATTGATGGATGGATAGGATGTATCAGATTCCTTTTAGGGTACCAGTAAGCGCAGCAAGTCCAAAATTGAACCCATCCTATATGACTAGTATGGTACCAAGAGAGGAGGATGGGGCACCATCATCACCCTTAGAAAAATTGACCAGGTCAAATTTGATTTCCATTTCATTAATGGTCGGATCATGTATAAGTATACTAAGGGATAATATATGTTGGACACCATATCAGTTACGTAATTTTGTGTCCAAGGCATCAAATTGAATTAGTGTAATTTTTTTATGGATAAGTTGTTACAGAGGTGCGCAAACTCCCATAATTTTCCAAATTATATTATTTTTTTTATCTCTTGGTTGCATTTTCCACGTGGAAGTGGCAACCACCCCAACACTAGGAGATTTTCCCAATTCTCAGTGGGACTATCCTGGCATTGCAGTATAAACCATGGAGGTACATAGAAGATACAACCAATAAGTTATTTAATGGCTCAACATTCACTAAGTGGTATGATCGCATGATAAATGCCATGAATCAAATTCTAAGAATCCCCTAGACCCTTCTCTATGCACATTAAAAAAAAGATCTGGTTTTAAATGTAATAGGACAACACCTTTGTCTGGTGACACAAAAAGAGCCTGCTAAGTTCAGAGTTGTAGCTATGACATATTACTTGACACTAGAGACCTTTGATAAAGAGGTATCTTCATGGTTGGGAGTGTGTAACTCAAGAACAACCACCAACATTACTTACATCCTACCAGAGGTCGCTACTAAAGGGCCATGTACCAAGCAAGGGACCATTCATCCAGAAGGGTCAAATAAAAGGAAGGAGATCAATCTTGGCTCTGATTTTAATCCTAAGCCTAAATAATAGACCTAATTGGCAGCAAAAATCACCACAACAACAACAAAAGCAGTAGTTGTGCCACTTCCGTAAGTTTTGGTGCAGCCCATTCCTGATACTGCACTCATCTCAAGGAAGCAATTAAAAGATTTGTTAGGATAGATAGTAGATATTTTGCAAGATAGTCGAGGGAAGAACATAAAGATTACTCCCTTGAGTTTCTTCCCCACTAAGATTAAAACCCTAGTTCCACCTTAGAGTTTGGCCACCTCATCAGTAGAACCAATAGCTACCTTAGAGCAAGCCATAGTTCCTCCCAATATCATTCTGCGATAATTGGAGGATTTTGCAGCAAATAACGGGCTGGAATTTGTAAAAAGAATAATGAAGGAATTTAAATCCTTTTAACAATAAAATACCCAGCCCAGTATAGTGCATATTTCTGATGACCCCATGGAGACTATCCATGATGTCCATGTATATAATGAGGCTACAAGGACTACCCCACATCAATTTAAGAGTTACAGTAACCTGTACAACATAAGTTAGTCATCCCAAAAGATGCAGAACAAGCACATAGTCACAGTAGGAGAAGTCGACATGGGCATAAAAGCTGTTGGAAGCACCATAGGAATTGGCGAGGGTCACATAGATAAAGTACCTATGGCAGAAGCACATTAGACCGACCTGCCTCAATACACCCTTATGGAGGAGGATTACTCTGTACAGATCCATGAATAGATCTCCACCAGCTCGATCCTCATTGGACAATCTATCTATCATGGCT
>LPNX011103680.1:0-138586 GCA_001517045.1 Pseudotsuga menziesii
ATTCTCTCTATTTCTGCAATTAAGATCAAAATTCAACAAAATTAAACAATTATGTTTATCTCCAAGTATTATTTTTGTTTGCGTAATCCTTTATGAGCAGTTGTGATTCTCTAGGATATTAGCATGATTCTCTGCTAGCATGTTCACATATATGTGAATCGTTTTTGACCTTGACATGCTTTGCATCATGTTTGTATGTAGCTGTCTCCATTGGTATGATTTGTTCTGAACTGAGATTTTAAACTTTTGTGTATATAATTGATATCTTCCTGTTATCATATCTTAGAGCATCCATTTCATCGCACTAGTTTCAGCTTGCAAATTAATCAACCATTTCAAATAACCTGTATTTTTATTTTTATGTCATGGGAGGACACAATTGAAGGCCAAAGGTATCTCCTACATGGTCCTTTCATAAAGATTCCAACCTTGGCATTCTCATGAAAACATATATGTGGCTCTGGAAAAGCTGTAGACTGTTGTATCTATTTTGCACTTCAAAGAATTTGTTCATGGTCATTATTGAGGTGAGATTGATTCCCGGTTTCTGACCATTCAGGAGTGTATCAGGAAATTGGAGGAATAGAAATATATATGTCTCTGATTGTTAATCCTAAGGCTTTCAGGTCCCTTGCGACTGAATTCAAAAAGGATATGGCATGGGAGCTAGAAGTTGTTGTTTATCAGGTGAAATAGAAACCCTGCCAATGAAGTAAAAAGATTGTTAAATGATTGTTTTCAGTAGTCAAAAAATCCTTAATACTTGTTGACAGTTTCAAAATTTACTGTTTAGAAGGAAGTCATAGATTATTCATTTCATGTTTTCAAGAGTGACAATTTATGGATATATATTTTTGGAAACATGAAGCAAACACAGGTTAACATTCTGAATGTCAGCGATAGAGGAGATACCTTACAAATTGGATGGGCCATATTGCCAGCTGACTCTAGTAATTATATGACAAACAATACTGCTGAGGTTAAATAACTGAAATCTTTCCTTTTCCAATTAAATGTTTGAGGAATGAGGACGACTGAATAGTACTCTATGATTATTCATGTATATCGAAAAGTATAGTTATATGAATTAATTAAATATGTTGTTCTTTATCTTGTTTTTTCCAACCTTTTTCCATTTGTTCAACTGTTATCGATTTTCATCTCTACAGAGAATCATCTCCCTTTTAAGTGGGCATCAGGTTCACCTTCGTGATGCCTTTGGAACTTACCATCTGTTAAGCTGGAAGATTTTTCCGCCTTCAAAAAGGTATAGTAGTTCTGTTTGTAAATAATCCAAAATATATTGTGGCTAGTTGTTTGCTATGGTTTTACTTGAGTTGTAACTGAGTTTCATGCTTAACCATCAGATAAATCAAGAACAGTGGACACAAACATGTAGTTTCAATCTATAAAATTTGCATAAACAGGGCCATTTATAGATGATCTATGCATATCTGAAATCAAGATCCGATTGAAAGTAAAATTTAAATGAAAACATTCAACTTGCAAATAAGAGACAAATTGATAAAACACAGCTGGAATTATTCAGTTACCTCCATATATAATTGATGTTTTTCAGGAATGGTGACTAGCAATTAAATATTTGTTGCTGGTAATCTGTATACGAGCTTGGTAGTTGATGCTACAAAAGAAAAAAGAATTCTAGTTTGGTGACCCCAAGTGACTATCTTAATAAAACCAAATGGGAATTTTGTAGAGATAAAAGTGAACAGTTTTGGGAGTGGATCCACTCAAAGATATAAGTTTGGAACGATTATTAAAAAATTTAATCTAGAAATGTTAAAAAATTTAATCTAGAAATAGTGTGCACACAACTTTTATAAATAAGAGAAAAAAATCATAAATATCATACAACGAACGAAAGAATCATCTTGAGGCTCTTAGTCCAACTCGTGTGTTGTAGTCTGTGTCTGTAAATATGCACACATGGATAACAGAGATAGAGGTATGGCACACAGTATACAATGAGAATGCCTCAACTTGCAATGATAGCTCAATTCAATATGAGGGCTGCTTTATACACAAAGATCCAAGTAGCAGATGGTTGGGGATCATGACCATTCATCTAATGATCCAAGTTACTTATTAACTAGGACTATCTAATGATGACTTCATAACCCCTTCATAAACTCGCCACCCACTTCATAAAGTTTATCACATAATAATAATGAGACTTTCAAGGTCCACATGTTTAAGTCAGTGAAATAAAATAGACCACAAGCTAGATATGATTGAGTGTTCTTGCTTAAGTGTTGGGCATCATAATATTCCATTGGTGATGTCTTCATCTTTGTCACTGATGTTGATTTTCAAACCATAATTCCACTGGAGCTCATTGACAAATTCTTCTACATCTCATAATTAGAACTGATTCTCTTCCTTTGAAGTCTCATGCATTTAACATTCATCAATCCTTGTTTGTTTTCCTTGAATGGTTGTTACTGGACTTCAACCTATTGGAAAGAAACACTTCTTTATTGGGGGTCACCGACCTCACATTTGTACTCAATTTTTTGTAATGCTCAATGTCTGAAGAATCACTGTAGCATTACCAATGTTATGCAAGCCATATTTGTGGTCACCACAACTTAAGTGTTTCACACAAATGCCTGGGTTATTATCACAAGTACGTTTTGCTCAAGACATTCCCGGATCCTCATTTATCTTAATCTTAACCAACAGATGATTGGAACACAATTTCACTATAATCCTTTTTTCTTCGTCATTTGGAAATAATGAATTTGAATTATATTGACACATTACTTGATTGCCTTTTACTGCTCAGTTTTTACATGCTCACACTGACTTCTGGAATATCATTTCCATTGTAAATATCATCTTGGAAACTATTTTCCATGTCTATCTGCCATGTTTTACTGCATATTGTAGAATTTCATATGGGTTTGAAAGTTCTCTCAGTTCTCAGCCCTCCCAGTTTCAATGTCAAAATTTTTAGTGTTTAATGCCCAACCCAGTTTTCATATAGGCTGGAAATTGCACAATATTTTCAGACAAATAAAACACTGCTGAAATTCCATTTGATTAAGCATTAATCTGTGTCGTTGCAGTTAGCAAGAATAAACAAGTACAAAGGTGCAATTGACAACAATCAAGGGTTACAATCTTGATCATACTCACTTTTCTTATCATTGCCACAGGTAAATCATAATTCGTTTTTAGTGTATTACGAATTTCTTTTTTGGTTGCATTAGTATTTTAATGTAGTGTTTTCTATGGTTTTGCTTAAGTTACCATTATTCAGAACACTAAACATATTTGACTAATATGATAATTGATATTTGAACAGTTCAACAAAATGAACAATCTTCTCACAAGGTATTTCACCAATTATGTGGATCTCAAACGTGCAGCCTTGAAGGAGGACCTTGAGGCTGGTTTAGTTGCAGATTTAGCCATTCAAGTTTAATTTTAACAAATTCTTAAATTGAATTTGTTAGATTAGATTTTTCTATTTTGCACATGATCTTGGTTATTGTTGTTAGCTGTTGAACAAGATAAATAATTTGCTTCATTGTTTTTCTAATTTACAGTTCATTATTTTTCTATTTTACAAGTGATATTTTTTTATGGATTTTGTAGGAGTGAGCTTAACTTATAAGTGGGCCATTGAGTATGGAGAGCCCGCTACTAAGGATTTGTCATTTAGTATGAAAACCCTAATGTTGAGGCTTTCAAGCTGTTAAGTGTGGTTTTGAAGCTGCTGACGTGGGATCTAAGTATGGTTTTGAAGCTGTTGATATGTGATCTAAGTATGGTTTTGCAACCAAGTGCAAGTATGATGGTTTAGCCATTGTAATATTTTGAAAAGTGATGATTTTCCTATTAAGTTATATGAAAATTAATATGTGTTTGTGAGAAAACTCATATTTATTGTAATACTTTTGACATTTCATATAATATAATTTGTGGTTTAAAACTTATATATATGGTTGTACTTTATATTATGTACCAATGTTGTAATTATTAACTAATTAATGTGACATTGCATGATTTACATGTGTATTAGATATTATTTACAAGCGTTGTAATTAATTATAATGTGACATTGCATAATTCGCATGTGTATTAGATGAGAATAAATGTATGATTCTTTTTTTAATTTAAATGTAATATCAAACTAAAAATTTATATTGATTAATAATGGACACCATTAAAACTACTAAAATATAATGACCATACATAAAGCGACTAAAAATGACTAAATTAGTGACCAGTAAATGAGACTAATGACCAAAATTCACAAATAAAATGACCAATAATTGAGATATATGCGGCCAAACAATGAGATATAAATGACCAGAAAAATGACCAAAATTCGCATATCAATGACCAAAAATCAGTTTTGGTGGCTAATTTATGGTCTTTTATTACGTGACCAAATTTGGTCATATTCTAGCTTGTCATGTGGTCATTAATTTGGTCACAAATGTGGTCATATATTTGGTCATTGATTCAAATATATGACCAAATTAATGACCAACCGACAAGCTATAAATGACCAAAATAAAAATGACCAATTTTGTTCATGTAATAAAAGACCGCAAATTAGCCACCAGCGATCGCCAAACCAAAAGTGGTCATTGATATGCGGATTTTGGTCATTTTTTTGGTCACTAATCTCTCATTTTCCACTAGTGTAGGGTTGAGTTGGCCGACCTCCGGTTCAGAGTCGATGAGCGTTCAATTGCTTTAGCTATGAGCCTGCCATTAGCAGGAGAACGTTGGTTTAAATCCAAGCAGATGAAAGATACTGAATGGATACAAGTGTTGAAGAATCCTTTCCAAGATGTGTCCTTTAGAGCTGATGTATCACGAAAATATTTCAAGAAAGAATGGCGACCGGTTTTAGACGTTATTCATAGGTATGTGACCTGCAAGGGTCGTCTATCCTCTGCATATGTCTACCACCTCAGATTGATGACTGTTTTCCTTGGCTTTCCTGTTATTTTACCCTATTATTTAGTTCAGAGCATGACCAAGATGTCTTCGGCCATTAAGAAGGGGCCGAAGAACATCGGTCGGATTCTTTTTCATCATGGCCTTGTTAGGATGTTGGTGGAGAGAGAGTTGTCTAAACAAAATCGATCATGGGACGATTTTATTGAACAAAATGGATTCATGGTATTCTTCCATTGACAATTGGATTGTGCTAAAGAGTGTGTAAGACATCAGCAACCTTGTCAAGTTTCGACTTCACCTGCGTCGACGCCTATGCCAAACCCTAATGACTGTGTAAAACCCAGCGTCCGCGATGATCTTGCTCCCACTCCTGTTCAAAGTCCTGGTACTCCTGTGCTTTCCAAGAGAAGGAGGAAATCTATGAAATTATCCCCGGTAATGCCAAACTGTAGTGACCAACCCTGCAAAAAGATGAGCAAGAAGCCAAATGTTAAGGTTACCGACAGATTTACTAGAAGTATGGCATCCAAAGTCAATGTCGTTGAGTCTCCTATGAACAACAATAAAGATGTTGAAACAGTCGTGTTAGATGATGAGGAGAGCATGCCTGTCCAAAATGATGGCCCTGATTTGGATCACAAGCCTATCATTCACCATGCAGAGAACAGTCCTCATGTCTCTGAGAAGAATCCTCAAATTAACCCTGTTCCAGATCTTCCAATTAGGGGTAAATCGGTTGAAATGAATTTACCTTGTCCTTATCGAATTGATGAAGCAGTTCACCCACTCTTTGTTAATTGTTTATTGGATAAGATACGCCGAATGGAGGAAGAAGTAACAGAGATAGTAGCACATAGTGATGCTATGAAAGCTGAGAATGTAAGTTTGAAGGAAAAATCCGATTCAGCTGATAAACGTATGCTGCGTATGAAGAAACATAAGAACAGGCTAATTGAGAGAGTTATGAAACTGCAACATGAGAACCATAAAAATGAGGAAAGAGTGCGTGATTTGAATGCTCAGGTTACTTTGATGCAGTTTAAAGGGAATTCACAGAATCCAACGACTGGTGTGAATATACAGGTGTTTAATGCTCCTGTTAAGTCATAGTATTTTGGGCTCACCCACTATTGTACATATGTTTAGAAAGTATTTCAGGTTTGAAGTCTGTAATTAAAGGCGGCAAGTGATAATGAAGTTATTTTTGTTCCAGGTATTGTTTTGAATTGATTGATGGATTATTTAATTTAGTTTATTTACTCTCACGTTTGTGTTAATTTTTATTGTGTAGTGTTGCAGATGATTTGGTTGATGCGTTTTTCCTGGATTTTGGTGATCGCTCGTTTTCAGGATGATCCTTAGAGAATTATGAACAAATAAATTGGCTATGTTGTTGCCCAGGTGTCACTATATTACTAGTGTCTTTATAGTTTTATGATTTTGTGTTATACATCGAATCTTTCCAATTTCGAGACATCATAACGTCTATAAAAAATGACAATTTCATTTGTCATTTTTGAATGAAATTGGTTAAGATTTCGATTATGTAGTTTCCAGTTTTATAGAACTATCTCCGTGTGAGATTACATGTATTTAAAGGGACATGGTTTACTGTAAAAGGGGTCGATGGATGGGAAAAGGGGCCAGACAATATCACTTTAATCATTTCCTGTGGCTAAAGACAAATTCTTGTTAGCAGTTGCAGCACTTTTTGACTGGTGATATTTATAAATATATTTGCAGTATTTATACTATGGGAATGTATTTATGATATCGTTTAATATTGTTATTTCTTTTTACAGTCTTTATGTTTTGTTATATTTCTTTAAAGAAATTTGCCAAAGCATTATGTTTAACTGTTGATTTATGCTGGTTTAATTTGCAAATTTACGTCATGTAATAAATCTGATGTTATCATCATAATATATGTGATATACTTGTTGACTATGTTGTCTTGTTTAAATCTCAGAATTTATTCTGGTGTGTTCAGGATTGTCTGCACAGTAGCATTATTCGCAAGTTGATTCCAGGGTTAATATTTCCATGCTCCTAATCAGGATAGGATAGTTAGGATATATAAGTGGTAATTTTTTATTTATAATACAGAAAACATATTGAATTAGATTTCTACAGTTATATTTTTATAAGTTCTTTCAATCTTGTTATTAATGTACAAGTGTTTATAGTGTATTTATGTAATCTATTGAGTTTGTTAATATTTAATTAACTATTTATTCTTGTATTTATACATTAATTGGTTAACTAGATTAATTTTCAGTTATCAGTCGTGTAATATATCAACTAACTTAATAATTTTCTTTAACCGTTTGCTTTGTATACTCGTAGATGTACTATACATTTAGTTAATAAACAGTAGCTTCATTTTTCCTTCCTGTCTCCTCCTGTAGCTGGGAGTAATCTAAGGGAAGGTAACGAGGCCTTAATCCCGTCAGAGACAGCTACCTAACGATTGAGAGCATATTTGAAAACTTTTGGATCGGGTTGTCTCTTAGTTGACTATTGTGCCAATCCGACCCGTCAACAGAGACTTAGTTGAAGCATGAAAAGGTGGAAAATAAAACATATCAATAACAAATAAAAAAAATCAAGTTGATCTTCTGGCTATGGATAATGAGCTAGATAGAGGACAAGCTACAAAGAAAATATTAGCTAAAAGGAATCACTATGAAGCTATTAAAGAAAAATATAAATATTCTAGAGCTACTCAGCTTATCCAAGCTTCTAAGTTTATAGTCTTAGAGAGGGAAAAATAATTGTTGTCTCAAGAACTAAATGACACTAAAGCTAAATCATTAAAACTCATTGATGAACAAGGTCAATGGGAAAAGGAAATATCTTTTTTTATTTCTAAGATTAATGTATTAAATAAGAACCAATTAATTTTAGAAAAGTAAAGAGAGGAAAAAGAAAAGATTAAGTAGGTGGAAACAAGTTAGCCAAGTACAGAGAATTCTTTCAAAGGCTTGTCTATATAATTGTTTTAAAAGGCCCTACCTTCTTTTTGGGATCATGATGGAAAGCTGATATATCAATTTGAATATCAGGATTTGCTAGTTAAAGTTATATTGGATCACAAAAACTTGAAGATATGATTAAGTCTCTATCAAGAAATATTATAATTGATAAATTGGATGTAGACTTTGAAATGGTGGACTGATTCAGGATGATTGGTGCCAAGATGCCACCTATTTCTTATATGGATCATGTGGAGCTAATGGCACTAGCTAAAGAAATGGAAAATCTTGAAGTGCCATCTAGAGACCAATGGAAGGCCATTTAAAAGTTTGGAAAAATGAAATGTAGGCTACATCAATGAATATTTCCATTTCAAGGTTCGAGTTGAAGACATGTCAAAATCTACTTCAAAGTAGAGTGAAAGGATTAGAAGTTATATATTTTCTACTATTTAAGATGATTTAGTTTGTTAAGGTCATTTGACAAGTGTAATAAGGCAGTTACAAAATGCCTATTCTTAGAATTTAGGTAGTTAGGTATCATATTGAGGAACATTTTGATGTATAAAAGCATGTTTTGTAATGTAATAATGGTTTGAACCCATGAGAGTGGGACTCATTTTGTAGCTGAGCATTTCAAGTTAATAAAATTTGCAGAGCCAAGCAAGCATTTTTCTATATCAGATATTCTCGTGTTGTTATTTTACAATATGTACTTCCTTTTTCTCATGTGAATGCATTTCCTATTATCATTTTCCATTGTGTTGTCTTTCATGCTTCAATAAGTTTATATTGAATCAGAATTCATAATCATATGCTCTGGTTCATTCATTTCAAGTATTCACAAAAAAATTCCTCTAAAGTTAATATTGGATTCATCTTTTGATGCCCATATTAATGGATTGTTCATTTTTACTCCTTACCACCAGACAAGCAAGAAATCGAATGTAAAAGAGTAACTATCCCAACTCTATGAAGAAATTTTATTGCAAAGCCCTGTCATTATATTAACTCATGATTTTGACTCCATGCCCAATGATACCCACTTGTTTCAACCATTATAATCATTAAACTTGTTTCTTTAAGAATATAACTTTCCTTTGTATCTACTTATTGAGAGATCCCTCTTTGGTAAGAAAGAAGCCATCTTTGCTCCTAAAGGTTGGTTTGTAAGGTTACCTTGGAACTATCCTTCCACAACCAAAGGATAAATTTTGAGTGATAACACCATTTATGAGAATCATTGGCTTGATATAACACAAGTATAGACTTGATAAAATAAAAGTCCACAGTATTGAAACAACACAAGACCAGTCTTGATACAACACAAGATTCCAATTTGATACAACACAAGATTAGAGTACATGCATCCACCTCAATACATGAGGACATAGATAGGACTTGATACAAAAAAATGTATTGAATTGATACCACACAAGTCTTGGAGAATAAATTTTGATGTTGTATAATCAACACTCCCTCTCAACGAGGGAGACGATCTCTTCTTTTACCAAGAATTTCCTACCATACCAAGCTTATCTAAAAAATATCTCAATTTCATTACTCACAATGGCTTATTCACAAATTTTCAATCTACTTATTAGTAGCTATGTACTAAAATTTTATTTTTACATGACCATGACTTCGATGAAGTAAGCATTTATCTCAATTTGTTTTATTATAACACATAGGATTTTTTGAGAAAGCTTGACTATGAACACCTAATAATTGTAGGCTTCAAATATTTCACCCTAGTAGGTAGCATCCCAATATCCACTACTCCTCAGCAAGTAGTACTATGTACAAAACATCTTTTTTCTTTTGTATTACTCTTTGACATATACCTTACTTATGTAGCATTAGTCGTAATACACTTAGCATTTGTAGTACTAGACAGAATTCACATAGCTAATTCCAATCTATATAATAGGTCTACTATGAATTAAAACATAATAAATAACCTATTCTAATGTAACTAAAAGGTACTAAAACATATGCTTATCTACAAGCATAAAATACAAGAAGTGTGCTAGGTACTTTAAGATACCAACTAGCTACTTATTCAAAGTAGCATCATCTATATCTGATCCAAAATGTAGTTTCTCTAAACTATAAACTATGGATTTCATATCCATAATAAACAACAAAATTAAATGTGTAATTATCATGCAGAAATAAAATCTTATCTTTTCTTTCAATTTTCAACATTTGTTGACTCCAAGAACCTTCTACCATCTAAAGAAGTTCTTAGTGATATTTCCATTCTCTATCATGTTCTTCAAGGCGTGATCACTTTCATAGTGTTTTCATATCATAGTACCCCAAGAAACCATTTGTATGGATATATATCCTCTCCAATAGGTTTAAATGTTCTCTAATAGTTTAGACTATAACTCATCTAGATTATCCAATAGTCTCCAACACTTTGACTATGTCCCTTCTCATGTGGATTTTCTCCATAAGATATCACATCCCTTGGATGCCTAAGTCATGCATCATGACTAACTAGTTTGGAGACTTTTAAATTCTCCTACCTGTGAAGATACATCCATACTCCCTTTTCAACTAGAGGATTATTTCATATTATACCGAGCTTGTTCCAGACAGAGGTTTAGTAAATATGCTGGAAATACTGCTCATCTGGGGATATGTACAAGAGTTACACAACTCCTTTATGCACCATGTCTCAGATATAACTAAATAAGAAACTTATAAATATTTCCTTCATTACAATATGATATATATAGAGCAATATCTTTGATGTGATATTTATCGATCACTGATCTAGTCAGAATCCATATGTCTGTGAAAGTTACTTTCACTGAACGAGATATTTCTAAGTCCACATAAAAATGTACCAAGTAAGTAACACAACACGTGCTTTGTTATACATGTATATGTACTGACTGTAAAACATATAACTAATCCTAAGACTTGTATAGATATATGTAATATCTCCAAGATCCTATAAATCTGAACAACAATCAAATTTATCTTTATGTGTGTGATCATGGATTTATAATCCATTGTTCTTGAATCCTTTCAAGAACTCTACTAAAAATGTTCTCAATAGAAGAAAATTTTATCTAATGAATGTTACACCTCTAAACTTAAGAATCATCCAAGATTCTTACATATAGATTCATCTTGAACCATACATGGTTTAAACATAGCAAGAAGTTAATTTAACCAGTTCCACTAATTTTTCCAGAAGCTAGCAAATCTAGCTTCTACCTCTCAACATAGAGGATGTGGGAATCATAAATTTGAGAACTCATATTCCCCTATATCTAACACATATATGAATATAATTGAGATAAATGCATTACCTTCAGGAGTCTTTACATTTATTAGAATAGAATTTTAAATCTTATATTTTGTATGTAACACCCCGGTTTTGACCCCATGGTATTAAATTGCATATGATGTAAATATTGTATCAAATCATGGTGTGGAGCTCAATGAAAAGGCCCCACCATGGGTTTACTGTCTAATGCTTCGGCGATTAAAATTGATGTCGATGGTTTATGTGCTAGCCAGACACAATGTGTTTTGAGACATCATGTAAAATGCAAATTAATAAAAATACCACGACTAGCTACACACTGCAACGTTAAAGAGATGGGGGCGTGATTTCACAAGGAATAGGGAAGGGGAATTATTCAAACCTTCATCTTAGGGAGAAAATCCAAATGTCTAAGGTAAAACCCATAAAGTTGTCAACTACTTGTTTTGTCTTTTATGCGTAGTCATCTGAAGTTGGTGAAGAAAGTTATTGCCTTGGGATGGGAAAGCTATCGAGGTCAAATTCGAATTTGGGAAGTCACCCATTTTTGGAAAGTGTGTTTTTGACTTGTGCAGAAATTAAATGTTAGGGAATCCATGCCCAAGCCATTATGCACACATGCGTTTCATTTACTCACCCATTCTCATTCACATGGAGGCTCTCTCATGCAAGGGAAGCTTGGAGAGCTCTCTCTCACCCATCCTCATGGGTTTTTGGGCTCTCTCACGTAGCAGGAAGATGACAAGGCTCTCTCCATCATGTTTTGATGGCGTTTCTCCATTTCTAAATTCCCATAAATTGGTTTCGGGTCTTGATGAGTGAATGTGCAACAAGGATGGATGATTTGGGGGTTTCTAAGGGGCACTTTTGTCCTCCTCATGCAGCAGGAGCTTGCTGATTAATTACCTCCACATTTTTCTTTTGTTTCTCTATTTTTTTCATACCCATATTTTTCGTTTTTGGATTTCCAGTGAGTGGGAGAATAGACCCACAAATTTTGGGTGTTGTTGAGTTTGTTTTGGCCATGTTAGTGCCATAAACGACTCTGGAAAATTAGATTG
Source organism: Pseudotsuga menziesii (assembly GCA_001517045.1). Lineage (NCBI taxonomy): Eukaryota > Viridiplantae > Streptophyta > Pinopsida > Pinales > Pinaceae > Pseudotsuga > Pseudotsuga menziesii. The sequence goes on from LPNX011103680.1 coordinate 12,264, forward strand.
TTGTCAGAGGGATATTTTCCCCATTTTATTTTGTTGGTTGTAATTGCTAATCCTTTTCTTGGTAACACCCAGCGGATGGGAGAATAGATACACATTCTGAGGGTTTGATGAGGCCATTTTTAACTCTGTGAAGCCCAAGAATGTTTCCTAAAAATGTATTTCCTCATGATGGGTTGTTTTCCCCAATTGCCATTTTTTGTTTTGGTTCCCAGGAACGTTTTGTTCATATCCAACAATTGTGTATGACTGTGTTTGATTAAATGGGTTGACTATGTTTATGATGCGAGTGTGGCTTCGCTAGATAATTCCAAGGAACCCATGTGTCTCTCGTTAGTTTCCTTAGCAGCCTATAAAACCCAATTTATTATTGGCTTGGTTAGACAGTTTGTGAAACCCAACGGTGTGTTGGCTTGATTGTGGATGTTTTGGTTTTGGGCTATGTGTGAGCCTGTTATTTCCCTAGTGACTTGTGGAATCATGCCCATCTTGGGAGTGGCAGTGATGCTTAGAGATTGATGAGCACACTGTCCTACGGTTGGGTGGAACGTTACAGTGACACAGCTAGTTGCGGACTAGCTTCTTTTCCAGATAAGTATTCTTGTGTATTTAATCTCTTCAATGAATTGATTATGAATTAAAATGAACATGATGAATGTATGAATGAAATAAATGTGTTTTCTTCTGCTATAGATTGTATTATGCATCTGTGTATGCTTTTATATTAATGCATTTTATTTTTATGTTTATGATCATGGGGCTATATTTCCCAGTTTGAAAGCAGCAGTGTGTGTTGGTCGCATCCTCTCCATTGTCGGTATGAGGGGTGGGGATGTGACAATGTATTCTTCCTAAGAAACATAGGAACATCTCGATCTACTCTCTTCCAGGATCAGCAATCATAATGACTCCATATTCATGTCATTATTTACTTGTAGGTCAGGGAATATGAATTTTTCCTACAAGAAAAAAATTTCTAATGGCTAGAACCATCTCATACTCATGAATTTTATTCACGTGAATATATATTAATAATAATTTAGACATTTATGTACATATATTAATCGACTGTATTAACATAGATCATACTAATCTCATGCATTGATTTTCATCTTTATATCAGTCTTATATTAGTCCCATATCAGTCACAAATCAATATGTTTGAATATTAATGCAACCCCATATTTATATAAAAATTTCAGCCTTTTATTCATCAAGGTTTATGCCAAATCCTATGTTCATCACTCATGAACAAGCATGCATACTGTTACGGAGAAAACTTCCTATGGCTTGGGGTACCATAACAGACAGAGTAACCGCAGAAATCAATCCCTTCCCAATATGCAAGAGAAATAAAACATCTAACACTAAAGGATATTGAAACATACCTTATTCCGAATGGTTGATGTAGATCCCCATTGAGCTTTTCCAATCCCGCTTGTATTAACAATTTTCTCTCTCAACAATCAGCAAACAAGACAATCATTCTATATAATTGTGTTAGACCTACTCTAGCATATATAATCAATAATGCATAAGCAATTAAAATAATCCATGGATTCAATATTCATTTAAATGCACATCACTAGATAGGAAAAGATATTTCTATTAATATAAATCAAAGATTACAAGAATGAAAGCCTTTGTCAGCATGTCTACAAACCGGAGAAACTGAGTCCTCCACCACCTCAATCCTCCATCTCTCGATAGAAGTCTCACAAGCAAAGGAAAGCTTTGTAAGAACATAAAGTGCTCCAAGGGACAAAGGGATGAAGACTCAAGTATAAGCTATAGCAACAATGGACTATAGTTTTCTTGCTCTCCAATTCCTCTCCTTTCAATGTATCCAAAGGGTTCCTTATATGGTGCTTCAATGGGGTAATGGAATGTCAAATCTAAGCGATCTCAAGGAATATAGAAGGCCAAGAGACAAGTGACTTGGATCCACATCAAGGAAAACTCCAAAACTATTTGGCCTTTTGCACACATCCTGATGTACATGGGTTTAAGGGTCATATTCGCGTACATACGTGAGAAAGGGTTTAAAATTCACGTATGGAAAATAACATGTGTTTTAAGGGATGATCTTGGAAACATCAAAGGTACAAAAATAGTCCATGGAGTCCAAAGAGTCTATAGAGAGACGGGAAAGGCCATAAATGTGTGATCTACCATGTGTGGTAAAATAAGCTGTAACAGATTCCCCTTAATATGTGAGGTCAGAGGGGTGATACGATGGCCAAAATACATTATAAGTCTATCCCAGAAGTGGAGTGATGAAGAACCAGGTGGAAGAACCATCCATACAATAATACAGTACAAATATCTTTGCATATGACTGCAAGTACATACAGCAGTCCTGAATACATAAGAGTACTATGGCCATGAATAGGCATGATACAAAATATGACATCTGTGGTCATCGCTACGTACAATATATATAGATCAGAATCTCCATGATGAAGATATACAAAGGATCATGATCTCCATGAAAGATAAAGATATACAATGGATCAAGATCTCCATAATGGCTGAAGATATCTAACATACACTAGAATCAAGTCACGAGAGCTATAATCTCATGAACACTAGCACGATCAAGGAGGTAGCATATCTGGAATGCCACCAATATGGAAAGTATTCTACACAAACCGCTAAAAGTACATGTCCTAATACGTGAATAAAGTTGTTGAGGTTGAACATAGTAGTTCATCGTCTGATTACCGGTCATTGATGTATATTGTTAACAGATGCGAGATCACCCACCGATAATGAAAATGGAAATCAAGGTACTAGAGTGCAATCAACCAAGTGTGAATAAATGTGTCGAGGTCGAACACTTGAAATAATCCATAGATTAGGGGACATTGATGTATTCCCAAAACTGTCAATGGTGAGAGAGCCTGCCACTAATGACAACAAGTCTCAAGGCACTCAAAATGACACTAGACTCATATCCCAGAATAAATGATCTAAAGTCGATGGGATGAAATCCACTGGAAGGAGGGCATTAAGGCATCCCCCATCATCCAACACAAGGTACTCAACAAAGTTGTATAATGTGGAAGGACTCAATCATAATGTTCACGACCCAGTACCAGTACCGAGAATGGCTGACATGCAAAGTCAAGAAAACTTAAGAATGGTTGAATTAGGCTTTAACTTCCTTCGAACAAGAGCATAAAGGTAACTGGTGAGTGAATCTAGGAAACATAGACTCGATATACAAAAACTGGGACATATATATGACACAGGCTCCATAGGGACTGGAAGCTTAACCAGTCGGTGGAGATAAACTTAGAGAAATGAGTACAGCTTCTAAATTCAAACTATTAACCCAACCAACTGATGTGATATACAGTGCTCTCTTCGAAGGTGACACGACTTGACTGCTACCAAAGATAACATCTTTTCCTGTCCGGCTTTTTGGTTTTTTTATTTTTTTGGACTTTTTCAAATATTTTGAAAAACTTGAAAAGAATAAAAGTGCTTTATAGTTACAGACTAGGAGGAGACGAGTGTCAAGCGGAAAACAAACTAGTTCCAAGCATCGAAACATACCTATGCTCAATGCAAGGAAACATGTGTAGGATAACGACACTCAGGGGAAAGTCCCCTCCTAGTAAAAATGGGGAATCAAGCAGCAAAAGATATATAAAATGGCTCTGCTTGGCTAGACATGAGACAAGATCGGGCTATATGGCTGATAATCAAAGTCGGGGAAGATGACATAAGGATCAATAAGGCAAGAAAAACTCATGATAATGCAATTACAACTTGACAAAAGGGAGTCCTGGGAAAAAGGCCAGCAAAAAGATCAAGAGGAGTATGAAGCTCTTGTGCAAATTCATGGCGATACTATACAAAGGACTCCCCCACCCTAAAGGAAAAATGTCAACATGGGCATCGAATGCAAAACATGAGCTAACTAGGGTACCCATGTATGGTCAAGTTCTACCATTCACATCATGTCACTTCTAAAAGCAACAAGGAGGTTTTGTGACAATATATAATGGGTTCATACCTAAGGTTATAATGAAATGGTCATAAGGTCATGCAAAGTGCAAATAGATGTGAAACCTAACCTATATGCCATTTTAGACATAATACCTGAAATCGACACTAACAGGTCAAAACCATAGTCAAATCGCGCTCAAAACAGACTCCTACATCATCAAATTAGTTCAAAATGGTCCAAAATGGTCAGAAACGGTCAAAACTATAGAAAGTTGGTAAAAAATTTCAAAAATTTTCAATAAATAGTAAAAAAAATTAAAATTCCATATCATTTGAAATTTTTACCCATTTGAGCTCAAAACTTCCAACTCGAATTCTAGGAGCATCATCGGGTGAAATTCGACACCATTTGATCCAAGTAACTCCTCATGTCCTCCTCTTCCTATTTCATGCAAATTTTTTAAGTTTTCATGGTCTATTTAATTTTCTAGGCCATCCTAAATTGTGTGTTTCAGCCCACATGGGTATTGAGGTTTCTTTCATGTATAGGGTTGGCCATACGCGGAAAAAATTCCCAAACCCGTGTAGATACGCAGCTGTTTTGCAAACAGTCATGTATGAGGCTGCAAATGAGGTTTTCAAGGGTAAATAATGATCAAATCTCTTGTTTTTTGTGTAGGATGGTTTTAGAATGGAGGGAGAGGGAACATGGTGATGTAGAAGAGGCCATGAAAGGTGACTTAATGGCCCAACAAGCATTGCGTGCATGTGGTTTGTATAATTTGTGGTGTCTTGGTAGCCTGAGGGCCAAATCAAGACTCCTCCAGATGCTAGTGGATTACTGGGATCCAGATTGTGAGAGTTTTCACATTGATGGGATGTCACTCAATATAGAAATTGAGGACATATACTTTATCACTGGTTTATCCTGACAAGGAGAGGTGGTAAATCTCCGATCTCATGGGCCCGGAGGTGGATTGACTATTGATGAGTACATTGCGGTGTATTGATTTCTAGACATGGAAAAGGTTGGGAGTCAAATCCTGACAAACTTTATCCAGGTACTAGGACTGAAGGCCATACTATTGCCACTCAGAAGGGTAGACGGCTTGGCTTCACTCCACTAGGGCTCTCCGCCACTGATGTTCTATGTGGTGGAGTGTATGAGACCCACAGTGTATGACTGGAGCATTGCGCTGTTGAGAAACATGAAGCAGTAGCTCAGTGACTACAAGATGGGTAGGGTGAGAAACTTCAGTTTCGACAGCATTGTGAGCACATTCTTCTTTGAGTGTGTCTTAAGGCTGAGCCCTAGAGTGGACATTCCTCCACACAGAGTTCGAGATCTGACCTAATGACGTTGGGAAAATGTTATGCGCAGACTAGGCAGAGGTAGGGTGGCTAACCCCTACCCAACAAATTTTTTTCCATGGTGGCAGAGGCAGATCATTGCCATGGATGACTACACCTATGCAGGGATAGATTTCCATGGAGATTAGGAAATGTCCATAACACCAGGAGCAGCATATTGTGACATAGGTAACAAATCCCAAACCCACTTTTTAAATTTTTTGAATTATTAATTTTTTTGTGTTTTTTGATATATTGACTCAAAAGACATGTTTTGGTGTGACAACACATAGTGACAATGTGTCATGTGTATGCAGATGTTGGACCACGGTGACCGGATGGTTTTCCTTTTCATAGACGAAGGGGAAGGGGAGACGATATCATGGGTGTAGATGCAGAGTGGACACTCCAAAGAATCCACACAATCATCGTATGCTTGACACATAGGGTACCCATGGCGCAAGCCGAGGACTTTCCTGAGGCTATGCAGCACCAGGTGGTTGGTGTACCATGGGCATGGGTTCTTTTATTTTGACGGCTAGCTAGAGCTGTGGTGTGTTACCATGATTAGAACCCCCCTCCTCCTCCTCAGTTCTAGAGACCTGAGAGTATTTCTTTTTGTATGACCATGTATTATATTTTGCTGGCTCGGAAGCCCCAATTTTGTATTATGACACTTATGTATTATGAGGTCACATTTTCGATGTGTTGGGGCCTGGAAATTCGCAGGAGACAACAATAAGGGATTCTCCCCAATCAACGTTCCCAACTAGCCCGTTGACTGTTTGGTATAGGGAATCCGTCTGGTTTACGGTCCGGCTACCATAGGTGAAGCAACAAAACAAAGGCTTTATCGGTTGCGGCCCGGTCCAATGAGTTTTTGTATTTTTTGACTTAATGTATGAAATGCAAAGGCCTAATTAACAATGCAGGGTGATGAGGATGCGGGGAGCATCACAATGTGATGCGCAGGATATTACCTCTCGTCTTAGGCTCACAAGTGTCTACATCACATATGCAAGAATGACATAAACTAACTATCCATCTAACTACCTATCTATGCACCTATCCCTGGGGAGCCAGAATATGATTTACTTATGAGTAATGTGTATTATTCATGCATTATAAATAGAAATTACAGGTAGCTGATATTTTTATCTACAACACATGAAAGCTTAAAGTTAATTCAAAAATCAGATAGCCAACTGTTTCATAAGCAGCATACATTACTCATAGTGGAAATCTTCATAAAATAAACCGGAAAACATTCATATAAGAACATAGGTTCAATGAGTTAGAACGGTCTCACAGTTAATGGACATAAAGCTGAAAACGAAATAATTCCTCTTCAACAAAATCCATTGCACAACATTTGAATATTCCACTAAGCTTTCTCCAACAGGCAAACTGTAATTTTCTATTGCAAAAGGAAATAGTTCTTCTTACAATATGTTTTCACCAGTCTTACTGGGAAAAAGTCCCTTTCTCCCTTCTTTGTCTATTACATTTATACAAAAGGCGTGATGGTTGGGCTGCCCAAAGTAACCTTTGGGCTTCCCAACGCTTCATTTTCCCAACACTTAACCTTTTCTCAAAAGTTTTCTTTTACAAAATTTGTTATAAATACAAAAAGTGACTAGTCCTTCATGTGGAGGGGCCCGCTTGACTGTCTAGAAACTTCTTCCACGCTGCAGTTCAATAGCGATGCCTTCAAAAGTACACGGTTCTAAAAACTGGATATTTATCTTGAATTTATCAGCTTGTTTCTTGATTGCCTCGACCCTGGACGTACTCAAATGGAGTTGATCTTCTAGAACTAGTATACTGATAGTTGGGTGATCTACTTGGATTTTCAAGATCAAATCATCCATGGCTCTGATCTCCTGCACCTTAGCTTCTTCCTCCTGGAATCTCTTCTGCAATAGTTCTATAAAGGCATCGTGATCTGGAAAAGGTTCAAGCCTCTCCTCCGCTTTTATCTGGCACCGGTTGAATGTATTGAGAAGTATTCTGAAGAATTCGGTGCATAATCCCTTTGTCTTCTTCACTGCCTTCTTGAAGTCTTCAGTGGTATTTATAGAAAACTCCACTAGGCTATAGTCCCGCTTGAGGGCCTGCTGGTCTTTTGCCGGTAGCTCTGCTGGGTTTTCCTCGTTGTTCTCCAACCTTGTCATTCACACAGTCAGGACCTCTAGGACCTCCTGGGACCTATCCACAAAGAAGGATGCAGTTTTCAAGATCTCCTCCAATCGGCCGTCGATCTACGGGACTTTACACCTTTCCTTTTCAACAACAGTCTGCAGCTGCAGCATCTTAGTTTTCTGAATCAAGACATGTTGCTTAAGAGGCTGAAGATCGACTTGCTGTTCTCTGGCTACTTCCAAAGCAGTGGTCAAAGAAGAGATCTGCTCCCGATGTTCCTTTCTCAGTTCTTGAGTGTTCATATGATTTTCCTGCAGGAGGATCTTCAGCTGGTCTTCTAGCTCCTCCACCCTTGTCAGTAGCTGACCCTTCTCAGTCTTTAGATCTTGGCATTCCTTCTGCACTTGCTCAATTCATTCTTGTGTAGTTTCCTGAGCCTGTCTCTCTTCATGTAGGGTCTGCAAGTCGGCCTCAGCAGTCTTCATTTCCCTCTGTAAGTGTTCAAATTTCTGCTTCAACCTGTTGCTCTCTTCTCTCTCATGCCGCAGTGTGTCTTTCAACTGCGCAGAGGATTTCTTGGACTGTTCTAAGTCCTTCATGATCTTGTCTACATTGTCCTCTGAGGCGTGAAGAAAGGCAGATCCGGCTCTCAGGGTGAATCTTGGATCTAGGTCTATCCCTAGCATAACAGCAGTATCTATTATCATTTTACCAGGTAGACCTTTCGCCTCAAATTTCTTTTCTGTCCTCTTTATTATTCGTTTCGTTTCCCTATCATAATATACAGTGTTGAAATATGGGATTTCCTTTCCTTTTTCCTGCACAAAAGGGACCATCCTAAGCGTGGGAACCATGGGTATGCTGGTAGTGGGTATTTGGGGGTCCTGGACTTCTGGATTTTCCATCTCCTGGGTTTTCCCTGCAGCTATATCAGCGGTTGACCGCTCTGTTTCAGTTTGTGTCATCTTCTCTGCTTTCTGCTTTTGTAGCTCTTCATCAAGCTTTATTTTAGCTTCTTCAGCTTCTTTTCTAGCTGCTTCCTCTGCTTTCTTTGTAGCTTCCTGAGCAACTCTTATTTCTTCTTCTGAATGAAGCCTTTCTGCAGCTTCTTTTTCCAGCCTCTGGGCTTCTTCATTTCACTTTTTGGCTTCTTCTTCAGCCTTTTCCTAGTCATCCCCCTTCCCTCCTTTGGTGGTGATCTTTTTCTTGAATCTTCTCATTAGCATTGTCATGTTTGGGGAATTTCTGAAGACAGATTCGTCTTTATCGAAATGGTGGGTATACTCGAAGTCCACCTTGTGTTCTTTGCAATGCTCAATAACCTTGCCTTGGGTGTCATTTCTGCGGTAGGGCATCTCCCCAAAATGGAACTTCTCCAACTCCTCTATGAATTCAGCAGCTTGTTTCACCTTGGTGAATTTATAGCTTCCTAGCTTGAATGGCAAAGGAGGGTAGGAAGTCTTCTTATGTTTGAATAGAAAACTGCCTACTCCATCTATGAACACTTGTTTGACTGCCTCCTTGTGGACTATGTAATCCGTCACATATTTGGGCAGCAGTGAAGGTGGTCTTGATCCTCCGAACATCCGGAAGTACATGCCATTTTTAGTTAAGAAATAATCCACATATTCTCCTATCACTTGCATGGCTTCTTCCGACATATAGTCACACTTTTTCCAGAAAATGAGTGTGTACAGAGGCATAATGAAGTGCTCACAGACCTCTCTATAATGGCTATGGTACTGGTGAGCCCACAATGGTCTGTAAGTGGCATAAAGGGGCATCCTTTCCCTGTCCCGGATGCACCTGAGACTGGGGAAATCCTGGTTGCACAATATGCAGTATATTAATATCAAACTCATGTAAAACTCTGATCTTTTCCTGGACTCTCCCTCCAAGGCTGAGGTCACGCAAGAAGAAAGACTACTGGACACCATGCTGGCCCAATTGAAGACTGTGCCTTGGGTTGCCACATAAAAAATAATTGGTATCCATTCAAGTTTGAAGAGTGTGCGATGAGCTCTCCCAAAGATCCTATTCAGCATCAGAGCGATAAATCTGTAGGTAGCACTCAAGCTCGATGTATCATACTCACTGGTTGTTCTGTGTTGATAATGCTTCCCCTGCAACATCATTCTCCTAAGAGTTTCCACCAGGTCCATTTTGATGCTTTTCAGCCAATCCTCTGACAAGAAAACCTGGGCTTCTGGTAGGTGATAAGACAATGCCACATATCCATTGCTGAATGCAGCATAGCCCTGTCCTTCAACATTTCCCATGATCATTATAGTGGTGTCTACTCGGGGAAAAATCCATCCAATTACCTCAGAGCATGGGAATAGCTCTAGTCTGGTGGCAACTTTCATGAGAGAAGATTTCTCTATGATAGCATAGATGGATTCTTCTTCGAGGCCCATGTCGGGGAACTCCCTACGGGAAATCAATCTATATACTTCACCCCATTTGTACTCGGGTTCCACACCAGAAACACATTGAGTATCTTCATATATGTACTCGATCTTTGTGACCTCTTCTACTTCTGGTCCTTCTTCGATCATAGGGGCCTTCTTCTTCTGCCTCTTGGACATGGTGGATTCGACCTGCCATATATAACATTGTGATATTAAGCAATTCAAGTTGCAGACATAAGACACTGTGCAAAATTTTATTCTTTCGGTGGGTACCATGACAGCAACTAGTCGATGAAACTAAGATATAAGTTTACATAACAGGCCTATTACACCCAAATGCACACTATGTTAGCATGATACAAGGCAGTGCTGCATGATATTAAATCATTCCATCAACCATCTTCTAGACTGCAATAAAAATACATCCATATGTAATGTGCCATTTTCATGTGTTTAATGTGATAGCAAGTGGTGAAGCAAATGCATGAATGTACAGCCTAAAAATACCTTAACCATCAAAACCATTAAAATGCAATGTGCAGTGTTCAACAATTTAGTCTGTGTATATCAACAAAGGAGATAATTGAGAGTATTTATGTGCAGTATGATTGTGAGAGTCTCCTGCACTTTATAATAACAAACATTTTAACAATAAATAGCCTGGCCGGACTAAAATCAACAAGGACTTGTGCAGTTCGTGGGAGAAAATTTACATTAAGCCGACTACACATTTCACTCTCTGCGGGTATTATTATCACTCTTCTGCACATGACGCTTCCATAAAAAAAACTACCCATGAACTACAATAGCGGCATATCCCTTCTAACCGACTAGGGTTTATAACGACCAAGCCCAAATGGACTGCGCGGGACGGCGTGGGAAACACAGGCTAGGGTTCGAGAAAACGGGCAATATGAATTTCGACCCAACAAAGGGGGAAACACCAAATGCCATAGAAAAACCACTACAAAACCTCCCCCTTCTTCTCATCATCACACTTGGGGCAGCTAGGTGCAGGTGGCGAAACGGCCGCTTGCACCAAGCCTCCATCCACTATGCACGGGGCTTGCAAACAAAGGCCACGGGTCAAAACAATTCTTTCGTGGGTTAAAAACGCCCCCATCCGTGAATAGTAATTCCACAAGAGACTCCCCGATATATAGGCGCAAAACGTAGGGTGGACAAGAAGAATGACTACAGCAAAACCTAACTGTGGGTAAACCCCCGTACGTATGTAGAATAGGGTTAAGGGGACACAATCCTAGTAAACCACCCAACCGCAGCAAACATCACCAAAACCTTTGAACAAAACAAGGTAGGGCAACAACGGACCTACCTGCCAGCGACGCGCAACTGACGGGGAGAAAGCGGTCGAGCTTCCTCAACTACCACCTGGATGCGAGTACCGGCACGGTGGTCCACGAGCTTCAAGGGGTCTACAGTGCAGGATGATCACGATAGTTCAAGCAAATAAAACAATAGAAAAACCAAACGTCGTCCCCGTATATATATATATTTTACCACATGTGCGAAAACATATCGGACATCGGAGAGCTTTCGCATCGGAGGTCGGAAGTAATATTCCTTCCGCAATGGCGGATGGGAAAATGTAGACCCAGCCGTGGAGATACGCATGACGAAAAAAACCAAAATCAGAAATCAAGCGTCGGAAGGTTTTGGAATTGGAAGATGAAAGGGTTCTTCCGTCCGCAACGGCGGAAGAAAAATTTATGACAAAACCCAAAAGCTTCCGATCGAAACGGGAGGAAAGAAATCGAAGTCAAACAAAAAAGCATCCACAACGGCGAAAGAAAATAACATAAACACTTCCGATGCGGAACCAGAAAAACATCCGACGTAAAAAAAAACCAACGGTTCGGAAGTTGGAAGTAAATTTCTTTCCGCAACGGCGGAAGACCAAAGCAAAACTCCACCCGCAGCGGTGGAAGACTAAAACCAAGATAACTTCCGATTCAAGCATGTTTCAATGCATTTAAGGGTAGCGATAGAAAAAACGGATGAGTTAAGGCATCAGAGGAAGAAATCAAACGATGGGTAGCTTAATTCAAGCAAAAGCAACGTCTTTATGAAATTTCTTAGACCAATTTCAAGCAGAAAATCAAAATAATCCAAGCAAAGGGGGGTCCTAAATTTTTTTAGAATTTTGGGAAATTGTTGCAGCTGCAACAATTGGCGACTACCTAGTGAACACTAGATCTCTAAATTAACTCCTTTCCAGTGCAAGACTGTCTGAATAAAAAATGAAATCTTCTAGACGCTTGTATTCCTAAGCGAGCCAAATAATGCATTTGAATTATTTAAAGAAGTCCATTCTTTTGGGAGATGGTAACATTAGAAGTGTTCCAAGTCTGAATAACTCTTTTGAGGCCAAATAAATGAGGTTTATTTTTCCTGCCCTCAGGTAGTTTACAGCTTGGACACCACAGGATTGTAACAGAGGGTAAACAGTTTTATCCTTTTGTTCCTCCTCCCCATGCCAACTGCACTTTTGTGCCTTTTGAAATTTAGTCCTTTTGATATGAGTCCTCCTACAGGCCTTTCTTACTAAATTTTAATTCAGGATCCTCTATCCCATAGTGTCCTTTTGTGTGAACAATGTACTTCATATTTCAGTTCACGGACGGAGAGGATCTTGTGGCCATTCAGTACTTCATGTTTTGATATTTTGCTTTGATATGTATTGTTTTTCTTCAAGGAGTTTTGACTCTTGATAGCTTATTGCTTTTCTGAATATATGACATGGGATCATTTATATATGATATACTATTTTACTCTGCTTCCTTTCAGTGAGTCTTTTGCTGTCACCCCCTTGGTTTTTTTACGATGTGAAATGGATGGAGCTTCTAAATAGTATTCCAGGCCTCTTTTACTTCCGAGTTATTTACAGGGGTTAAGTAAGACTTCAATGAATGCTTTGCCAGCTAGGAACACTGCTACTAGAAGACATTCTATACTTTTAAAGCACAATCTTTGCTCAAGATTTCAGTTAATAAAGAACCCTGATGTTTCCATTGCAACCAAAAGTTTGCCTCTTTATTCAAAACCAAAAGAAATGCTAGCAAAGCAATAAAGGAAAACAACAGCAAATCAAATAATCAAAAGAAAAAGCATCAAAGCATTACAGAACCAAAACAATTTATTTATGTATAAAGCAAAAAAGAAAGAAAAAATTTGCCCACTCCTGAAAAATTTAAAACTAGAGAGCTAAAGGGCGGGATGGATCATAGACATGAGAGATCTAACCATGGTCTAGCTGGGCTATTTTTGAAACTGAACACATGTCTACTATCCTATAATCATTTCTTACAGCCTGAAGAAGTTCAAGGAGCTCAGGCTAAACGTCAGTCATAGAATTGGCCTTGCTTGAGGTATGATGTCTCAGCTTACACTCAGTTAGATAGTTTCCCATGACAGAATCAGTAGATTCATTTCCTTCCCCTAGCTTAGTGATGGTATACTTCATATAAGGCTCTCTCGAAATATTGATCTTATTCGGGGTACCCTTGAGAGGCAATAATAGATGAGACCAATCCGAAGCAAAATAGCCTTTTAACCTGGCAGACCAATCTATGTTCAGAATAAGCCCATATCCACTAGGTATGTCAGCCACAGTAATGCCAATAAATTGACAAATCTTGTTGTTTACAGACAAGTGAATGAGGACATTTTTCATTTCACCCACTACTTTGACACCTGAGCTGTCTAGTTGCGTTACTTCACAGAATGTGGACTCTGGCTGTCCATTAATATTTTTGCAAATCTCCAGTGGCATAACATTCATAGCTAATCCAGAATCTACTAAACAATTATGCACATTATGATTTAGCATTTCCAGAGTCAAAAGAAAAGGTGGAGTGACAGGTATTTCTTCCCAACCAGGCTCTACGTCTTCGTCTCCTGGATGGTTTTGAGTGGGTATATCCTCTTCAAGTTCTGCAATCTCTTTAGTGCTTTTCTTGTTAACACTTACTTGTTATTCTATAGGTTTGACAGGTTCACTGATTTGTTTGGTCTCCTGATTGATAGTAGTTACTTTGGATGTGTTGTCTTCAACATTCACTTTCCCCTGTCTTTTAACCTTCTCTTGAATTTTTTTTATATTGTCTTCAATCGTTAAACCCATGTCCTTCGTGGTGGTATATGTGCATTCAGGTTGAGGAGTATTCCCTTCAGTGTTAAACATCGAAACACCATTCCATGAGAACATAGTATCGTCATCTTGTTTTTCTATGGTCTGTTTCTTCATTTCCCCTTTATCACTGTCCTTAATCAGTTTAGGGTCCAACAACTTATTCATCACTAATGTCATTGAATGTAACCATTGAGGACATTTTTTTTCAGTATGAGGTTGTTGGTGGAAAGTACAGAAATTGTCCCCCCTATTTCTGTTATGTTCATTAATGCCAAATGCGGTGGAGGGGCCTGCCTTTGGTTGTTGTCCTTTCTTTCTGGATGGTGGGGCTTATATATTTTCTGAAGGTTTCTTTCCTTTTCAAGATCTATTAATCGGTTGGATAGCTTCTGCATCATTTTCAGCATTCCATGATAGTCATGTGATTGATCCTCTTTTGGTTTAGACAGCAGTAAAGTTCTTCTCCCTGTAGTCTTCTCTTTAGGTAGGTCAGGGTAATCTTCTACACTTTCCATTTCAGCTTCTACCCTTCCTGCCTCTTCATAAGTCTCTACCAATGTAGGATTGGCTTTCATTTTAGCGAACATAGCCAACTCAGGTCCTAGGGAAGATGTATAATACTCAATCAAGACCTTGTCTGAGGGTCGGTCAGCTTCAGAAAAATTCTTTAGGTATACTGAAAATATTTTAGTGAACTTACATACCTTTTCATTCTTCTCTTTTCCTAACAATCCAAGACCTTTCATCAAGGAGGCGTGAGTTTTCTGGGTTGTATATTTACTTCTGAAAACCCTTTCAAAACTGTCTCAATTAGGAATAGAGTTTGCAGGCAAACTGAAATACCAAGATGCTGCTGCCCCTTTCAGGGTGTGGGGAAACAGTCTACAGACCACATCTTCATACTCCCCAGCTCTTAGCCCCTCTAATGCTAGATAAAAACTCTGAAAGTGATCATCTATAGCAGTCTTTTCCTCAGAGTCAAACTTAGGCAACAACTTGTTAAAATGCTGAGGTAAGTTATTGTTGTAATCTCACAGATCACATAAGGTTACCAATAATACATACTAAAACATATAACTATACAGAGACAAGAGACAAGACAGATAGGATAGAACATAATACTTTATTATAATGAGTTCATACAAAGCACAGAACTGAACTGAGTTCTTGTGTGGCTCAACAGCCTAATATATACAAGTTACAAACAGTTACAAAATAACTACCTGTCGGTTCGGTGAACCGACACGACTGTTAGTTAGCCGACTTAATTAACTAGTTTAGTCGGCCGACCGACGTAGTCGGCTGATCGACTAGTCGGTCCATCGACTTAGTCGACTGACTAAGTCGGTCTTCGTTCAAGTCGACTTATGTCGACTTGCTCCTTCTACATCTCCCCCACGAACAAAACATTTCTTCGTCCCGAAGAAACAGGGAGGTACAAAAATTGTTAGTGTTGGTCGGACCCTGTAAAACTGCTACTGAGGTGGACTGTGCAGACGGATAGTTGGTCTTCTCTGGACGCAAACTTCGACTATTGCTGGTGCAGTGACGGCAAGCTGATGCTGGAAGTCTGTCCATGTCTGCAAGGCTTTCTGAATGTCGATCGTTAGAGTAGTTAGACTCGACAGTACTGACATCTTTTCTGCCATGGGCATTTCTGCAATGTGCTCCATGTTGGGACCCAACATTTGGTTCTGTTCTTCTGTGGCATCAAGGAGTCTTTTCATCTACGGGCAGATATTTTTGACCTTCTCCAAGTTTGGAAGAGCTTGCTGCACCCACTGGTGAGCCTCTCATTCTAGTTTCTGCAGTTTGCTATTTTCCATGACAATCTGCTCGTCAATAGTCTGCCTCATTTATGCCTCCGTCGACTTACGTCCTTCCAAGGCCTAAATACCTTGCCTTGTCTGCCTGGTCTGATGATAGACTTGCCCATAATGAGTAGGCCAGTCTCTCAGCACTTCCTCAGTAACAATGGATTCCTCCATATGGTCCTGTAATACTTTGCAAGCCTCCGAAAATGCAGTGTGCTGGTTCAAGAGGAGTCGGGCGGTCTCTTCCTTTTGTTCTGCTTTAGTCTCTTGGAGATGTGTTTGTATGGTCGACACCATGCCTTCAAAAAGTTGGTATGCCCTTTCCAGAGGTCGATCTGTAGCGTCTTCGACCAGGATTGGGACGACAGATTGTACAAGACACCTGCATTTGCCGAGAAACTCAACCTGTTCTTCCTCTTTGTCTTTGAGCTCTTTACTTTTGGTGACCGTCCTCTTCTTTGACTCTTTGGCCAGGGTTTTGAGCAGTTGTCCGACCTCTGAGTCGGTTAGCGAACTTGCATCCTTTAAGGTAATCTTCAGGCCGGATGGTCTATGATGGTATTTCTTTTTCTTCTGAGTGTTTGTCTGTGGCTCTTGGGTACCTGCAGTAGTTGAAGTGGGATCTGTAGTCGGTGGAACGGAGGACGAGGGTTGCTCTGCTTGGGAAGGGGGGAGAGAAGTCGGGGGAGTTTCTTTTTGAGGAGGGGGTATGGGGGACGGTGGTTTTTCTGCTAGAGGAGTTGGTATGACTTATTCCGGCTGTGAGGCTGATGGTGGGTTTGGCTGTGAGTCAGGGGGTGGCAGAGACGATGGTGGCGGAGGTGGAGACGGAGTGGGGGACGAAAGTGTGGCGGGACTGTTTGGTGGGCTTTGGTCAGAAGACATAGTGTCTTCCGGCGGTGTGGTTGGATCCTGGTAATCTGTGGTAGTCTGCTCGTGGCCTATAATATCACCACCACCATGGATCCTTGTGAATGTAGTTGTTTGTTGGGCATATATCTTTTGACTTGCCTTGAGGGGGGTTGTGGTCTTAATCGTCTGGGCCGTTTTGAATAGTTGAGGCAGAGTTGCAAAGAATGCTTTAAGCTCAGCATCCTGGCTGGCCCTGGCTCTGAGTGCATCCAGGATTGCTTGTTGATATTCTTCAATGGGGTCGCCCAACTGTTCTGCCGGTGCTTGTTCCTCGACCACAGGAGTCGGGGACGGAGGAGGGGGGGTCGACACAAGGTCGACAACATTTTCAGGCATCTGTTGTGTTTTAGCTTTCTTGGGCCGAGCTTCTGGGGCGCCTGCCTCAATATATCATTGAAACTGGGTTTCAACCGACACTTTATTGGCTCGGGCGTCTTCGACAATGTCGACAGCCGTGGCTGTGAGTTCTTCGTCGTCGTTGGATGAGTCAAGAATAAGCTTGCACTTACCCCTACCTGTTTGTTGTTTTTGTGTCTTGAGTCTCTTCCTGGAAACCGCTACCTCTTTAGCAAGCTTCTTGATGTTGCTCTTTGATAGGGAATACTCAGGGTCGTCCTCTTCGACTTCACCTGTCTGTTCTTGAATGGGTTTGACGAGAGCAGGAGCCGGAGGAGTTGTCTGTTGCACTGGTGGCTGCGTTTGTAGTGTTGGTTTTTGTGGTTCTGTCGGTTGGGGGTCGACGACCTGTGCAGTCGGAGGTTTCACAGTAATATGCACCCGACTAGTGGGCACGGTCGGGGCATCCTCCGACACGAATGTACTGATATACAGATTAAGCTCGTAGTCCTCCTCCTTCTCCTGGTCTGTCAGCGGTTCGATGGTAGAGAAGTCGACCTTTCTGGAAGCCTCTGGAATGGGTACCTTTGCTCCTGCCTGTCGGGTCAATTCTCTGAAAATTTGTTCAACTGTCGGGTAGTAGTCGAGATCTTTTGCTTTGGGGTCTTGACCTCGCATGTACCATACTAATGTATGGTCGAGTGCTAACTGGATATGTGAGTCGGCCGGGAGGTTTCGTCGGATGTTTTGGGGCACCCTCCACCTTGTCGTCCGAACCTTTAACTGCTGGAACCAAGTCTCCAAGAAGACTTTCCCCTGTGCTAGCTCGTGCAGGGTGCCTTTTTGTGAGAAAGGTTTGAAACAGTGCATTTCAAATCTAGTCGGCTCCCGGAAGACTGGACTACCTTCCGGGCAGAAGTGATACATGACTATCCAGATAATCAGGGAGGGAAATTTGATAATACCTCCCGTCTCCTGGCAGCGTTCACAGATGGTTTTGACCATGTCGGTGACATAGTCTCCCCATCGGTAAAGTCTTCCGTTGGTGGCGATTGTGTCGACCGCCTCCAGCATCTCCAATTTAAGGTCGCTGCTTCGACCGGCCAAGGTAAGGGTGATTGCGATTATTTTTGCCACAATTTGTGGTGTCCGGGTCGTAATCTGTCCTATCATTAACCCTTTAGAGTTTTTCCCAGTTGATGTGCCTGTAAGTTCTTGGACGAGTCCCTCCTTGATCCCAATTGGGACAGGGTTGCCTTTGTTCGACAGACCCGTGAGAGATGAAATAACATCCCCAGTGATGTCAATCGGCTGGTCGAAATAGAATCGGCCGTTGTGGTAACGACTGATAATAAATTTAACAGTGGCTTCCTTCGTCCCGCCGAAGCTGGCCATCAATGGTGCGTTAGGGTACTGGAGAATGCTGCTGTTCCGGACTTTCTCAGCGGCCTGGGTCATTTTACTTCCTTCATATGCCTAGTCTTGGATTTTGGCCCAGAGTTTCTGAAATGGACCCTCCTGGACTTTAGCAGCTTTGATATTCTTCAGTCTTTGGACCAAGGGTGTGTCCTCTGCCTACAACTCCTCGGCCTTCGCGGTGGCTCGGGTGAGTTTGGGTGCCATGACTTCGGAATGGTCAGAATTTGAACAGGGTTCGTGGGTGCTGGTCGACGGAGGATGTGAGTGCTATGTGTGTAAGGGGTGTGGTGAATGAACTTTCGGCGGTCCATTATTTATAGGCGTGGGAATGGTGGAGTGTCGAACTGGATGTATTAATGGCGGACTTGACAGTCCAACTGTAATACTCGAGTGCGATTTGGGAGATCTGGTTCGACGCTCAAGGCCATTAATGTGTGATGGGACTCTCGAGGTCGACGGTCGGTGTCGGTGATGAAAACGGTCGGCAGGAATGGTCGATGAAAATGTTGTCGGTTGTCGAAGGGGTGAGTTGCTGTCATGCTGGGTATTTTTGAGTGGATCGTTTTGTTTTTGGAATTTTTCTAACTTTTTATAGGTTTTGATTGACAGTTATGGTCGTTATGTTGTTTTTTTTTTTTTTGAATCAGTTTCTGTACCGTTTAAGTCGGGTTCCATTGACGAGCTTCCGAAATACTAGGCCCTGTAATGTTTTTAGTCGGACTGAACCATTGGGGTGGATTTCTTCGACAACATAGGGTCCCATCCATTCTGTGTGCAGTTTCTTTGGTTTTCCTTTTACTCGACTGTTATAGAGTAAGGCAAGGTCTCCAACCGACAAGTATTTGTTCTTGATGTTACGGTCGTGTCAGGCTTTCTGCTGTTGTTTTTGGATTTCCTGGTGTTGAATAGCCATAACTCTATGTTCTTCCAGCTTACTGAGTTGGAACAGTCGATCCTTTCTTGCATGCTCGACATCGATATGTAGTAGTTGAGCTACACTAGGTGCCTGCTGTCGGAAGTGTAGGGGGACGACTGCTTCTTGTCCATATACCAGTCGAAAGGGAGTTTGGTCGGTCGACCGTTTATACGCAGTTCTGTAGGCCCATAAGACTGCAGGGATTTTCTCGTCCCAATCATCTTTGTCGGTATTGCATATTTTAGTCAATCATTTGGTCAGTGTTTTATTAAAAGCTTCAATTGCACCATTCGACTGAGGATGGTATGCTGTACTTCGTCGGTGGTCGATGTGAAACTGGTCGGTTAAGTTTTTGATGGTTTTGTTAATGAAGTGTGATCCCTGGTCGTTGATCAGTATGAGTGGGCATCCAAATCGAGTAATAATGTTTTCATAGATGAACTTAGCAACTATATCACTTGAACATGTTTCGACAGGTTCATCTTCTTCCCATTTAGTAACATATTCCACTGCAGTGATAATATATCTGGCACCTGATCGTCGGGCTGGGACAGGGAATGGTCCTATGAAGTCTATGGCCCAAATTTCAAATGTGAGACTAGCGTTTATAGATATCAGGGGCATTTCTGTGCTCGGCAGTGGTCGACCAAGTCGTTGGCATCTGTCACATCGACTAACAAAGTTTTTACAATCCTTGTGAAGTGTCGGCCACCATAATCCAGACTGTTGGATTTTCTTAGCAGTTGTGTCGGCCTGAAAATGTCCTCTTGCAGGGCCATAATGTGCTTCGTGCATGATCTGGTCTCGTTCATGGTCGAGTAGACATCTTCTAAGAACATCGTCTAACCCCATTTTGTATAGAAATCCATTGATGAGACTGTATGGGGCAGCCTTCATAGCTAGGATTTGCTTCTTCTTAGTGTTCAGACCTTCTGGTGCCTGACCTGTCTCTAAGAACTGAGCAATCTCCTCCAACTCTTCTGGTACTACTTCTATACGAAATAGATGTGCGTCCGGCAAGTCGTCGTCGACTCCGGTCGGTTCCTCTCCTGTGTCGATACGGGATAGGTGGTCGGGCCCGACATTGAGCTTTCCTGGTCGGACTACTACTTCAAACTCAAATTCTTGAAAAAGAAGTAGCCATCGACAAATTCTTCCATGATGAAGGGGTTTATTCATAAGGTATTTCAGCGCTTGATGGTCAGTGTAAAATATGAAAGGGTTGGCTAACAGGTAATGTCGATACTTTTGAAGGGCAAAGACCATACCGAGGGCTTCCCTTTCGGTGGTCGAATAGTTCTTTTCAGCCTTATTGAGTTTTCGACTACTGTAAACTATAGGGTAATCCATCCCATCGTCTCCTGGTTGAGTCAGGATTGCGCCAATAGCTATCCCTGATGCATCAATATGTACATGAAACTTGGTAGACCAATTTGGAAATCTAAGTATGGGGGCTTCGACCAGTTTTCTCTTCAGTTTGTCGAAGGATATTTGGCATTCCTCTGTCCACCTAAATTCTTGATCTTCTTTTAGCAGCTCTTCCAGAGGGTAAGTCATGTCTGAGTAATGTCTGATAAACTTCCTATAATACCCTGTATGTCCCAATAACACCCGAACTTGTTTAGGGTTTATTGGAGGCTTCAAGTCGAGGATGATTTTAATTTTGGAAAAATCAACCTTAATACCATCTTTGCAAACAACATGTCCTAGTAGTATCCCTATGGGGGTCATAAAGATACACTTCTTAATGTTTAAGGAGATTTGGATCTGTCGACATCTCTCCAGCATGAGTCGGAGCCATGTGCAGTGGTCCTTTAGGGTGGAATATATAGTCCAATCGTCGAAGTAGACTGCCATGGTTTTATAGATGTATTCTTGGAAAGTTTTTACAACAATTCTGGAAAAGACTGCATGTGCATTCTTTAGTCCAAAAGGCATAACCTTGTAAGCAAAAGAACCAAATTCACAGACAAATGTTGTTTTCTTCTGGTCTTCCTTTGCTATAGGGACTTGGTTATATCCTGAAAATCCATTTGTAAATGAGTAGCATTCATGTCCTGCCACTTCATTCAAGATTTCATCAGCATACGGGGTTGGGAATGGATCGGTTAGGGTGACTTTGTTAAGCTCTCTAAAGTCGACACAAATTCTTAATCTGGTCGGGTCATGTTTCTTAGGTTGGACGACCATGGGACTTGCCCATTCCGACTGGTCGATGGGGTAGATGATCCCTGCTTCTAACATGTTGTCTATTTCCTTCTTAACTATCTCCTTATACTTATGAGCTAATTTATAAGGTCGTTTCTTAACAGGTCGGACATCAGGTTTTGTATCTATTTTCATTTCTCCCATTTCCTGTACTAGTCCTTTTAAGTCTTTGTAATCCCTGGCAAAGACATCTTGGAATTCCCTAACTAAGTTTATGATTTCAGAGGTTTGGTGTTCATTCCAATAGTCTCCAATCTTAGCTAATTTTGGACGGTCGTCATTTGAAATGTCGACCTCCTTGGTTTTCACCTTTGCATCCAGCCACTCTGGTGCTTTAGCTTCATTGATCGGCCGACTTCCCTCTGTGAACTGTGAGAATGTAGCAGGAAAGTCGGCTGCAGTCATTCTGTCAATGTCGGGCTTATCTGTGCTCTCGACTTTCAAGATGGAATATATAGGTTTGTTGGTTTCACTGTGGTCAGGGTTCCATCTGAAGCTTTTGCCGATGGTGTGTTCATTTTCTAAGTGCAATCAGTTGGACTGTGGTCTGGGTGCAGTTTGTATAGAATGGCAATCCTTGACCTGTCGATCGGTCTGGGAGGTTTGATTGACGGTCGGCTGGAGAAATTGTTTGATGTGATGTGCTGTCGCAGCCACTTTCTCGTTTTGAGGTATAAACTGGAAGTCTTTGATAAAGTTTTCTCTTAATTCCTGCCAAAATAAGGTTTCTCCCCTAGCTTCCTCCATTTTATACCATTTGGTAGGTAAGTCGTCTAAGGTGGAAGGAAACAAATGGGGCCAGGCTCTCTCGTCTTTGTAACCAAGTCTTCACCACTCCTTTTCACAAGTCCTAATGTGGTCTTCTGGGTTTTGGCCTTGAGTGAAGATAGGGATTTGGGATTCCTGTGTTAACTTTTTCCCTCCAAACCGTTCGACAAAGAAGGTTGAAGTAGTGTTCCAAGTCTGTAGTTTTGATTGATGGGTATCCCACCATCTAGCTGCTTGACCTGTAAATGTTTCCACTAGGCTTTGCAGTCGACCATGTTCTCCAATATTTTTAGAGACTTGTTCGACATGCATGACTGGGGATTCCCTCTCCTTATACCGTGGTAGTTGAGTATTATTGAATTTCGTGGGTTGTAAGGTAGGGAGTTCTCTTTGTTTCTTTTCAAAGATTTTTGGGATAATCGATACGATGAAGCACTGTCGGGTGGGTTTTTTCTGTACTGTTTGAATAGTCCAGCACCCTCTTGCTTGGGTTTCGTAGTTTTCTATTTCCCAGTCATAGAGTTCAGCGTCCGAATTATAGCCAACTGAGTCGGGGTTACCTAAGTAAATCTCCCCTTGGGCGTTTGGTTCAGTATAGTCGGTATTGTTCTGAATCTGATAAAGTTGTCAGATATCGACTTCCTCATCAATCAGCTCAATCCAAGGTTGTCCTTGGGATGGATTGATAGGTACTATGACCTTTTGGCCATTTCCCTTGAGCTTAATACGTTCTTTGTCTAAAGAGATAGAATCTTTCATCTTTCGACCCCAAGGTCGACCTACAAGGGCTGGGAAGGAGCTAGATCCTTCCTTTGGGTCAATAATTTCGAAATCAACCTTGGTTGATATCCCTTTGATGGTCGTGTCTACATTTTTCCAAACCCCAATTGGTTCAATGAGACCTTGGTCGGCTAGTTTGAGATAAATACCTGACTCATAGAGTCGAGGTCTTCCCATCTTTGCCCATGTGTCCCGGGTCATAATATTTACCTGAGACCCGAAATCAAGCACCACTTGTCGGACATGAAAACCTTCGATTTCCAGGTCGACTAGAGGGTCGACATCATTTTTGTCTTTTTTATTTAGGTTGCAAATGTTCTTAGTTTGTTTTTCAGGGTTAGTATTTTTTATTTGATGCAATAAATCAATGAAGTGGGCTACCGACTCATCTGTTTGAATGAGATCGGTTAACTGCTGTGTTGTGCCAAGTCGACTGTGAATAATGTCTTCTTGCTGTGCAATGTTTTGAAATATGTGTGATGCCTCTTGATAAGTGTGTTTTTGTGTGATAGGGTTTGGGTAATCATTGTTGTCTTTTATCCTGGTAACTCGTGGGTTATCAGGCCCTGTTTTTGTTCCTTGACGAGTGACAATATGTAGATTTTTAGTATGTACTACATCATGCTTTTGTACACAAGACAAGACATTAACATTCTTTTTCATATTAATTTTTTCCAACATAGTAGGACAATCCTCCAAGGAGTGATCGCCTACTCCACAATGCGTACAGAATTTTAGGTCAGTTCTGTCCTTGTACGGACAGTCTGCGCATCTGTGCCCCTCTTTGTAGCAAATGAAGCATTGGCTAGGTCGATGAGTGCGTATGTCTCGATTCCCAACGAATCGACCTCTTCCAAACCCTTGTCGTCGATTATCATACTGACGTTCGTATCATCGGCCGTTAGCTTGTTGCCCATTTTGATTGTTTGAATTGTTCTGCTCATTAGTCTGTGCTACTGCGTTTGTTTGGTAGACGGCCTGGTAGTTCTGTCTATTTTTCATGTTCAGTTGACAGTCGGCCGTGTTGTGTCTTTTTGTCTCGCAGATGGCACACCAGGAAGCCTTTCCATTCTTCATGTTGTATGGACAGTCGGCTGTAGAATGGTCTCCACACTCTTGGCAGATGTTGCAAAACGCGTTAGTCTACACAAAACGGACATCTTGTCGGCTGTACTGCTGTCGACAAGTATCTTTTGAATGACCAGCCGTCGAACAGTTTGTACACCAGATATCTTGATTCTTCAGGGTCAACTCTTTTAAATATTTTTGGACATTTTCTAGCTGTTCCTCCAGGCGGTGGTCTGTTGTATATGTAGGGATATCTTCATCCATCTTGACCTGCAGAGCTTTAGTCAGCGCATCTTCATATGTCTTGAAAGTTTCCAGACTAATATGTCGGCGAATTTTTTGTGATAAGCTTGCAAGAAACCATTGAATTAGCAATTGTTTGTCAATAACATAATCTAATTGGCTCAATAGATCCTTCCAGCGTTTGTCATAGTCGTGGACAGTTTCTCCTGGCTTCTGTTGGGTTGTTTTCAGCTTTTTGGCTGCCAGGTTCTTAGCGTCTGGGGTTTTGAAAAAGGACAAGAATTGCGCCTTTATCTCAGCTTTGGTCGCCTTGGGGGTGCTTTCTGTGAATGTCATGAACCATGTCAAGGCTCATTTGTGTAGGGCCCCTGCGAACTGGGCCATCTGTCGTTCTTCATCGGTCACCTGGTTTGCATCCCAAATGGACTCGCAGACGAACCAATGTCGTCTGGGATCTTCATCCCCTTCGTATATAGGAATGTGGGCAGTTTCGTGACCCATGTCTGAGTCGCTGTCACTGCTATCCGACGATGGTGGAGGTGGGGGTTTGGGTGGTGGTGAAAGAGGTGGGGTTGTTGATACAGTCGAACCTGTGGGGTTTTGGTCGATGGAACTGATGCTTCTGTCGGTGGTCGATTCTTTCTCGTCGTACAGCGAAATGTTGATAATTTGTCTTGTCAATGGCCCACTGTCACTCTGCGTGCTTTGGTCTGATTCTTCGGTATCTTCTAAAGTTGTATGTGGCAGGGGGGGTGCTCCTTCGTGTGTCGGTAGGAGCAAGTGGATACTCTGAAAGGAAGGTGCCGTTTGAAAGGTCACCCAGTTCCCTTCGACCGGTCGGCGTATAACAAGGTGTCGTCCCGGGTACGGTTCATCACCTAGTCGACTCCAGATTGTGATGTCACCAGCTCTCAGTCGGAGGTCGTCTTCAATAATAGTCTGTATTACGATATGTGGATTGGCTGGGGACAGGGTTACTTCATCGGGAACCGTTATTTGGAGAGCTTCTTGCTGCTCTATCCACACTTCCTCTTCCTTAGGGGCCGTCTCTTCGTCTACACCTTCTTCTTGTCGGTAATGACCCGACTCTGGCGGATTCTCATCTCGGTCGATCTCCCTAGGGTTTTGTTCTCGATGTAGCTCGTCGGCTCGTTCACGTCTGGCTTCCCTTCTTTGTTGTCGTTCGTCCCGCTCGATTCTCTTAATGTCCGACATACTTTCATACAATACTATTCCTTCGAATCCTCTTCGGTCGACTGTTCATTACTGGCTTAAATCTGGTCGACTAGTATCCACTATGCTCCCTTTTCGACACACGACCAGCTACCCCCCCATAGCCTACCTGACGCTTTTTAGAAAGCTCGGATAATGCTGTCTATTTGTTCAGGAAGTATTCCCACTCCCTTTCAGCGATGAATTTCTCCCACTTCTTTTGCTTCTCCGCCCAGTTAGTTTTTGATGGCGGTTCGTACAATGGCGGTCGAGGTTCGACGATATGGCCTGCTCCTTTTTCGATCAAGAACTTGAACAGCAGGGTCGGTAAGGAGCACAAAAATTGGTCGGTGAAATCTGTGTAGAATTTAGCTTTTACAGTTTCCATAGAAGTTCGGTCTTCTAGTGCTTGCTCCTCATAGAAGTCGTCGGTGATCTTCTCACACCACTCCGACAGATTTGTTCTACCCCCTCAAATAAGTTTCTCTAGCAACTTTTCTTCTTTAGTTGCGTCGGTAATTTTCATCCAGGAGTTGCTTCAGTAGTTGTGGCATGGATTCAACAAACTTCTCGTGTGTCTTGGTGAAAAATCTGGCTTTGGCTTCTGCAACTGTTAGTCTGTTCCGACGTGCATAATTTTGTAAGTAATTGGCAATCGTACGCTCCCACCAGTCCTTGATCTCCTGCTTTGGTATCATAGGTAAGCATATATTCTAGACATGTACTACCGGCAATGGAACCAATGCTGTAATCTCACAGATCACATAAGGTTACCAATAATACATACTAAAACATATAACTATACAGAGACAAGAGACAAGACAGATAGGATAGAACAGAATAATTTATTATAATGAGTTCATACAAAGCACAGAACTGAACTGAGTTCTTGTGTGGCTCAACAGCTTAATATATACAAGTTACAAACAGTTACAAAATAACTACCTGTCGGTTCGGTGAACTGACATGACTGTTAGTTAGCCGACTTAATTAACTAGTTTAGTCGGCTGATCGTCTAGTCGGTCCATCGACTTAGTCGACTGACTAAGTCGGTCTTCGTTCAAGTCGACTTATGTCGACTTGCTCCTTCTACAGTTATGAAATGGAGGTGTGAGGTTCAAAGGGATTCTAGCTCTCCAAGCTGGTAATGGGTTAGGCTGATTTACATTAAGGCCAGCCATAAGTAAAAGGACAAGAGTCTGAACAAAGGGTAACGTAGGGTGAGAAAAGGATTTCTTACTTCTGTAAGTACTTGGGTCGAGTTACAAGATTTAAACTTCTGCTGGTGGGGTAATCTTGGGAAAACTAATTTTCCACAGCCAGCCATTCATTGGCAGCCCTCCTTCTAGCGCAAATTCTGTTGGGGCCTGGAAATTCGAAGGTGAAAATAGTAAGTGATTCTCCCCAATCAACGTTCCCAACTAGCCCATTTATTGTTTGGTATAGGGAATCCGTCCGGTTTACGGTCCGGCTACCGTAGGTCAAGCAACAAAACAAAGGCTTTACCGATTGCGGCCCGGTCCACCGATTTTTTGTATTTTTTGACTTAATGTATGAAATGGAAAGGCCTAATTAGCAATGTAGGGTGATGAGGATGCGAGGAGCGTCACAATGTGATGCGCAGGTTCT
The DNA here is from genome assembly GCA_001517045.1 of Pseudotsuga menziesii. Classification (NCBI taxonomy): domain Eukaryota; kingdom Viridiplantae; phylum Streptophyta; class Pinopsida; order Pinales; family Pinaceae; genus Pseudotsuga; species Pseudotsuga menziesii. The sequence goes on from LPNX011103680.1 coordinate 39,579, forward strand.
TACCTCTCGTCTTAGGCTCACAAGCGTCTACATCACATATGCAAGAATGACATAAACTAACTATCCATCTAACTTCCTATCTATGCACCTATCCCCGAGGAGCCAGAATTTGGTTTACTTATGAGTAATGTGTATTATTCATGCATTATAAACAGAAATTACAGGTAGCTGATATTTTTATCTACAACACATGAAAGCTTAAAGTTAATTCAACAATCAGATAGCCAACTGTTTCATAAGTAGCATACATTACTCATAGTGGAAATCTTCATAAAATAAACCAGAAAACATTCATATAAGAACATAGGTTCAATGAGTTAGAACGGTCTCACAGTTAATGGACATAAAGCTGAAAACGAAATAATTCCTCTTCAACAAAATCCATTGCACAACATTTGAATATTCCACTAAGCTTTCTCCAACAGGCAAACTATAATTTTCTATTGCAAAAGGAAATAGTTCTTCTTACACTATGTATTCACCAGTCTTACTGGGAAAAAGTCCCTTTCTCCCTTCTTTGTCTATTACATTTATACAAAAGGCGTGATGGTTGGGCTGCCCAAAGTAACCTTTGGGCTTCCCAACGCTTCATTTTCCCAACACTTAACCTTTTCTCAAAAGTTTTCTTTTACAAAATTTGTTATAAATACAAAAAGTGACTAGTCCTTCATGTGGAGGGGGCCGCTTGACTGTCTAGAAACTTCTTCCACACTGCAGCTTCACTAGCGATGCCTTCAAAAGTACACGGCTCTAAAAACTGGATATTTATCTCGAATTTCTTAGCTTGTTTCTTGATTGCCTCGATCCTGGACGCACTCAAACGGAGCTGATCTTCCAGAAGTAGTATACCGATAGCTGGGTGATCTACTTGGATTCTCAAGATCAGATCATCCATGGCTCTGATCTCATGCACCTTAGCTTCTTCCTCCTAGAATCTCTTCTGCAATAGCTCTATAAAGGCATCGTGATCTGGAAAATCTTCAAGCCTCTCCTCCGCTTTTATCTGGCACCGGTTGAATGTATTGAGAAGTCTTCTGAAGAATTTGGTGCATAATCACTTTGTCTTCTTCATTGCCTTCTTGAATTCTTCAGTGGTATTGATAGCAAACTCCACTAGGCTATAGTCCCGCTTGAGGGCCCGCTGGTCTTTTGCCGGTAGCTCTGCTGGGTTTTCCTCGTTGTTCTCCAACCTTGTCATTCGCACAGTCAGGACCTCTAGGACGTCCTGGGACCTGTCCACAAAGAAGGATGCAGTTTCCAGGATCTCCTCCAATCATCCGTCGATCTGCCGGACTTTACACCTTTCCTTTTCAACAACAGTCTGCAGCTACAGCATCTTAGTTTTCTGAGTCAAGACATGCTGCTTGAGAGGCTAAAGATCGACCTGCTGTTCTCTGGCTACTTCCAAAGCAGTGGTCAAAGAAGATATCTGCTCCTGATGTTCCTTTCTCAGTTCTTGAGTGTGCATATCATTTTCCTGCAGGAGGATCTTCAGCTGGTCTTCTAGCTCCTCCACCCTTGTCAGTAGATGACCCTTCTCGGTCTTTAGATCTTGGCATTCCTTCTGCACTTGCTCAATTCATTCTTGTGTAGTTTCCTAAGCCTGTCTCTCTTCATGTAGGGTATGCAACTCAGCCTCAGCAGTCTTCATTTCCCTCTGTAAGTGTTCAAATTTCCGCTTCAACCTGTTGCTCTCTTCTCTCTCATGCCACAGTGTGTCTTTCAACTGCGCAGAGGATTTCTTGGACTGTTCTAAGTCCTTCATGATCTTGTCTACATTGTCCTCTGAGGCGTGAAGAAAGGCAGATCCGGCTCTCAGGGTGAATCTCGGATCTAGGTCTGTCCCTAGCATAACAACATTATCTGTTATCATTTTACCAGCTAGACCTTCCGCCTCAACTTTCTTTTCTGTCCTCTTTATTATTCGTTTTGTTGCCCTATAATAATATACAGTGTTGAAATATGGGATTTCCTTTCCTTTTTCCTGCACAAAAGGGACTATCCTGAGCGTGGGAACCATGGGTATGCTGGTAGAAGGTATTTGGGGGTCCTGGACTTCTGGATTTTCCATCTCCTGGGTTTTCCCTACAGCTATATCAGCGGCTGACTGCTCTATTTTAGTTTGTGTCAGCTTCTCTGCTTTCTGCTTTTGTAGCTCTTCATCGAGCTTTCTTTTAGCTTCTTCAGCTTCTTTTCTAGCTGCTTCCTCTGCTTTCTCTGTAGCTTCCTGAGCAGCTCTTCTTTCTTCTTCGGAATGAATCCTTTCTGCAGCTTCTTTTTCCAGCCTCGCGGCTTCTTCATTTCACTTTTTGGCTTCTTCTACAGCCTTTGCCTGGTCATCCCCCTTCCCACCTTTGGTGGTGATATTTTTCTTGAATTTTCTCATTAGCATTGTCATGTTTGGGGCATTTCTGAAGACAGGTTCGTCTTTATCGAAATGGTGGGTATACTCAAAGTGCACCTTGTGTTCTTTGCAATGCTCAATAACCTTGCCATGGGTGTCATTTCTGCGATAGGGCATCTCCCCAAAATGGAACTTCTCCAACTCCTCTATGAATTCAGTAGCTTGTTTCACCTTGGTGAATTTATAGCTTCCTAGCTTGAATGGCAAAGGAGGGTAGGCAATCTTCTTATGTTCAAACAGAAAATTGCCTACTCCATCTATGAACACTTGTCTGATTGCCTCCTTGTGGACTATGTAATCCGTCGCATATTTGGGTAGCAGTGAAGGTGGTCTTGATCCTCTGAACATCCGGAAGTACATGCCATTTTCAGTTAAGAAATAATCCGCATATTCTCCTATCACTTGCATAGCTTATTCCGACATACAGTCACACTCCTTCTGGAAAATGAGTGTGTACAGAGGCATAATGAAGTTCTCACAGACCTCTCTGTAAAGGCTATGGTGCTGGTGAGCCCACAATGGTCTGTAAGCGGCATAAACGGGCATCCTTTCCCTATCCCAGATGCACCTGAGACCAGGGAAATCCTGGTTGCACAATATGCAGTCTATTAATCTCTAACTCATGTAAAACTCTCATTTTTTCTTGAACTCTCCCTCCAAGGCTAAGGTCACGCAAGAAGAAAGACTATTGGACACCATGCTGGCCCAATTGAAGACTGTGCCTTGGGTTGCCACATAAAAAATAATTGGTATCCATTCAAGTTTGAAGAGTGTGCCATGAGCTCTCCCAAAGATCCTATTTAGCATCAGAGCAATAAATCTGTAGGGAGCCCTCAAGCTCACTGTATCATACTCACTGGTTGGTCTGTGTCGATAATTCTTCCCCTGCAACATCATTCTCCTAAGAGTTTCCATCAGGTCCATTTTGATGCTTTTCAGCCAATCCTCTGACATGAAAACCTGGGCTTCTGGTACGTGATAAGCCAACGCCACATATCCAGGGATGAATGCAGCATAGCCCTATCCTTCAACATTTCCCATGATCATTGTAGTGGTGTCTGCTCGTGGAAAAATCCATCCAATTACCTCAGAGCATGGGAACAGCTCTGGTCTGGTGGCAACTTTCATGAGAGCAGATTTCTCTATGTTAGCATAGATGGATTCTTCTTTCGAGGCCCATGTCGGGGACCTCCCTGCGGGAAATCAATCTATATACTTCACCCCATTTGTACTCAGGTTCCACACCAGAAACACATTGAGTATCTTCATATATGTACTCAATCATTGTGACCTCTTCTACTTCTGGTCCTTCTTTGATCATAGGGGCCTTCTTCTTCTGCCTCTTGGACATGGTGGATTCTAACTGCCATATATAACATTGTGATATTAAGAAATTCAAGTTGCAGACATAAGACACTGTGCAAAATTTTATTCTTTCTGTGCGTACCATGACAGCAACTAGTCGATGAAACTAAGATATAAGCTTACATAACAGGCCTATTACACCCAAATGCACACTATCTTAGCATGATACAAGACAGTGCTGCATGATATTAAATCATTCCATCAACCATATTCTAGACTGCAATAAAACTACATCCATATGTAATGTGCCATTTTCATGTGTTTAATGTGATAGCAAGTGGTGAAGCAAATGCATGCATGTACAACCTAAAAATACCTTAACCATCAGAACCATTAAAATGCAATGTGCAGTGTTCAACAGTTTAGTCTATGTATATCAACAAAGGAGATAATTGAGAGTAGTTATGTGCAGTATGATTGTGAGAGTCTCCTGCGCTTTATAGTAACAAACATTTTAACAATAAATAGCCTAGCCGGACTAAAATCAACAAGGACTTATGCAGTTCACGGGAGAAAATTTACATTAAGCCGACTACACATTTCACTCTCTGCGGGTATTATTATCACTCTTCTGCACATGACGCTTCCATCAAAACAACTACCCATGAACTACAATAGCGGAATATCCCTTCTAACCGACTAGGGTTTATAACGACCAAGCCCAAATGGACTGCGCGGGACAGCGTGGGCAACACAGGCTAGGGTTCGAGAAAACAGGAAAAATGAATTTCAACCCAACAAAGGTGGAACCACCAAATGCCATAGAAAAACCACTACAAAACCTCCCCCTGCTTCTCATCATCACACTTGGGGGAGCTAGGTGCAGGAAGCAAAATGGCCACCTACACCAAGCCTCCATCCATTATGCACGGGGCTTGCAAACAAAGGCCGCGGGTCAAAACAATTCTTTCATGGGTTAAAAATGCCCCCAACCGTGAATAGTAATTCCACAAGAGACTCCCCGATATATAGGCGCAAAATGCAGGGCGGAAAAGAAGAATGACTACAACAAAACCTAACCGCGGGTAAACCCCCGTACGTATGTAGAACAGGGTTAAGGGGACACAATCCTAGTAAAACACCCAACTACAGCAAACATCACCAAAACCTTTGAACAAAACAAGGTAGGGAAACAACGGACCTACCTGGAAGCGACGCGCAACTGACGGGGTGAAAGCAGTCGGGCTTCCTCAACTGCCACCTGGATGCGAGTACCAGTACGGTGGTCCACGAGCTTCGAGGGGTCGACAGCGCAGGATGATCACGACAGTTTGAGCAAAATAAAACAATAGAAAAACCAAACGCCGTCCCCGTATATATATAGATTTTACCACATGTGTGAAAACATATCAGACATCGGAGAGCTTTCGCATCGGAGGTCGGAAGTAATCTTCCTTCCCCAACGACGGACGGGAAAACATAGACCCAGCCGCGGAGACATGCATGACGAAAAAAACCAAAATCAGAAATCGAGCGTCGAAAGGTTTTGGAATCGGAAGATGAAAGGGTTCTTCCGTCCGCAACGGTGGAAGAAAAATTTATGACAAAACCCAAAAGCTTCTGATCGAAACGGGAGGAAAGAAATCGAAGTCAAACAAAAAAGCATCCGCAACGGCAGAAGAAAATAACATAAACACTTCCGACGCGGAACCAAAAAAACATCCGACGTAAAAAAAACCAACGGTTCGAAAGTTGGAAGTAAATTTCTTTCCGCAACGACGGAAGACCGAAGCAAAACTCCACCCGCAACGGCAGAAGACTAAAACCAAGATAACTTCCGATTCAAGCACGTTTCAACGCGTTTAAGGGCAACGATAGAAAAAACAGATGACTTAAGGCATCAGAGGAAGAAATCAAACAATGGGTAGCTTAATTCAAGCAAAAGCAACGTCTTTATGAAAGTTATTAGACCAATTTCAAGCAGAAAATCAAACTAATCCACGCAAAGGGGGGTCCTAAATTTTTTTAGAATTTTGGGAAATTGTTGCAGCTGCAACTTCGATGTTAATGTCAAACTTTTATGATGATTGATTTTATTTATTTACATGTGTGCAAAAATGAATGTTTTTTGATATGTTTATGGTCTATGAAACAAATGCTAATATAACACATAGTTAGCATATGAGTCAGCAACTTGATTAAAAATTCTTAAAACATGGATGTATGTTATATTTGAAAATTGTCGTTCTAGCGATATCACACATAAGAATCTTCATAATAATATAGGATCCCTAATATGATACAATCCATTAAGCTGTGAAACCACTAACTGCAAATCAAGACGTACCTCAAGAGAGAGGACACCATGTGAAATGGCATCCCGCAATAACTTAATAACGGCACTATATTCAACAACATTGTTTGAAGAAGGCCATAAACATACGCCTCCTAAAGACAATACCTGACCCGTAGGAGTATAAATAACCCAAGCAGCTGAAGCTGAGTTTTGAGTGTGATGGCTAGCACCATCGGTGAATCCTATGTAAACGGAAGACTCCATCAACATCTTCCATAAGAAACGGAAGCTAATCAACAAACCCGATCACCATAAGAAAACCTAACTGTGCAACTAAAAAACTGTACAATAATATACAACAATCAGCCTTGGCTAAAGATCATGCATAGTATTTTTTAAGATAGAGCCCATTTCTAGGCTCCGCCAAGGCTTCCCATTCATAATCCACTAGCTCATAGGAACCCTTCTCTAACACACATTTGACCATGTAAGAACCATGCCACATGGGATTAAACTTCCCTACCCCCAAGGGTTCTTTAGCTGGATCCCACAAAAGGACCAAATCACCTTCACTAAACTTCCTTGGACAGGAAGAATTATCATATTGGACCTTAACACGACGCTTATTTACTTCGAGAGAAATTAAGGCATGTCGGCGGTGCTCATCAAGATGCTCTAAGTGGACCAAAATGTTCTTCCAATGCGGAAGTGTCTGGTACAAGCTCTATATCTAACTTCAACAAAGGGATTTCGCATTCAACCGACAAGACAGACTCCACCGCATGCACAAGATGATATGGAGAGAAACTGGTGGCAATCTTAACCACGGTTCTATAGGCCCACAAAGCAGGATATAACATGATATGCCAATTCGTCTTGCTTTGTGTGATGGTTCATTGGAGAATGGACTTAAGTGATTTATTCACTGCTTCAACCTGTCCATTCGCCTGAGGGTAATAAGAAGACGAGTGCTCCTGCTTATACCCTAACTTTGAAGCAAACTCTTCCATCATTTTATTTTGAAAGTGCCTACCATGGTCAATGACAAGCTCTTTCAGAATGCTGAACCAAGTAATAATTTGGTTGAAAACAAAATGCCCAGCTGTCTCATTGTCAAATTTAATCGTGGGCATAGCCTCTTCCCATTTCATGAAATAATCGACAACCACTATAATGTGATGATGCCCCCCAGCTGAATATGGGTTGCAATCCATAAAATCAAGCCCCCACTTGGTGAAGGGACCGACGGTGATAATAGGATGTAACGGGGATAAATGTGAGTGCATATTGCATGCAACACCTGGCAAGGGTGGCACTTCTTGACCGCATTAACAAAATATTTGAAGATAAATGACCAAAAATATCCCACTCTCAATATTTTTTGGGCTGTAGAATGCCTAGATAAATGACCACCACATTCCCCTCTGTGGCAATCATTCATCACAACCTCAGCCTCATCAAGGGTTAAACAATGATGTAAAATGTAATCTACCCCACAGCGGTACAAAGTGTTATCCACTATAAGGTAGTTCTTAGCTACATGATGTAATCATTGTCGTTCATCCCATGAAAGGTGAGTAGGGACCCTCAACATATGAAAATATACAATGATATCCCTGTACCATGGGTCCAAAGTTGAGATAAGAAAAATATGTTCATCGACCAACGTATCCTCATAAACCTCTTCCTCCTCCAAACTTGGAAAATTAGACATGAGCTCCGCAAAGATCAATGATTTCTTCGATTTCGTCGAAACTAATTCGAGATCAAACTCTTGCAAAATAACAATCCATTTATTGTATTTTCCCCCAATCATCTTTCTAGTGAGGACGAACTGAAACAGATTGATATTAGCTACAACCAAGGTTTGGTGAAGGAGAATGTAATGTCTAAATCTCTGAACTGCATGAACGGTGGCCAAGGCAAGTTTCTCCACATGGGAATAACAGATTTTCGCATCAAAAAGGTTTCGGCTCAAATAATATATGACATGCTTATGGAGCTCCTCATCCTCCTGAACCAAAACCATACCAACCGTTTCCATGGATGCGGCCACATAAATCAAGAAATCACGGTTATAGTCAGGTGGACTAAGAACAGGGGCCGATGCTAAGGCATGATTAAGAGCATCAAAGGACTCCTGGGCTTGCTCATCCCAGCAAAAAGGGGTGTCCTTCTTTAAAAGATGCATAAAGCCTTTAGTCAAGTTGGAAAAATTAACTACAAATATCCGCAAGAAATTTGCCATGCCTTACAAACACTGAAGATGTCTAATATTACACGGGGGAGACAATTGAAGTATTGCCTCAACCTTTAAGGGATCAACTCTTATACCCTCCCTGGATACAATGAACCCTAGCAAGCGACCAACAGTCATGCAAAAGATGCACTTATGAGGATTTAAATGAACCTGGTAATGATGACATCTTTTGAATACTAATCTCAAATTCTCAAAGGAGAATGAGTAGCGAGGTCATCCAAATACACTTCGATAATTGTTTTGAGATCATGAAACATTAAGGTCATAGCCCATTAAAATGTAGCTTAGGTGTTTTTAAGGCTGAAAGGAATCTTTCGATATGCAAAAGTACCCCAAGGACAAATAAATATTGTCTTATGTTGATGCTCGGGTTTGATCTGAATCTGATTATATCCAAAAAAACTGTCCATGAAGGAGAATACCTTGCTTCCCGCACACTCATCCAAAATCTGATCAATAAATGGTGTGGGGAAATTACCCTTAGGACAAGCACGATTTAAATCACGAAAATCAGTGCATATACAGATCGCTCCCAACTTCTTATCAACCAGAACGGGATTTGAAACCCACTCTGTCAAGGGAATGGGATAGATAAAATTGGATTTTAACAGTTTCTCTATCTCTGCCATAATGGCAAGTGATTTTCTAGGATTCACTGCATGCAAACGTTGTCGAATCGGCTTCGCATTAGGATAGGTCTTAATCTCATGTTCGACAATACGAGGGTCAATACTTGGAATTTCCTCGTATGACCAAGCAAATATTTCATGAAACTCTTTAAATAGCTCAGTATACTCCTTGATCTCATCATGGGAACAACTCGCCCCAATATAGATGTTCTCAGCTTTGTTAGGATCGCGAGAAATATTGATTGGAATAGTAGGTGATAAATTCTCCATGTTCCCATTGGCCATCTGACCAGGAGAGCTCAATGGAACCATGGGACTACCAATCTTCTCACTAAGAATCTCCCTAAAGTCATCACACTCCATACGATTGATTTTGGGAAGAAAATATGATCGATGATGTAATTCTTCCCAAGGTGGCTCAACTCTAGACATGGCCTCAATAATGGCTTCACTTCGATGGAAAAACATCATCGAGGAAATCATGTGCATGAGAGGACTCAACTTCCCATGCAGGCAGCACATACGGGTCCTCCTCCTCCATCTGTGAAGAGGAAGGACTAGGTTCTACAACCTGACCATGATTTGCTTGATATGCTACCATTGTTGCAGGCAACGGCACATCCTTTTTGATAGGTCCAATCGAAGGACTCGATGAAGGAAAAATCCAAGGATATTCCATATGGGTAGTGTGAAAAGACACCGAATTCAGTGAGGATGAATTCCCACCAAAACTAGATTCGATCATAAGAACGGGTGCAGGACAGCTAAAGGTTCCCATAAGAGACGGATACATACCCACACCCACACTCTCTGTTACCGGCTGAGAATGATTGATAATCAGGATAGAAGCTCCCAATGATGTATTAACACTCAGATTACGGAATGATGTATGATCAATCATAACAATCTTACCATTAAATGGAAAGCATACCACTCGAAAGAGAGAAGAGGCTACGGCTTGCATACTATACATCCAATTTTGGCCCAGTAGAAGATTCTAGTCAAGGGGCACATCAACCACCCTGACTTCGTGTAACACCCTGGTTTTGACCCCATTGCATTAGATGTATATGATGTATATATCGTAAATGATCATGGTGTGGAGCTCAAGGCCAAGGCCCCACCATTGATTAGTTATGCTATATTTCAGATTTAAATTGTCACCAATGGTGTATCGGCGCATGCAGCATAGATATTAAGCTTTGTCATCATGTACATATGCATCTTTAATTAAAGAACCCAACCAGCTATGATTGCGGAAACTAAATTGAGAAGGGGCATGATTTTTACAAGGATAAGGGTGGGGGAAATTGTCAAACCTTAGCCAATGAGGGAAAAACCCATGTGTCACCTTCCTTTGTTTCATCCAACCACTACCATTAAGAATTACTGGTGGTGGTTGATGCAGTTATTGTTTTTGGGGAGTGGGGTGGTAGGAATGTCAATCCTTGCCTACACTCACACTCCACCAGCAGATGGAACCTCACGATGGGAGAAGAATGACTATGCCTTCATTCATTCACTCCACTACACATTATCACCACGGTCAATTCATCCTCATGTAGGGACGCCATTCTTTCATGGGATTTTCATTCTCACGCACTCTCTGCAGGCCTCACAATTTGTTGTGCATCATCACGCAGGAGCAAAAGTTGCTCACGCTCACGCGCAGGATTTTTCCTGGTTTTTACCCACACAGTTTTCCTCTACGGATTTACGGATGGTGTGACTGTATCCTTTCCTCACGGGCTGATTTATGGATTCTGTGTTGTTTTTACTCATGCACAAGCTGGGAGACTGTAAATTCTTCCCCAGCATGGTCTGTGACTGTTGTTTTCCCCATGTTGTGAGCGGTGCTCACTGATTCCGTTTGGGACTGTATACTTCTCTTGGGATTATTTTTCCCCTGTGATTGTGTTGATGTTACACTTTAGTCTGTTGTAGATTGCTTGGAGTCATTTTGGCCACGAGAGGGCCAAGAACGACTCAGGAATCGTTTCCCCTGTTAAGCTGTAGCAGTTGGTTAATTTCCTGCGCGTAATGGTTGGTCTTCGGACTATGTAGGAGCAGGGATGGGGGCTTGGTTTGCTTGATAAACCTGGTGGTTGGAAACCACACAGATGGAGCTAGAGGGATGGCTTTCTTCTCCACAACCCCTGAATAGCACTGGAAGGGAATGCAGGGCCTGAGGGACTGTGTAGCAGAGAAGGGACTGATTCCTTGTGTTGGGTGTGTGTGGGTGTTTTGGAAGTCAGGCTAGTTCTAGTGTAGGTGTTCCTAGCTCTGCAATGAGCTCACCAGCTTAGCATTTAGCCTTTCCCAACTCCTTGATGGCCTGATAAACTCAACTGTGTTGGATTGGCTATGCTTTGTGTATCCTTGGCTATGTGTAAGCCTGCTTGTTCCCTTATTCCTTAGAGAATCATTCCCAGCTCGGGGGTGGCAGCGCTGCTGAGAGATTAAGGAGCACGCTGGCCTATGGTTGGGTGGAACGTTGCAGTGACGTAGTTGGTTGCAGATTGACTTCTTCATAAGGTAAGTGATTCTTGTTCATTTTACTTCTGCAATCATATTTATGTTATTGACTATGATGAACATGGTGAATGAATGCTGTATGAATGTGTGTTGTTTCTGCTGCATATGATAAACAATTGCATCTGTGCATGTTCTAGTCCAAATCAGTTTATTTCAGCATTTTGTTTTAGCATTTTTATGGTTTCACATGTTCATGGGGCTGGTAGCCTGGATGGTTAACATCATGGTCACGTCCTCTTCACCGGTCGGAGGGACGGGGACGTCACACTTCGATTGTGACGGTCTTCCCTCCCAATTGGACCTTAAGAGAAGGAATAATCCCATGCGGCCGAAATGATCTACCATCAAAAGCTATCAACATAGTAGCAGATTGAGACAACTTGGGAGAACCCAAACCCTTCCAACATGAGAAAGACATCATGGAATTAGTAGCGCCTTTGTCAATCACAGTGCGTTTGATGGTCATATTAAGACATTCTACATGAATCAAAAGAGACACATAGTAAGGCAAGCAAGGCTGTATTCCCATGGTTTCAAATTTGATCATGGAAGAAGAGTTATCATCATCAACCCAAAGAGCAGAAAGCAAGGCTCTCCTCTGCGGAGGACAAGTATGAAGTACTTCAAGCATGGACATCGTACAAGGAGTTTAGCCCAAATCCTTGAAAACAAAATAGTTCTGGGTGGCTCAGGCATTAGGATTGTGCCCTGAATTCTTTAGGACTCCCTTAGGAATGCGAGGTACAACTTCAGGCTTATCCGTAGTTTTTTCGATACGCAAAGGGCTCTCAGGTGGAGCGAGTTCCTTTCCAAGGTCTGGTTGTGATGAACCATAATCCTTCGCATGAGTCACAACCTTAGTAGTGTGCACCATGTTAACGCAACCATGACCACTATTGGCTTCCAGCGAATTTTGATCTCCACCCAATACACAATGAGGATTAACGGTCCTTGAGTTCATATTTTGATTGTTGGGTAAAGGATTAGTTAGCACGGTTGGGCCCTGTGCTATGAACCTCAAGGCATCTTCCATATGAGGGCACAATTGAGTGAGGTGGTCCTCCTTACATAACTTGCAAGGAAAATTTACCTTACGTTTAGACTACTTGTCCCCTCCAGCATTACGAGCATTGTTGTCATTATAATTAGCATTTTTGTTCTTTTCCTACCCTTATGATTATTTTTCCCTTTTTTCCTATTCCTTCCAGACTATTGGTTGCCCTTCTTTTTTGACGATTGCACGAAAAGTACACTCATCGTTTCGGTAGGTTGAGATGAAGTCGTGGCTTGTCCCGATGCGGATCGATTAATTGACAATTGGCTCACTTGTTTCACAACCGAATTTGCAGGTTTGGCACTTGTACAACCCACAATTCCATCGGCATGTGGTCCAGGCTTGATCTTGGGATCGAAACTAGATCATGGAGAATTAGGTATAATCTCATACAAAAGTCCAGATTGAGCATAAATCAAATCCAACTCATGTGCCCTAAAGATTGCTTGTTCCTTGTTTTGGACTCCAAATGTAGAAACATCCTTTGTGATGTAAGGTAACAACGACTTGAGGAACCACTCAAGGAGAAATTCCAGTGATATAAAGTCTTTAATCGACCACTTCCATCTACGCCACTCTTGAATATTATCTGAGATATGTGTGTCTTTGTCTTGCCGAAATATCGACAAGAGCTCGGTACCAACGTTGTAACATACAGGTAGTTGAATGTGATTGAGGAAATTCATGGAAAAGTCATCAAATAAAGCATATGCCCCCCTTGGTAACTCTATATACCATTTTGCTACAGGCCTAGTGAGGGTGCATTGAAATAACCTCAAATGGATTGAATCCTCATGTAAGGAATTGGAAGAGCACCAAAGGTGAAAAGTAGTGACATCCTCACTAGGATCTTCTCCATATTTTCCCTCGAACTTGGGAATGTCCGAAGAAATCTTGTTAGGGATGGCCGACCAGGAAGGGTCATGAGATACCAAATCATTCATAAGTCTCGATAAGTCAGATAAGTTCAACATTGCAAGGAAAGGGAGCCTAGGTTGATCTGGTCTATGCCACACTCCCTGATAGTTCTGGTTCATGTAAGGTTGATTGCTATAAATACCATGACCTTGGCCATAATAACCCCCTCCCATTTGACCCGTATAGGGATGCATTAAATCATTGTCATGTGGTGTACCTTGATTATGCAGTGCTACAAAGCCATAATTGGAATACTAGGTAGGTTTTTGATACCCACGCCCATAGGGTTGATAGTTCTATCCATACTACGGTCCATAAGACTGTCCATGAGAAGCTCCATAAGGTGTCCCATGGGATGTCCCATGAGAATGTCCATAGTTAGGGATATGGGGAACTCCTTGCGATGGACCAAGAGATGATCCAAAAATAGGGATATGACCTCCCATCACAACAGGAGGTAGTTGACTTTGAGATACTACCATGTGAGCAGTCATAGTACGAACATGGATAGTAGCAATATTTCAGCCCGAAGGACCACGTGAATGAGAGGGAGGAAGGGTTGTCAAAAATGCATTTGAAGGAGTAGGGTTCGAGGATGAAGGGACATTTGAAGGGATGTAAGTGGTGTTCCCTATGGTCACTCATTTCGGTTTTGGTATCCGCATCTGATTACTAACACTAGGTCTAGGATGGACATGTGAGGTTGCTTCCACCACAAGGATGGAAGGTGCAATGTGACTAGTGCTCCCAAATGTCTCCGCATGGAAAGGAATAGGAGTGCCCCCAAGATTAGTGCTAGGTTCAACTTCTGACTCAACATGATGTGCCGGATCAGGTGAAGGGATATCAGACATGCCATAATAAACATGACTAGTGCTTGTGGGTTCATAGTGAGTCTTGTCACCTAGAAACCAATACCAGTGACCTCTGAATGAGGGATCATAACCAGAATGTGAAGGTATTTCTGGTGAAGGATCATATATGGGAGTAGGATCTTCATCCCCAACCTCGTGAGGTGGAGAGGACATCTCAGTAATCTCATCCTCGTGATCTCCTATTGTGTGTGAATCAAAGTGAGAAGTAGTCTGCCCAGACTGTCTATTTCTCTCTCCCAAAAGAGGAGGAGACGTGGAAGGTGGAAGTCCTAGTAAACAACGAGAATGGAAAAGTGTCGTGCCCGAATCCACAATGACTCAAAAAATGAAAAGACTTGATTTAATTACACAAACCCTAGGAAAACTAGCATGCACAGAGCATACACCTATAAAATGTAAATCCAAATCACAAGCAAACAAGGGTAGGATATGTGAGCTCCCGAATGAAGCAGGTATGTCTCACCTACGAGAGGCTTGAGACTCCCATACACAACAAGCGGAGGTTCGTAACCAATTATATTGGCCCTTAGCTTCAATGCATACAACGATTGTGCTGACCAACCCCTACATGGCCAGGACACCTGCAGAATAACCTTTGTGAAGTACCCCCTTGATAACCTAGGTAAGGAAACTAAGGTCACCTCAATATAATCAATGCTCAGGCAGACAGTCGCAGGCAGGATTGACTATATGGGCAGGGTAGCAAAGCCCAAAACTCTCGAAAGAGCCCCCATATACAAACACAATCCTAGAAATATCTCTGGTGCTACTCAGTTACAACCAGGGGTCATCCCAATCATAACTGCTCACATTGCCTCATGCTTAACTCCCTTGTACGAGGAGAATACTGAGAAACACTAATTACTCACAATGAACTATTCCAAGACCCTAAAACCTAATCTTGTTGGTGCACCCTATAAAAAAAAAGAGTGTAATTCATTTTATTATGCATTGATTTTAATTGGCTTATTACTCAAAAGGGAAAATGGTCGTGCAAATAATGATGTTATGACACAACAATAAGTAAAATGCACACCTAACAATCAATGCAAATGCACTGTGTCAAATAAAAAATGGGGTATGATACTACGTGAATTGCAAAATTTTCCTTCAAATGAATATGCAATCATTCCTATATGAAAATATGACTAATACTCTCCAAGCAAACCTAATGCAAGTACCATGCAAAATGCAAAATGCAAACAATGCATAATGATGCCAAAAACAAATGTTTTTCTATTTTTTGAATTAATTGAGATAAAAAGAAAAAGTGTGACTCTACAACCCCCAGACTCTGCAAGCACTATCAGACCTAAAAGAAAAGAACCAAGGTAAAAGAGACCTAATGCAATAATCCCAAAACAAAAAATAGAAAATGAAATGACAAGAACATTCTAAAAAATTTAAACTAAAAAGCGTCTCTGGTCAGAAATAGAGCTGTATACAGACTCCAGAAGCATAGAAGAAGACTCACCAATCATCCAAAATCACCCAACAACACTTAATCTTCCCCAAAAAGGTAAAACTCTGGGCATACGCGACTGTTTGCAGAAAATCCGCGTATATACATGGCTATTCTAGGAAAACCCACGTGTACATGCGACTGTGAAGGAAAAACCCGCGTATAGAAAGAAAAAGAGATAAAAAAAAAGGAAAACAGACAAGATCAGACAAAATTTAATCCTATCAGACACTACTAGAAAAACATTCCCCTAGACCTGACTCATAAACAGAGAAATCAGAGCAATTCAAGAACATTGAATGCTAAAAAAACCCCAAAGGAAATGAGTAGGAACTCCCCAATATGGTCGCCAATTCTGTTACGGAGAAAAATTCCTATGGCTTGGGGTACCACAATAGACAGAGTATGTTAGGATTATTAATCCTCCCTTGTCCAATTTGGTCATATGTCTAAATCAGGAGTCCATCAAGTCTATTTTTAGTCATTAGCACCATTGGGTCCACTTGGCCTAATTGGGGCACATGTTTCAATTACTAAAGTGTGGGGAACACTAATTGAGGCTTATTGCTGCTGATTGCACTTAATTGCATCAGTTTAGGATCCTCCTAGACTAATCCCTACAATTTAGGAACCACTGGGAGTGCCGAAACCAACCAAGGTCAGTTCAGTTCAGTTGATGACTAGTCAAGCTAAGTTAGGAGTCATTTACATTCAATTCTAGTCCTCTACATTCAGTTAGTACTAGGTTTACATTACTGCACTCAAGAGGGGCGAATTTCTCACCTACCACAGTCAGTTATCCTTAGTTAACACTGAATGTAACACTTGAGTTGTGTTTTACAGCTCCAATGAACTCTGGTTATGGTTTAGATAAGGGAAGTTAACTATTGAGTCCTCAGATAGTGATTTAGACAAGGTATTAGTTACCTACAGTCAAGAAGAGTCTATCAATTCGAATCTCCTCATGTGGATTCGAATTCCATGTGGCTATTAAAGCCATTGTACTTCATTGTAATTATCATCTGATTACTTTTTTATTAATGAAAGCATTCACAGCTGCAAGCCATTTTTACATTGTTCCATTCTTCAATTGCTGAGTAAATTGTGTGATCTATTTTGTGAGTTGTGTGTTTCTCTATAGATCTATGCACTCAATTTAATATGGTATCAGAGCCTTGACGGACAAGAAACCTCTCCTCTTCAGATCTCCAGCTGCATCATTTTTTTTTTAGCAAATTGCTCCTTCCAATACTGCACCAGAAGCGAAGAATTTACCACTTAATTCCCAAGTTAGGAAATTGTTGATCAAGCTTGCTTGATCAACTATGTTGGGTGTGAAGGAAATTCCAAAAGTGCAGACTATTGACCTTAATTTGTATGTTTGATTGTGTAACAGGTTATCAGCTTTTCTTATAGAATTCACTACAAGAAGCTCTTTCTTCTCACTGCATTCGCTATAGCAGCTCAGTCCTTCTTACTGCATTCAAAATGGCTCATCTAGTAGAGCCTCTCACTCCCTTCAACTATCACCAGTGGAAGGAAGACATGGTGGTAATTATCTACACCAAGTAGCTCTTTAGAATCATAGAAGAAACAGAGGTAGTGCCATCTTTATATAATGACAAAGAAAAGTAATGGAACAAGCTTGATGAAGCCCATGACACTTTCTCTCCTCAGTCTCTAGAGATCTTCGATTCCACATCCAAGGATTGAAGACTCCCAATGAGGTTTGGGACAATCTTTCCTCCTTATTTGATAAGCAGGATGAGATGAGGATCCATCAGCTAGAAAATGATCTGATCACTCTTAATCCATCCAACTTCGAATCATTGAATGAATTCTTCACAAAGTTCAAGAACTTGATATATCAGTTGAAGCAATGCAAAGTGGAGAAGGATGAAGATCAGCTCATCATTTCCATTCTCACAAAGCTCAATGTAGACTACGCACTCTTTGTATCCACCTTCCAAACAGTAAATCTCACTACTCCAAATTGGAAGACGCCCACTCTTATTGCCTTTATCCAATCTCTTATTTCTGAGAATGATAAATTGATCCAAATCGGGATCATTCGATCTTCCAAAGATCTAGCTCTGGTTGCAAGAGGAGATAAGGTAGCGAATGACAAAGGGAAGCAAAGAGATGAGTCTCCTGTGAAGAAAGAGCAGTCAAAAGAGCCTTCAAGTTCAAAGAGAAGCAAGAAGAATGGCAAAGGAAAGGTCCTCTGCTCTTACTGTGGAAGGGGCTTTCATTCAGAAATCTCCTGTATGAAAAGACAACTTGATGAAATGGCTCTTCTTTTGAAGAAACAAAACATTTATGTACCTACTAGGCGGCAAGTAAGGATGACTCTGAAGAAGAAGAAGATGAAGAATATTAAAGGAAAGGCCATGCACTGAAAACTTGCTGCACATCAGCACATGTCTTCCTCATTGATTCTGGAGCTTCCAACCATATGGCTGCATCCAAAGAATCATTCTCTTCTTTTCAGTCCTTTAATGGTCCTAGTATTCAGGTGGGAAATAATAGTAAATTCCAAACAATATTTTATTTGGACTCAATCTCAATCTCATATACTGATAAATAAGGAATCAATCTCATAAACTGATAAAGAAGGAATCAATCTCATAAACTGATTTTTGCGGTTACTCTATTAAATTGAGCACATAGATTTTTAGTAAAAAAATTAAAAGTACTTATATTTTATTGATTTGTGTGGGATCCCTCTTTATCTTTGCGCCCTTTTGGAGAATACCAGATTCCTTCTTTATTCACTTAAATGGAAGAGCTTCTTTTTGGTGAACATCTTTCTCCCTTTCTTCATTCTTGCCAAGAGGACAACATTATCCTCTTTATTCCACAAAACCTTGCTTTGAATGCACCCCTCTTCTTGACTTGGGGTCTTCTTCTTGAAAATATTGGTGAGTGTATCAAAACACTCCCTTGCATTCTTTAATGGAATGATCATGGACATGAGATTATCCTTAACTCAATCAAAGATGATATGCTTGGACTTTCCTTTATTCTTATTGAATTTGATTCACCCTTCTTTGGTAGTAGGATCCTCTACCACAATGGTCACAGATGAATTAATATCATTCTCTTCAAGAATATTCAACACCCTCTATTTCCATGTGTTTAAGTTTGATGTGCCTTTCATTCAGTATTCTAGTTGAATGGAGATTGATGTCATGGCTGAAATAGTTTTCTCAAAAATTCAAGATCTACTTAGGCTTAGCTTGCTTCACAAAACTAATCTCTTTCTCTCCCTATGCTCTAATACCATGTTGATGTTTGAGAAAAATTAGAGATGCTTGAACTCTGAAACATTTATCAAACAATTTTAGCACTTATGAATTTCATAAATTAGCCACATATGAATATCATAAATAAATCAACCACATAAATTAGCTCGATAAATCATCCATATAAATCAATCAACCATCATAGCTAAGATATACCCTAGGAAAACCCTCCAAACATAGAGGATGAAAAACCCAACAATTCTTTGAGTATCATAGATAGATTTGCAGAGAAGAGTTTACAACACATAAGCAAATTTCTCGATAAGAGATATCACCACAAAAGTAGAGAAGAGAGATCCAAAGTAACCTTGCAAAAACAACTTTATGCAATTGTATTGGACTTGCCATATGCCTAGCATATTAATAACAATCCAAAAACCCTATGTCACATGCCCCAATTTGCAAAACAATTTAATGTTAGTGAGGAACATTATGTTATATTTTATTCTAAGTTTGTAATTGATGACCAAGTGGGGTCAAGAATGATTAATGTATTTCAGAATATTTTATTAATAAATAAATAAATGATGAGACAACAGCTTAGGAAAGTTGTTAAAAGAGTGTTAACTAGTCACTTGGTAGAGGAGACTGGGTGGAGAGTATACTGATAAGTGGAAGCATCCTCAAACTACTTCTAACTGTTGCAGGTGGAAACTTCCCTATATTTGTGGTCATGATTCCCCAAGAAAGTGGAATTGGAGCAGGTGGCTCATAAAGTAAAAACCGACCCAGAAGACCTAGGCATTATTATAAAACTTCCCATTGAAGACAATTGAGGTGGCTCATTTTCTGGAAATGTGATCATTTAGTGTGAATGAAGTGCATATGAAAAATTCGATGGAGGGGACTTATGGAAGTGAGTTTGAGGGGTTAACTGCTGAGAACTGAACTTATGCAGCTATTAGGCTGAAGTTCTTACTATTGTAAGCATGATTGAATTACTACTGTAATTTGACCAGTCAGGTGACAGAAGGTCTTAAGGATACATCCTTCACCCAGTACTCTACCAGGAGGACCAGGAAACAGGATCGGGGGTCCTGAGGAAGTGCAGACTAAGCTTTCTCCAGGAGTTGCTTGGGAGTAACAGCCTCCTTAAGCTGTTGTCACCCCATCAATTGACAGGTTTTTATTTTTTCAGTTTTATTTACAATTTATTTATTGTCTTCAGAAAATGATTACTAGTTTTTGAAGATAGGTATGTTATTGTTACATTAGGGTTTAAGAAGAAAAGAGCATTATTTATTGATAATATTAGTGATTAGTATATTATATTTAGAATAGTAGGAATATCAGTAAATGAGACAGGAGTAGAAAGAAAATACCACACTGTATTTTTCCACTCCTTTTATAAGGCAATACTCTAGTACAGCTAGTTGTTAAGATAAATCAGTAGATTTGTTTATGATTCTCTATGAAAAATGCAAGTGATTACTTACATAGTTTTTATGTGATTCATTTATAGAAAACTACCAGTACTTAATCTATCTACTAAAAGTATATCTAATATCTAATTACAAAAAAATAATAGAGTATACATTAGTCACTAGTAACCATATTAATCACAAAACTATTACTAATACTATTATTTATTCTAAACACAATAAATAAAGTTAAATAAACAAATATAGGAACAGTAAAAATAGTACTTAGGGTTTTAACCTAGCTAAGTACTACATAGGTCTTTATAATAATTTCCAAGTTCATATTTACATTCTGTAATGGAAACCAATGTTTTACTGTAAACCTCAAGGAAATTTACCTGGGGTTTAAGAAATACAGGTTTTATCTTATTCACAAACTTGCATAAACTTACTTTTAAAATAAAATTTAATAGCTGTAAAATCACTGAAAGTAAAATAGAAAAACAAAGCTAAAATTAATCATGTAAGATCCATCTTATTATAGAATGTAGGCTATTCAAAAATAATAACCCTTCGAAGCGAAAACATAGTACTAATTTTTCTCATTAACACTGTAAAAATTTCCAATCACATATTTTACTATAAACTATTTTAAATTACATGATATCAAATTTAAGTAACATTGTTAATAATTTAATAGAGACAAAATCAAATAATTAATGCCTTATGGCCTTTATAATTATAGGTCGAGGCTCAGGCCTGTTCAAAGTTGCATTTATACAAAACAATAAAATAAAACCATAACCATTATTTTCCTTACAAGTAAAAAACCCTATATATTTTTACAAGTCTCGACTGAGTAAACAGTCTTTTTCTTCACCTGTGAAATCCATTTAAAAACTAAATTAACCAGGAAGAGGTTGGGTAGCCTTATCACGGCTTAGAGTCGAGTTCTAAAAAGTTAAACCAACAGTTTTTACATCTTCCAAGCCATAAAGGCTATGCCAAATAAACCCTAAAATCACGGCTGCAATAGCCTTCAAGAACTTGCACCTATTACCCTGTACAAAAAAAAAACACGTAGAACAAACTAACAAGTAAAACCAAGGCAGTGTTCATTTTAGCAGCAAGTATCCTCATCTCCCAACCACCACTACTCATTGCAGGAGAAAAACACTCAGTTCTATTTGAGGCTTACCAGGGTTTGCATGGCTGAGTTCTGGGTAGAGTTGAACCACCAGCTAACCACAAAGTGCCGAAATAAATGAACCTACACAAAACAAAAACTCAATTTGTGAGAAGCTGTTTTAAAATGAAATAAATTTCTCCCAACTTTATATCAAATTTCAACATGGAACGGTCGTTTTTACCAGCTAGTTGTGCAGAGGGAAGAAGTTGCGGAAGCCAGCCACCTGAGATAGTTTCTTTCCACCTTAAAGAGTAATGCCTAAAGCTAAAGAATGTTGAATGAACTAGAAATCCCATATCTTCTTCACAAAAACTAGCTTGTATGTTTTGGTCAGGAAACAACCTGCAAAAATGGTGTGTAAAGGATTACAACGACCATGAGCTCGCAGCTCAACCCAACAAAATGAAGGAACCCTCACTGTGAAATGAAATGGGTAGGGTTTAGTTCTTTTAAGTCAACTATCTCATGGTTGAGACCATCCCCACGTGTCCACCGAAATAATTTACAAATCGAGGGTGCAAGTCAATAGTGGAGGACGGTTCCAATCTACATCAAATAAAAAATTAATCAAAACCCTATAATCATTTAAACGATGCATTTTTCTATGATTTCCAATGATATATTAATACCATGAATTTTTTCAATACTTATTTTCCCAATCATAAAATTAAGATAGGAAGTATCTTCTAGGATATTGTCAAGTTAAGATAAGTTCTTTTGTTAACCATGTGTACTAGAACATAGTTTAGTATCAAACTATAATATGTTGATCAATAAAATCATCTCAAAGATTTACTAAATCAATTTGTATGAAGGTATATTTATTCCATATAATGTGAAAATTATACAATGTCAAAACTAGGATAAGGTTGAAATGGATATACATCTTCTAAGTGTATGGTCTTAAGAGTTTTTAGAGTTAACTCTTTTTCAACAAAAGAGGAGAGATTGTAGTTTAGGAGCATGAAGTATTTCCTTTGTATTTTCCAAAAGAATCATATTCTTATGTTCAAGAATAAACTCCAAATGCGTGCCTAAACTAAGCAAAAGTCGGAGTACTATAATTTCATCTTAGATAGAATCTAGATCAAAATTGCTATAAACGAAAGTACCAAGTATTCTTGGATTTAAATTGTAATCAACCAGTAACTTGATTTTCTTTGGAATAGTACCTCGATCATGTTCTACACCCATGCAGATGCAGTTTTTTATAAGTATAATTATGGAGATGTGACAATGCAGATAATATCAACATTACGTCATGGAGTCAAGCTGTTCTTAAATAATCTAAGACTAGCATCATATTCATGCTAGGGAAGTATCTTCTTGACCTGTTTATAAATATTATTTTACTAGAACTTACGCTTACCTGTTAAAAACTGTAAGGATCCATCAGTCCCATTGTGTTAGCTTAAATCTAAGTAAGCCTTGTTCACACATAAGAAACTTTCCCTACTTAACAAAAGAAATCAACAGTATATCTACCATCAATAAAATACAAGTTCCTTTTCTACTACTGGAAGAATTATTACTGCTAAGTAGAAAACAGTACTAACACAGCTATCAAGAAGAATCCTATAGATTATAACGAAAAATATTATAAAGAAGCAAGTCTTTTTTTCTCTTACAAACTATTTAATTATCTGCTAACCGTTAGTGGTACTTTAGCGGTGATTTTAGACATTTATGTCACATGAAAAAATTTATTTTTTTATGAATTTTGAGTTATTACATGTGGTATCAGAGCACAAGGTTCAAACACTATGCTTGAATGTAGCTCAAATTGCTTATGTGAAATAGTAAATTTAAATAAACATGCTGATGTTGTTTTCATGTGAATGATACATCCAGAGAATTTTATTTCTGAGTTAATGACAGGTAGGGATAGACTGGAAGAATATGCGGATGAGGAGTCTCCTTCACGGGGGCTTCACTTGTTGACCAATATCGTATCACATTAGTTCATATTGTGGATTTTAAAATTATCAAAAATTGAAGCAATATATTGCAGGTATTGGGGGGGATGAGGGGTTTAAGGTGGGGTTGGGTAGGGTGGTTTATAAGGATTGAGGTATAAAAATGGGTGGGGATGAGGTTTTAAGTATTGGGAGGGGGTTTCAACAAAAATAGTTTGGGTCAATATCTCTTGAAATTAAGGGTATTCTTTAATATCCCATGATCGCACGTGCTATGTGACAGGTTCACTAAGTGAAGTCCCTGTGGTCTCCTTATACTGAACGAAATAATTTTCAAAAAGAACCGATACAAGAAGAGATAACTAATAATTCTTCCAAACTACTACAAACAGTTAAGGAACTAAAAACAGAGATGGAATCGGTTAAGAAATAAAATGAGAGGATTCTGAGAGCTCAGGAAGAGCTAAATCAGATTTTAATGGAAAGATTTAATACTGAGAGAAAAGATAACAGAACTGAGTCTAAAGATATGGATTATCAGCATAAAAATAAAAAGACTAAACAAGTTAAAAAAAAAGTAGCTCATCTTCTAAAGTATATGATGATTCACATAAACAAAACTTCCATTATACTAGTGACAATAGTGAAGATAATCACCATACTAGGAAGAGAAAGTTTAAACCTTATGAAAAAATCTCTGGGGAATTCAAGAAGATCAAGCCACCAACTTTTAACGAAGAAACTGAAAAGGGGGAAGAAGCAGAATCTTGGTTGTCCGGGATGAAGAAATACTTCCAAATTTATAAATACTCTAATCAACTGAAGGCCAGGATGGCTATTTATAATCTTACAGGAAAAGAAGATATATGGTGGCAGGACTTAATAAGAGTAAAATGTATAAGGGAGAAAAATATAAATTGGCATACATTTAAGAAATATTTCAAGAAGAAATTTTTATTTGAATAGTATTATGAAGAAAGGGCTAAGGAATTTTACGAGCTAAAATTGGGAACAATGAATATGAAAAAACTAAATAGTAATTTTCTAAGTTTGCTCAGGTATGTGCCATATATTGTGGACGAGAAACCTAAGGTACATCGGTTTCTTAGTTATTTACCTTATCATATAAAGGACATAATTGAGTATGAAAATCCAAAAACTTTAGAAGAAGCAATGAGAAAAGTGAATTTATGTTATGAACAGAATCGTAAGAAGGAAAGTATGACCAATTGGAAGGCCAAAAGGAATAATAACTTTGAACAAAAAAAGAAATATTTTGTGCCTAATCGAAATTTTAAGAATAGTAATACCATAAATTTTCCTAGTAAAAATTTCCAAGGGAACAAAATTAATTCACAAACCAATCCAAACAATCAAAGGAATAAAGAATCTGCTAACAACCACAGTAACTATACAAAGAATTTTGAACGAAAGAAACCCATAAAGTGTTGGGAATGTAATGGTATACATTCTGCATCATTTTGCCCCAATTGGAAGAAGACTGTTAGAAACATACACACACTACAAGAGGAGATGATTGTTGTTGATCTAGCGATGACAATGCCCAGAATCAATGCAGCATGGAGAGCCGGCAAGAAGATTATCAAACTTCCATGGTGGAAGTGGAAGGTAAGATAAATCAAATACCTATATCTATTTTAATTGATCCAAGAGATAGTTTAAACTTTTTTCCTAGTTTAGTAGAAAAGTGTAAGCTTTCAATTGAAAAGTTTGCAAGATCTTGGTTAGTTTAGTTAGCTACTGGTGCAAAGAGAAAAGTAATTACCTTTATTAAGAATTATGCGGTAACTATGGATCAGTTTGAAACCTCTGTTAAGCTCAATGTGTTACCTTTAGGTTCATATGATATGTTAATTGGTATGGATTGGTTAGAACAGCATAGGGTGGTCCTGAATTGCTTTGATAAAACCTTCACTTGCATAAATAGCGATGGAAAGTTAATAAATGTAAAGGGAATCCCTAGGAAAATAGTCGTAAGGTAGATTTCTTCTTTGCAGCTTAAGAGAGTTGTTAGGAAAGGCTATAAAGCTTTTTTCGTAACAACAATTAATGAAGAAAACACTAACAATAGAGATAATTAAAACTGGAAGATATTTCGATTCTAAGGGAATATTCTCATGTATTTTCTGAAGAAATTATGGGACTGCCTCCAAAACAAGAATTGGATTTTACTATTGAGTTGGTACCTGGTGCAGTGCCCAGCCCAAAATCCCCTTCCCGGATGAATATACTAGAATCAAATGAACTTAAGTCTCAGTTAAAAGAACTCATTGATAAAAATTACATTAGACCCAGTGTGTCTCCCTGGGGGGCACCTGTCATCTTTGTTAAGAAGAAGGATGGAACTCTACGACTATGTATAGATTACCGTCAATTAAATAAAATGAATATTAAGAACAGATACCCTTTACCTCGCATAGATGATCTATTTGATCAGCTACGTGGAGCCATGGTGTTTTCAAAGATTGATTTACGATCTGGATACCACCAGGTCCGAATCAAGGATGAAGACATCTTTAAAATAGCCTTTAGGACTCGATATGGACATTACGAGTTTGTCATTATGCTATTCGTACTTACTAATTTCCCAACTATTTTTATGTGTCTAATGAATAATGTAATGCACAAATATGTGGATAAATTTGTGGTCGTATTTATTGACAACATCTTAATTTACTCAAATACTGAAGAGGAACATAAAGAGAACTTAAAAATTGTCTTACAAGAGTTATGAGAACATCAATTTTTTGCAAAATTTAGTAAATGTGACTTCTTTAAAGATAAAATCCAGTATTTGGGTCATGTGGTGACTAAAGAAGGAATTTTTGTTGACCCCAAAAAGATAAAGGCAATCAAAGATTGTCCAGTCCCAAAAGATGTAACTGACGTCCAATCATTCATGGGGATTACTGGTTATTATCGGAGATTCATCGAAGGGTTTTCAAGAATTGAAAATCCTATAACCTATTTGCAAAAAAAGGGGAAGAAATTCGATTGGAATCAGAAGTGTGAAGATGATTTTAAAAAGTTAAAAACATTATTAACCACCGCACCAATTCTAAGAATTACTGATCTTAATAAAGATTTTATAGTATGTACTGACGCATGCAATGACAGTTTAGGTGGAGTATTAACTCAGGAAGGACACATCATTGCTTATGAGTCTAGCAAGCTGAAGGTTCATGAGAAAAATTATGTGACCTATGACTTAGAATTAGCCTTTGTCATACATGCCTTAAAAATGTGACGTCATCATTTAATAAGAAGGAATTTTATATTAATGATAGATAATAAAGGATTGAAATACCTGTTGGATTAACCTAACTTGAATGCTAGGTGGCTAGATTTTCTTAGTGAATACGATTTTGAAATTCAACATATTAAAGGAAAGGAGAATAAGGCTGATGATGCATTAAGTATAAATGCGAAGCTAAATTTTACAGCAGCCATCAACACTTATAAGACAGACTTGGAAGAACAGCTAGAAGCTGGAATAGAACAAGATGAAAATTATCAAAAATTGCAAGCAAAAGTAAAAGAAAATTTAATAGAAAGTCTAAGTACACGGTACAGCTTAAATGAAAAAAAGATTATTATTATATAAAGATAGGTTACACGTACCTAATGTACCTAATATTAAGCTGTTAATTTTAAATGAAGTTCATAAAACTCCTTATTCAGGGAATCCAGGTTATCAGAAAACCATAACCATGCTAAGAAAGGATTATTTCTGGCCAAACATGAAAAATGAATTGGCAGAATACATTGCTGGGTTCTTCGAATGTAAGCAAGTAAAAACTAAACATCAGCATCCAGCTGGGCTACTTCAGCCATTTCCTATTCCTAGCTGGAATTGGGAGATAATTAGCCTTGATTTTATCATAGGACTACCTAGAAATCAGAACTTAAATGACTCAATAATGGTAGTGGTTGATAAATTGCATAAAGAAGCCCATTTTATGCCTGTAAAAACTACTTATAAAGCTGCAAATATTGCCGATATTTTCTTAAAATAATTTTTTCGGTTGCATGGAATATCGAAGGTGATAATTTCAAACCAAGACCCTAAATTTACAGGTAATTTTTGGAAATCTTTGTTTAAAGGGTTAAATACTATGTTAGACTTTAGTACATCTTTCCATCCTCAAACTGATGGAAAGACTAAAAGAGTAAATCAAGTATTGGAGGATCTACTCAGAATGTATGTAAAGGAGAAGCCAGGTAAATGGGAAGACTATTTACACCTGGTAGAATTTGCTTACAATAATCATTATCAAGCTTCAGCCAGGTATAGTCCTTTTGAAATTCTGTATGGAAGGAAATGCAATACTCCCATCTCTTGGAGTAATCCAGTGGACAGATTAGTACTAGGACCTGAATTATTGAAGGAGATGGAGTTAATTGTAAAATAGGTACAAGGTAACTTGAAAGTTGCGCAAGATCGACAGAAAAGCCAAGCAAACCTTAAATGAAATCCAAAGGAGTTTCAGGTAGGTGAATATGTTTTTATTAAGGTGAGACCTAAAAAGAGTTATCTAAGGTTGGGTAGCTGTGCTAATATAGAACTTCGATATTGTGGTCCTTTTGAAATACTATCCAGGATAGGACAGGTAGCATATCAATTAGCTCTACCACCAAATCTAAGAGTTCACAATGTTTTTCACATTTCTGTAATAAAAAAATATGTACATGATGTTACTCATGTTATTAATTGGAATGATGTGTAGGTGGAACCCGAAGGAGATTTTCTGGTGGAACCGGATTGTGTCCTCAAAAGGAGGGAGATCTCGCTTCGGAATCGCACCATTGGTCAGGTGAAGGTGCAATGGAAGCACCTTAGTCCAGAAGAAGCCACCTTGGAATTAGAAATTCATATGCGGGATGCATATCCAATTCTATTTTAGGGTAACTCTGAGGACGAGGAATAAATAACATCAAGGATGATGTTATAAATTAAGGGGGTGTGTATGTCACATGCCCCAATTTGCAAAACAATTTAATGTTATTCAAGAACATTATGTTATATTTTATGCTAAGTTTGTGATTGATGACCAAGTGGGGTCATAAATGATTAATGCATTTTACAATATTTTATTAATAAATAAATAAATGATGAGACAACAGCTTAGGGAATCTGTTAAAAGAGTGTTAACTGGTCACTTGGTGGAGGAGACTGGGTGGAAAGTATACTGACAAGTGGAAGCATCCTCAAAATACTTCTAACTGTTGCAGGTGGAAACTTCCCTATATTTCTGGTAATGATTCCCCAAGAAAATGGAATTGGAGCAGGTGGATCATAAAGTAAAAACTGACCCAGAAGACCTAGGCATTATTATAAAACTTCCCATTGAAGACAGCTGAGGCAGCTCATTTTCTGGAAATGTGATCATTTAGTGTGAATGAAGTGCATATGAGAAATTTGATGGAGGCGACTTATGGAAGTGAGTTTTAGGGTTTAACTGTTGAGTATTGAACTGATGCAGCTGTTAGGCTGAAGTTCTTACTACTGTAAGTAGGATTGAATTACAGTTCTAATTTGACCAGTTAGGTGACAGAAGGTCTTAAGGATACATCCTTCACCCAGTACTCTACCAGGAAGACCAGGAAATAGGCTCGAGATTCCTGAGGAAGTGCAGACTAAGCTTTCTCTAGGAGTTGGTTGCGAGGAACAACCTCCTTAAGCTGTTGTCACCCCATCAATTGACAAGTTTTTATTTGTTTAGGTTTATTTACAATTTATTTACTGTCTTCAGAAAATGATTGCTAGTTTTTGAAGATAGGTATGTTATTGTTACATTAGGGTTTAAGAAGAAAAGAACATTATTTATTGATAATATTAGTGATTAGTAGATTATATTTCGAATAGTAGTAATATGAGTAAATGAGACATAAATAGAAAGAAAATACCACACTATATTTTTCCATGCCTTTTATAAGGAAGTACTCTAGTACAGCTGGTTGTTAAGATAAATCAGTAGATTTGTTTTTTATTCTCTATGAAAAATGCAAGTGATTACGTACATAGTTTTTATGTGATTCATTTATAGAAAACTAGCAATACTTAATATATCTACTGAAAGTATATGTAATATCTAATTACATAAAAATAATAGAGTATACATTAGTCACTAGTAACCATATTAATCATATAAATATTACTAATACTATTATTTATTCTAAACACAATAAATAAAGTTAAATAAACAAATATAGGAACAGGAAAAATAGTACTTAGGGTTTTAACCTAGCTAAGTATTGCATAGGTCTTTATAATAATTTCCAAGTTCATATTTACATTATGTAATGTAAACCAATGTTTTACTGTAAACCTCAAGGAAATTTACCTAGGGTTTACGAAAGACAGGTTTTATCTTATTCACAAACTTGCATAAACTTACTTTTAAAATAAAATTTAACAGCTGTAAAATCACTGAAAGTAAAATAGAAAAACAGAGCTAAAATTAATCATGTAAGATCCATCTTATTATATACTATAGGTTATTAAAAAATGATAACCCTTCGAAGCAAAAACAGAGTACTAATTTTACTCATTAACACTGTAAAAATTTCCACTAACATATTTTACTATAAACTATTTTAAATTACATGATATCAAATTTAAGTAACACTGTTAATAATTTAATAGAGACAAAATCAAATAAGAGTAATGGCTTATGTCCTTTACAATTATAGGTCGAGGCTCGGGCTTGTTCAAAGTTTAATTTATACAAAATAGTAAAATAAAACCATAACCATTATTTTCCTTACAAGTAGAAAACCCTATATCTTTTTACAAGTCTTGACTGAGTAAACAGTCTTTTTCTTCACCTGTGAAATCCATTTAAAAACTAAATTAACCAGGCAGAGATCGAACAGCCTTATCATCGCTTAGAGCTGAGTTCTAAAATGTTAAACCAACAGTTTTTACATCCTCCAAGCCGTAAAGGCTATGTCAAATAAACCCCAAAATCACGACTTCAATATCCTTCACAAACTTGCACATATTACCCTTCAGGGTTTTCATTACGAAAACAAAACAACACATAGAACAACCTGACAAGTAAAACTTAGGCCGAGTTCATTTTAGCAGCAAGTATCCTCATCTTCCAACCACCACTACTCATTGCAGGAGAAAAACCCTCAGTGCTATCTGAGGCTTACCAAGGTTCGTTTGGCTAAGTTCTGGGTAGAGTTGAACCACAAGCTAACCCCAAAGTGTCGAAATAAATGAACCTGCACAAAACAAAAAAATCAATTGGTGAGAATTTGTTCTTAAATGAAATAAATGTCTCCCAACTTTATATCAAATTCCGACATGGAAGGGTTGTTTTTACCAGCTAGTTGTGCAAAGGTAGGAAGTTGCAGAAGCCAGCCACCTGAGGCAGTTTCTTGTCACCTTAAAAAGTAATGTCGGAAGCTAAAGAACACTGAATGAACTAGAAATCCCATATCTTCTTCGCAGAAACTAGCTTATATGTTTTGGTCAGGAAACAGCCTACAAAAATGGAGGTGTGTAAAGGATTACGATGACCACGAGCTCGCAGCTCAGCCCAACAAAATGAAGGAACCCTCACTGCGAAATGAAATGGGTAGGGTTTAGTTCTTTTAAGTCAACCATCTCGTGGTTGAGACCCGCCCCATGTGTCCACTGAAATAATTTGCAAATCGAGGGTGCAAGTCAATAGTGGAGGACAGCTCCAATCTGCATCAAATAATTATTAATCAAAACCCTATAATCATTTAAATGATGCATTTTTCCATGATTTCCAATGATATATTAATACCATGAAGTTTTTCAATACTTAGTTTAGCAATCATAAAATTAAGATAGGAAGTATCTTCTAGGATATTGTCAAGTTAAGATAAGTTCTTTTGTTAACCATGTGTGCTAGAACATAGTTTAGTATCAAACTATAATATGTTGATCAATAAAATCATCTCAAATATTTACTAAATCAACTTGTATGAATATATAGTTATTCCATATAATGTGAAAATTATACAATGTCAAACCTAGGATAAGGTTGAAATGGATATACATCTTCTGAGTGTATGGTCTTAAGAGTTTTTAGAGTTAACTCTTTTTCAACAAAATAGGCGAGATTGTAGTTTAGGAGCATGAAGTATTTCCTTTGTATTTTCCAAAACAATCATATGCTTATGTTCAAGAATAGACTCCAAATGCGTGCCTAAACTAAGAAAAAGTCGGAGTACTATAATTTCATCTTAGATAGAATCTAGATCAAAATTGCTATAAATGAAAGTACCAAGTATTCTTGGATTTAAATTGTAATCAACCAGTAACTTGATTTTCTTTGGAATAGTACCTCGAGCATGTTCTACACCCATGCATATGCAGTTTGTTATAAATATAATTATGGATATGTGACAACGCAGATAAGATCAACATTACCTCATGGAGTCAAGCTGCTCTTTAATAATCTAAGACTAGCATCATCTTCATGCTAGGGAAGTATCTTCTTGACTTGTTTATAAATATTATTTTACTGGAACTTACGCTTACCTGTTAAAACCTGTAAGGATCCATTAGTCCCACTTTGTTATCTTAAATCTAAGTAATCCCCATTCACACATAAGAAACTTTCCCTACTTAACAAAAGAAATCAATAGTATATCTAGCATCAGTAAAATACAAGTTCCTTTTCTACTATTGGAAGAATTATTATTGCTAAGTCGAAAACAGTACTAACACAGCTAATAAGGAGAATCCTATAGATTATAAACAAAAATCTTATAAAGAAGCAACTCTTTGTTTCTCTTACAAACTATTTAATTATCTGCTAACCGTTAGTGGTACTTTAGCGGTGATTTTATACATTTTATGTCACATGAAATTTTTAAATTTTTACTAATTTTGAGTTATTACACCCTAGCACACAGAAGGTAGCACATAGGAGGCTCAATAAACAAACTAAGAGCACCACATAGTGCATTCATAGGAAGTAGCTAACAAGAACTCCCTCCATGCAAATATTTACACCCTTCCTTACCTTAATTAGTTGTAACTGGATGTTCATTTTATTGAACTAAAAGTGAACTAGCTTGAACTGAATGTTAACGTACTTGAACTAAATGTTAACCGAATTGAACTGAATGCTAACTTTGGTTGAAATTAATTTCAAATAAATATGAACTGAACTAAATCTCTAATTGATTGTTGATCACTTAGTTAATAGGATAACTTAAGTGTCATTAGTGCTTCGCTCCTAGTGTCATCCATGCACAATTTCTATTATTAACCTTTGAATGGATCTCTTTAGTTAACCAATGCATTTTGATTAATTAACATTAATATATTCTTTACTTGATTGATTACATTCATTAATAGTTCAACCAATTATTTAATTAAGGCATTGACTGAGGCATTCATATTTACTGAAGCTTTATAACTTGATTTCACTCTAACATTTGCACGGGAAATTTGAATTCTCTTTTTCTATGCTTTATCTCATTATCATTAAATAATTAATGCATGGTTCATATGTGTATTATTTATCCATCTTATCATATCATACCCAGAATAATTATTCCATACATACTGATGATCATATATATTACCCTGGTCCTTGTAGTCATATGCTAAAGTAATTCACTCTAGGGGTAGCTAAGCCCTGAAGGAGACTTATAGCACTCAGTGGCCATGTATAGCAATATATCACAAAGTATAACCAAATGAATTGATACAACACAAGTCCATATCCATAATTGGAGATCCATTCTCATAGGGTACCATCTATGAGAACCATTGACTTGATGCAACACAAGTCTATACTTGATACAAAACAATTCCATAGTCTTGATACAACACAACACCAGTCTTGATACAACAAAAGACTCTAATCTTGATACAACACAAGATTCCAATATTGATACGACATAATATCACAGTACATGCATCCACCTCAATACATGAGGACATATATAGGACTTGATAAAACACAAAGTCCTGACTTGTTACCACACAAGTCTTGGAGAAAGGCTCTTGATGTTTCACAATCAACATCAAACTGTCCCATCAATGTGCAAAATCATTTGAACAATGACTCATGGCAATTATTAGATGTAAATTCAACCAAACAAAGTTGTTCTTTTGACAACATGTCCACATCAATGGCCGAACAAATATTTTGTAATGAGGACATTCCTAATGCTCTAGGGATGGACATAATATTTGGTTGTTCTATATATGATAGAAATGGCTGAAAATTTCCATATGATTTTGATTGATCGTAGAACAAAATAATAAGTTCATAAACATTGGCTTTCGCATTGAAACACAAATACTTTGTTTTCTTTTCAAATGACCAGACATAAACTAGAAAATCTAACTATTTGGAGAACCATTTGATATAGACAATATCACTCCAAAGTACAATTCCAAAACTATTTTCAAAAGTAGAAGATGATAAAGATATCCTATGCAAGTACACATTTGCATCTTTCACACCATGCAACTCTTGAAGAAAATAATTGCTCAATTTTGTTCTCGCTGAATGTAGAGCATTATGATGTCGAGAGCTGAAATTTGTGTTGAAGTGATTTACAATTCTATGTCTTATTTTAATGGACGAATAACAAAAATATGTCAAGAATTCAAGCACATCAAACAAAAAATTACTCGAATGGTAGTGGAAGTCTTTCAATCGAAATAGATTTTGTCTATCCAAAAGATGATTGATCTCCTGCATGTCTATTGCTTCAATTGAAAAATAACATATTCTAGCAAGCATGTTGAAGTACAAAACAAATAATAAATTGCATAGTCTGTGCATTGAGTGCAACTCAAGATGATTGGGAGAATCAAATCTCAAATAAACAATTTCAAATTGCAAAATATGCAACTATAAAGAAATCCTCCTGAAAATAGCAAAGTTTTTAATTAAAAAGTTAGATATAGTTAAACAACTATAATTGAAAGAAAAGGGACAATAGACACCAAAGAATCAAAGTATGCATAGAGGCAATCAACAAGAAAGGAAACTATATGGTTTGAATAAAGTCCTAGAAATTGTCAAATGCATTTGTTTCTATGCATTTTGTATTGTTTTTCTACTTGACTTGATGAATCGACAAAATTCCTTGTTCTATGATCAAGATTTTCATAATGAAATACTTTCATATCAAAATTATTGAAATTTTTGAGCATAATACAAAAAGTCTAAGCATGCAAACAAACCATACTAGACACAATTTTGGTCATTAGAATCTAATCTCCATCCTGTCCATTTTGTGTCTAGTAAAATTTCAATTCGCAATGAGATGAAGCAAATTGAAATATAGACAAAAACAAAATTGTTACAAGTGGAAGGATAACCTTAGTTCAAATAAGAGAACTACTTAACATCAGCTCTAAAATTAATTAACAGATTCTTCACAAAAGCTAATATATAATACATAAAGAAAAAATAGATTTTACTTATTTTATTTTCATAGATTGCACTTACTTTCTTATGAAAATACTCTTGATAGTATCGATTTGATCAAATTTCCATATGAAAATCATATACCTACTATTCTAAAGATGGGATGAGGCGATTTCTATCAGATGTCTCATTAAAGTAAATATTCTAGTATCATCTATGACACATGGCATTATTTATATAATGTTTCTTGTTATTAAAGGCCAATCCATACTTATAATAGCCACTATATAGATGCATCCATTCACAATGGCATTTTCATAGAAAAAGTATTCAAAGTTTTGAGCATAGGACATAAAGCCTGAGCATCCAAAGAAACTTCTAGACATACAATGTTGGCCATTGCAATCTAATTTATGCTCTGTCTATTATATCCATTCTACAAATCTAGTCAAAGATCATATTCTTAGCAAAAAAACTAATATCTCAGTTATAAGAAAAAAATTTCTTACCTCTACAATTAATCCATCAGTCAACCAATTCTATTAAATGTCACTAGACAGATGCATCAATTCACAACCACATATTTACATAGAAAAAATACTAAAAGTTTTGAGCATAGAAAACAAATCCCAAGCAATTCACAACCACATACTATTAATCCATCAGTCAACCCATACTATTAAATGTCACTAAACAGATGCATCAATTCACAACCACATATTTACATAGCAAAAATACTAAAATTTTTTAGCATAGAAAACAAATCCCAAGCATGCAAATAAACTATTGACCATGTAATCCTATCCATTGCAATCTAAATTGTGTCCTGTTAATTTTTTGTCTAC
Source organism: Pseudotsuga menziesii (assembly GCA_001517045.1). NCBI lineage: Eukaryota > Viridiplantae > Streptophyta > Pinopsida > Pinales > Pinaceae > Pseudotsuga > Pseudotsuga menziesii. The sequence goes on from LPNX011103680.1 coordinate 75,338, forward strand.
TGAAAATGCCAACTAGCAACCAGATGAAGCAAGGGAAAATCTAGTAAAAGAAAAAGTTCTTACAAGCAAAAAGGTCTATCTCAATTCCAAGTAGAGAACTGCTAAACAATAGACATATGCAAATCATATTTTTGAAGCTAGTCTAAGGTGATTTCTATTGCATGCCTCATTACAATAAATGTTGTAGTACCATCTATGATACACAACACATAATATATTGTGTTGCTCGTTATTTCTAGCAATACAACCATTGGTCAACTCTACAACCAATCTATTAGGCAACCCATATTGTTAAAGGCCAATATATAGATTTGTGAATTCACAAGACGTATGTAGAAAATTCCTGCAGTAAACATATTTTCCCAACAGACCAATAAAAAAGACAACATCCAACAATATTAATAGAAATTAAAAAAAAATAGTATCCTGGCTTCAAGACTGCAAACATATATCTAAAACGATATCTAACCCTTTTTGACAACATACAAACAACAACTAAAGTTTTTTAATATAAATCTCTATAAAAAAAAGCCCTCTTTTGCAATTTTTTATAATATTGAAACATATCCCAGCCAACAACAACATAAACCTACACAAGACAAAGTCTACTCCTCACCTACATTCCTTGTTAACAGCAAAACCCACATATGGAAACTTTCTTATAATTAAGGTGAACATTACAAATGAAATAAGCACAATAAAAGGATTAAATTTGCAGCTCAACAACATATATATAACATCAATATTAAAATAAACCATTAGAATTTGAAACAATGCAACAAGAAAAAGCAAATCCATCTCAATATCAAGCAATGAAATAGTTTAAATTAATTAATATTAACAATAATTGTTTCCAATATAAAATTTTCTAACTATTTATCCACATTGTACATATACAAAATGGAGCTGTTATTACAAATATGACACTAGTTTTTTTTCATAACATAATGGAAGACTAAAATCAATACAATAAGCACAACATCCAAGGGAAACTACAACTTTTATACGAGTGTGATTATAATTGTATAGCTCTATGTTCAATCGCAAGTAAACCTATAGCATGAGCAATATGAACATACAACATCAACTATTACTAAAGCTTATATTTACACTAATCTCTACAACCATGTATTCATATATATGCACATGTTATTCTACTTCCTATATCTTAACCAAGCAATATGAATCCTTAAAAGTATGATTAGTGTAATTGAAAAACATATGTATAGGCTCTATTAGTTAGAACAAGATGTGTAGCATGATAACCACATGCTACCATAATTAGTTATAACTTGCCTCTTTTCCATAATAAGCAAGAGTCAATATACCATGTACATGTTAAACTAGTAGCAACAAGGAAGGTCTTCCTGCATGCAAAAGACATAAATTAGGAAACCAGTTGTATTTAATTTACTTTTCCTAAGTTTACTTTGGAAAATAAATTAAAGTGATCTAAATTAACTTTAGTGAACTACTAGTTAAAGTGAAAGTGAAATTAGGGTTTTCGCTTTACCACTAGTTAAAGTGAAAGTGAAATTAGGGTTTTAGCTTTACCTAAAGTTATAAAAGAGAGATCAATTGGTGGAGAGAACACACACACTTGTATTCTGACAGAGACAGGATACGGACAAGGAGAGAAAGTCATGTAGTGAGAATTTCTCCTCACTACAGGAGCAGGAATGGCTCCCTGGTGCCTATAGGGAACAAGGGTAGGTTCCTACCCTTTGAAAACAGTAAAAAAACAAGAAAAAATAGCATAAGCAGAACTGCAAACTACACTAAGCTAGAATGAGCAATAATAAGCAAATGGTAGATACTATAAACTAGATCTAAAAGCTAATAACAGAAAATAAATGGAGAGATGAAGCCCTTGTGAACCCCTCTGAAAAAAACAGGTTAGGGTTCTGCCTCCTTGAAACCTGCAAACAACCTAAGCTACTACACTGGCAAACCTGCAAACAATGTCAATGAAAAACATGCAAATGAAAATATCAGTTAGAAAGAAAAACAAGAAATAAACATGAAAAGAAATTATACCTCACTTAGGTGGAAATAGGCCACCATGCCCTAGCTCATGGGAGCACCTCTTTCTTGGTTGGGAAGGAATGGCTTGATGAAATGGAGATGGAGGAGAGGGAGAGTGGGTGGTTTGAGAGCAAAAGGTCTCAAAGCATCCACGGGTAGCATAACAATAGGCAAGTGAGGAGTGTTTTGAGAGTGACCCCCCACCCTCCTTTTATAGTTTTTCCAAGGGATTTTAGGGTTTTAAGCCCTTGGTCAGGGCTTTAGCCCCTTTTTTGGGCTTTTAGCCCCTTCCGCCCTAACTTTATCCCCTTTTAGGGTTTTAGCCCCTTTTTGAGGGCTTTAGCTCCTAGGGGGCTATTTTGGGCTCTTTTTGGGGGTTTTTAGCCCTTTTCTTCATCCTTGGGCTCTTTTGGAGGTGTGGGGGTCAAATGGAAGGTCTTATGGAGTGAAATGAGTGTTGTGAGATGGTGTCCTTGGGTGGTGTAGGCCATTGAGAACTATGTGGGGTATTTTTGGGATAATAGATTGCCCCCTGATGTGTGAGGGCAGGAACTCAACGTATGGCCGACGGACATCATAGGATTTGCTGTCGAGAGGTGGTGCTTCTAGGGCTGGGGCATGGTGGCTTTTGGTTTTGTATTAATTTGGTTCCCATCAATGGGTGAGATACAATGAATGTGTGACATGTATATGGATGAGGCGGGCATTCCCATGCTCATGACAATGTCAAAAGAATCATTTGATCTATGCTCTAAAATACAAGAGCCGATCATATACAACTGATGTTACAATGCAAGTTACCTCTGTGTGAGGCTGAATACAATACTGATATGGTTCATTGGACCCATGGAATTCTCATGGAATTCTACATCTTCATGACTGACGATCTGCTAGATCTAGTACATAGCTGTGTGGACTCACTGAATGAGAGTCAGTGTCTCTATGGTACAAGTATGCTGCATCAATCGTAAAGGTATATCGAAGCGCTGCTGGGGCTTCTAAACACTGTCTCCAACGCAATTCGAAAATCACAAGGGACATAACCTGTTTAGGTCCCTCGAGTGGACTCACCAATGTGCTAGAGTCAGGTGACATCCAGGGTCTTTGACCAAGTACTGTATGGAACAAACCCTATATGAATCTCAGCGGTGCAATGATGGAGTTGAAGTTGAGCACATGAGAAACAACAATCCCAAGAGGCACTAAGGAATCCTTTCAAGTGGTGCAAGGAACTCATGAATGATGTTAATGAAACCAAGGTACAAGGACCTATGGGTCTATCCTCTGGAGTATGTGTGTTGGCATCGACAGAGGGAGACCTGCTCCTAGTCAAGGCAATGATGTTTCCTTGACCAGGAGCGCGAGGGATAACCGAAAGGTGTAAAGCAATCTGTGGACTAACTCACTGATGGGGGGGGGGGGGGAAGGGAAGAANAAACTTCCTTTGTTCAGAGTATGATGGTAGGGCAGACCAGGAAGCAAATGAAACTGACTCAAGGGAATGGGATCACAGCTATAATACTGGGAATGTCACTGCAGATGGGAAATACGTGGAGGAGGTGGACACTTTTGATACTGATGGGATCCAAGGAAGACACATTGCAGAGTACTCTGAACAAAGGCGACCCAATGTGGGAATGCTGCCAAACTGTTTTCTGTGGGGTGGTGTCTAGGGACACCATTGTGGTACGCTCTCGTGGATTTTTGGCGATCTTGAGAAGGTAAGTGCTCGATGGTGCTTTCAAATTTAGAGAGTCTGGAAGCAAAAAGAAGACTCTAGTGGGGGCTCTTTTTCGTTGGTAGTCTCCTATTCCCAAAAAAGGATAAAAGTATACATAGCAGAGCTCACCCATCCTGGAGGGGATGAGAGACTTCTTTACCGTTGGTATTCCAATCAGGCCGAAAAAGGTTAAACCTATATTGACTAGATGGTCATTCAAATACTTTTATGAGCATGAATGAAACCAAGTTTGCTCAGCGATCTTTTCTTGTCGAGATGGTTGGAAAAGAGCTTAACGACAACCGGTGGTGATATTTTTTGTAAAGTGCGGCCCCTCTACCTGAGAAAGCATAAAAGTATGTAGAGGGGAATGGTCTTGGCTTGAGTGTGACAAGGAGGTCCTTTTCATGAAATGGTCTACATGCTCCACAAAAGGAGGTGAACAAGGTGATGTGGATGCCCTTTCCTATACTTTAGGGAGCGGGAAAGGAAACAGTTGTGCTCGGCGATCTTTTCATTGTTTTAAGGAGTCAGAAAAGAGCTTAAACAAAACTCCAATGTGTTCAACCAACTGCGGTGGCACATGCGGTGCCCCATGTCAGGATGAGGGACAAAGGTCCAAATGTCATCCACACAGTATGGACAGAGCAGAAGGCTCTCAAACATACCAACACATACGTGGGATAGATCACGACAAAGGCCTGCGAGACGGTGCGACAGAGGCATGCAAACCGAGGTGGCTCTCGGACAAAGGTCAAGAGAGCGTGTGTGTGTGCTGTGGTGGATGAACTTGACTACATGCGATGTGAGTGCAAGTCCGGGGGCACTTGTATGCCAAATACGTGCAAGAATAGAAATCATTTTGTGGACAGTGGTCCAGAGGTCCGTGTAAGGTGCGGTGAATGGAAAAGACAACTATGTGTTAAAAATACAAAATAAAAGCTAAAATTACAGTCCCTAACGGGCAACGGCCCGAGGACACTTCTATGTCAAATACATGGAAGAAAAACAAAGGGTTTTGTGGACGATGGTCTAGATTTCTGCATGAGGTGTGGTGAAAAAAGACAATTATAAATGCAAAAAAAAATAAAAGTATAGTACAATCCTTAACGGGTGGTGACCCAATCGCTCGCATGAGTTGCAAATGGAAAGTGCGATACAAGTACCGGTCCGTAGACACTCGCATCGTCATGTCATGGCTTGTGAATCGAGGTGACTTGTGGGAAATGGTCCCAAAATTGAATTATTAAACATGATACAATGGTCTCATAAATAGATAGAGGGCAGAATTATGAAACCAATGGCACAAACGGCGTCTCAAACGGAGTCCATATGGTCCTGTTATGTCGATCAAAATAAATTAGGTCAAATGGGGCCTATAAAACGGGAGGGTCCACATGGTGAAGTGTCATTGTCACTGTTCATTATGGAGGTGGAGAGGTGGGCCCTAATTCTTCATTTGCTGATTTCTCTTGATCCAATCGACGGTTTTGTGAGTCATGACTTGCAGGTAAAAGATCTCACTGAACCTCTTCATTTTGATGGCTTTTTTGCTGAATTTGACCACCTGGAGGCCCCCCTGAGCTGTTTGGGGTTTCTTGTGCACCAGGTCACTCATTTCGAAGGGAAAGGTGCACCCTGGGTGCACCGGTTGGGCCATTATGAACGCCCTGGGCACTCCTTTTGCTTAGATAAGTGCGCCCTAGACTCCTTTGGGTGGTTTTTTGATGGTGGAGATGTCTAACATCATGGTTTTTTCTTTGTGCGGGATGGTGAAGATCAAATGGAGGGAGAGAGACTGGAAGCCAGTCAGAGATGCATTATTACATGATGGGGGTGTTAGAGATACACTATCCCACTATGGGTTGCTGAAGTTTATGAGGATTCCACTTATGCAGAGCTTGGGTTTGCTGATGCAAACTCTGATCGGTTTCTAGGATGTTGTTGAGGAGGTGTTCCTCTTTTAGGGCCAGCGTATTGAGATTATGCTGGAGGATGTGTATTTCATTACTGGGCTGCCAATATTGGGAGTAGTTGGTGACTTGGCACCTGTACTATCTCGGGGGGAGACATTAGAGGATCTATGTGATCGGCACTGTTACGCTACGGTGTATGTGCGTAAGTTCTTATATATTAATGTGTGACATCGAGGAGTTGTTCACATAGGCGGTGGGGACTTTACTGTAGTGCATCTTGGGTTCCACGGGGAGCCACAAGATTTTTGGTGGTCAGCTACAACTAGTAGAGCGTGCCATTGGTGGCACATATTATCCATGGGGCCAGATGTACTTGCAGGTTGTTCGGTGTCAGCTGAACAAGTTGAAGACTACTGGCGCTGGTTTTTTCTTTAGCTCCTTCCTATGTGCTTTCTTCTTTGAGAAAGTACCCACACTTCATCCTCATCGGGCTATGGAGGACAGTGGTCCGCGGGAGCTGAGGATGTATAGGTGGTGCCAGATGATGATTTGTGAGGGTGGTGGTAGAGTGGGTCGCTTCTTCATAGAGGAGTTGTTGGAGCAGTGGCTCCAGCTGCCTGTGGTGATCAAGGAGTATCTGTATGTGGGTATGGATTTCCAAGGAGATCCTGAGATGCCCCAACCTCCTGGTCAGGCTTGGGGACCAACTGGTATGTATGTTTGATATTTTTATGTTCATATTTGTGCATAGTATAGTTGAGCTGGTTAGTGATTTTCATATTGATGTATGTGGACTGATGGTGTACTTGCTTGTGTGTGCAAATGTTGGTCCTCGCTCGCCACTTGGGCATCAGACCCGGGTTGTTGCTGTGCCTCCTGCAGCGGCCCCTTCCGGGAGCTCTTGCAGGAGGTAGTGGGATATGGATGAACTGGTACCGTACATGGAGGAGGTAGCTACTGGAGTGTCAGATGTTGGCTGGCAGCACCTGAGTACTAACTTTATTGTTTCTATTCACAATCTTCCTCCCGAGCTGACGGGCATGATGAGGAAGATGGAAGTAGCTTGCGAGCACTTTCGTCGAACGGCGAGAGGTGGTCTTCTTGCAGAGGATGTGTCCTCTTAGGAAGATGATGATTCTAAGTCAGATGATGGGTCTGAATTGGATTAGTAGCCTTGTGGCACTATTCCTAGTGCGTTGGTGCACTTAGGGGTTTTTTTGTCGCTCATGTATATCCTGTTGAGAAAGCATATGTGGCTTCTCATTTTGTATTGGACATGTTCTGGACATGCGACTTATGGATTTATATATATATTTTTGACACACGTGGATGCGCTTTTATGGTTTTATTATGTGAGTCTTTTTATTATGTTGTGGAATGCAAATGCCTATGTGATGTATTGTTACACTGTGTGTGTATTTTTTGACATGATTATGCATTATGTTATGGTTGTATGTTGCCTATATGCTGTTATGGATGTGCCAATTTAAAATATCGTTAGCCATTTGATCTATGAAACTATTCAGGTTCCTGGGAACATGTTTGAATGTGATGGATTCAAATGTTCTGATCATGTGTTTAGTGTGCAGGTACTTTCTAAAGAGGCAGGGATCGCAAACTTGGTAGTGGTTGTTCAGTTGAGAAACAAGCAGCTAGGAGTCTAAGAAGACATCGAGATGATGAATTCCTAATTGTAGAGCGGCAGCCAGGAGGCCATTGACACCATCATACTCTGCCTGGATGTTGTTCGTGATGCCCACGCATATTCCGTCGATGTGTATCAACTCGTGCGATGGGGAGTAGATTACCCATGCAGCCGAGGTGAGGTTCGGGTACCATTTGCTTGCTCCATCTGTGAATCCCATATACCGATCCGAGGTGTTCTCCATCTGAAGCAATGGTAGGAAACGATACATAAGACTCAATTAGGAAAAATGTCTAAAACAAAAAATGGAAAGACTATCATACAATTTAGAACGTTGTCACTCAAAGGGGTGACGTTAGGGGGAAAGTCGTTTAGACTTTCCCAGGATCAGTAGTCATTCCTTTGTGTGACATGATGAATCCTTGGAGATGGCCCATGGGGACATAGAAAACACACTTGTATGGGTTCAAGTGGATCCTGTACCGGTGACATCGCATTAGGACTTTTCACAAGTCATCTATGTGTTGTGTGTGGTTTTGCGACCACGCGATGAGGTTGTCGAAACACACCAATATAACGTGAACGAGATCACGGAAGCAATGTGTCATGGTGCACTGGAAGGTGGCTCCAGTATTTTTTAGGCCAAAGGGCATGACTCGGTAGGAGATTGTGCCCCATGGGGTTGTGGATGCCATTTTGTAACGGTCTTCTTTTCGGATTTGTATTTGGTTGTAGCCGGAAAATCCGTCCATGAAGGAGAAGTCCTCATGTTTGGTGCATGCATCGATGATCTGGTCGATGAACGGGGTGGGGAAGTTGTCTTTGGGACATGCCCCATTAAGATCATGGAAGTCTGTGCAAACACGAATGGTACCCTATTTTTTATTCACGGGAACAGGATTAGAAACCCAGGTTGTGTATGCAATGGGATAAATGAAGCCGACTGTGCATAGCTTCTCTATCTCGGCTTTCACCGCAACCACTTTGGATGGATGGATGGGTCGTTGCTTCTGGCGGATGGGTTCCAAATCAGGCCATGTGTCGATGTGATGTTCCATGATGGATGGATCTAAGCTAGGAATTCCAGTGTATGACCAGGCGAATATGTCATGGAATTCTTGGAAGAGAGCGGTGTATGAATCGACCTCTTCTGAGGAGCAAGATGCCTCCAGCATGATTTATTCAATGATCTCAGAGTTGGTTGAGATGTCAATTTTAATGGTTGGAAAAATGTTTACCATGTTCCCTTCTTCGAAGGCATCAGGTATTGGGATTGGGTTCTTGAACCAGTCAACCTTCCCATGGATGAAATCTTTGGTCTCCACAGAAAACTAGTCGGATTGTGATGCAAGCTCTTACGGGAGGAAGAACGAGCGATGGTGCATGTCGTCCCATGGGTATTCCGGGGTGGTAAGAGCTTCAAGTATCTCCTCATCATTGTTGAAGCAACGAAGTGACAAGTTTGATGGACTGTCGGTGGAGATGAGCGGGTCAGTGGAAATGGACATCATGTAGATGGACATGGTGTCTGAAGAAGGTGGTGGTGGGTGAACTTCTTCAATCAAGGTGATCTCAGACTCAAGGGAATGGTGACGGAGGTCAACGAGAGCCATTCAAAACTCGGGTAAGTCTTAGAAATGGTGGGAGTAATGTCCATACAAGCCACAAAGGGTGCAAGCATGGTTTGTCCTTAATGCCTTGTTCTTTACTATTGGCTCAGTTGGGAGTTCAACCACGAGGATGTTTTTGTTTGTATCCATGGCATCCAGATGCGCACAGATCACTGGGATTTCAGGGCAATTTTGAGTTGGATGGCCCTATTGTTCACAGACGACACAAGGTGGGACTTATCATTGTTCCACGGTGGCTTTGGTGTTCTTTCCCCTAGCCCTTTTGGGTTGGGGTGGTGCAGGTGCGGGTGCAGCGGTTGGCTTATGCGGACCGGGTGGGGGGTGCGACTCAACCGCAATAGGTTGCACCGGAGTTAACACAATGTGGGGGATTGTTGGTTGAGTTGGTGGATCAAGATACCACACCAGGATCCCCAACGTAAATTTGGGTAGGCTCAAGGTAGCCATCACCGGTTTGCTCATAACACCAAGTGGGGGAAAGAGGAAGGGAATTGTATGGACCGGAGATGAGCCCACATAACTCCCAGCTGGTTGTATGTGGGGGTGAGGTTGTGGTTGCAACTGCATGTAATGCTACTGCTGCGGGTGATGTTGCGGCTGCTGTTGGTGTTGCGGCTACGGATCATGATGTGGTTGTGGTTGGGGCTATGACTGCGGTTGCTGTTTGGGTGTAGAAGTGCTTGATGAGACCATGCACAAGTCCATAGTTTGCTTTTGTGTCGGTGGTGGTGACACCAACGAGAAAGGAGCCATCATGGTGGGATCGATAAACAACCCAGGGCCCACATTCAATGGTGGGGAAGCTGGTGTGTTTTTAACCACAGTGTTGGTTGTAGGGATGTTGTTAGCCTGTGCAGTCGCCCCTTGTGGCTCAATGGTGGTGATAGTAGGGATAATGTTGGCAGGTGTTGTTAACCCTTGCGGAACATGGTAGGTGAGTTGGTCAACCATCACAATCTTCCCTTCATGGGGGGACATCATGAGGCGGAAGACAGTTGATGCAATAGCTCGCATGGTATACATATCACTCCTCCTAAGGAGGAGGTCGTAGTCTAGTTAAGCGTTGACGACTTCGATGTCGATCAGGACTGTCTTCCCGGCTAACGTGATGGGGACATGGGGGAGGATTCCTTGGGCTTTAGTGGGATGTCCATCATAAGCCCGCAGAGTCATGGAGGATGGTTGTATAATTGGTGATCCAAGCTTATGCCAAACCAAGGTAGACATGACGCACATGGATGCCCCCTCCTCCACTATGCATCGGTGCACAAGTAAGTTTTCGATGGATACCAGGATTTGGAAGGGGATAGTGGAGGGCATGCGCAGCTCTCTGTTCTCTGTGTCAAATGTGATTATCTTGGAGTCGAAGGGGTCTACTACCCCTAGAGAAGCTAGTAAGGCTTTCCGCTGTGTTGGGTACATTTTAAGCACCTCAAGAGCGGACATGGCGGTTGGCATTTGGGCCAAATCATCCACAATGCTATAGCTGACTGCAGCTCTAACTGTGGCATTATCGGCAATTCTATGTATGGGAGGGCACGGGAATGGGGGTAACTGGAGAGGTAGGTTGGTTATCTTAGACGTGGATGTTGCTAATGAGTCGGCAGGGTCGGTGGTGGTATCGTACTAATTTCTTCTAGTCTGTAAGTTGACCTCTTCAGTGGTCATGGTCATCAGGTGGTGAATAGCTGTTTCGGCTGTTGGAGGTGCCCCCAGAGTGTTGGGATTGGCCTGGGTAGGGGGAGCGGTTGCCACCAGTCCTTGGACTAGTAGTGGGTTTTGAAGCACCATGGAAGGAGTTCCTTGTGGTGCCTGGTTGGGTTGGGCTTTAGTGGGGGCATTGGTGGCTTGTTCGGCTTCATTTTGAATGGCCTGCTTAGCGCGATCCATGAGGGGACACTCAAATGTGTAATGCCCATAAACATCACAGAGTGTACAAGGTTGGTTTGTGTGCAACGGAGCATTGCCTCTTGGTGAATTCTATCGTGGGGGGTTTTGGGCTAGCCGATTAGCCACAACATTATTGGGAAAGTTCGGTTGCTAACCGCTTCCCTATGGTTGGTTATTGCCTTGGTTGCGGGGCCAGTTGTTTCTAGCTTTCCCTTGTTGATTGTTGGGGGTAGACAGGTTGGGACGGTTTTGTTGTGCGAACACTTGTCCCAACAGAGCGGGTGGAGCAGGGGCGGGGGTTTGAACTTGTTGCACTGGTGGTGCATAGTATATTTGTGGGGGTGGTGGTGCCATGAATGTGGGCATTTTCCCCACATACTATTTTGTTGGCCAAGCCATGGCCTAAGCCTGCTGCGATGACGCAGGTTGTGTATAAGAGGTTGTCGCTCCGGACTGGGACATCATTCTAGCATAGTCCGGAGCTTGGTTTTGATAAGCAACATCAGCAGTGTTGCTTGGTTGGGATGTAACGATAGGTGGTGTCAGTCAAGGTTGTGGTTGTTGGGAGACTGACCCTGTGATGTCGTTCGCTGCGTGGGATTCCCCTGGTGCATCGTAGTGGGAGGTACTTGGACGGGGAGCGTCTAGAATGACAGTATACAAGTATCCCGCCTGGGCATAGATGAGGTCAAATTGTTGGGCCTTCAGTGTGGCCTCTTCTTCATATTGGGGACGTTCAGATGCGATGTCCTTTGCGATGGGAGGGAGAAAAGTCTTAAGGATCAAATCCAAGAAGATCCTATCATCAAGTTGGATCTTACACAAGTTGTGGTGCCACCGCCACTCATGGATATGATCAGTGATGTGAGTGGCAGTGTTTTGGCAACATGATAGCAGGATCTCCATCCCCTCATCATATCTGATAGGGAGTTGGAAATACTGTAGGAACATGAAGGCTAGGGAGTTGAAATCGGGGTACTTGGTTTGTGGCAGCTCAATGTACCATTTGGCCGTGGTACCTATAAGGGTGTGTTGGAACAACCTCAGCCTGATGGAGTCATCTACAGTGCTATCAGATGAGAACCATAGATGGAATTTCATTATATTATTTTGGGGACATTCCCTAGCTTTTCCTTCAAACTTTGGGATGTCTGATGGCAGCTTAGTTGGCATGGGTGGCCAGAAATCTTGGTGGCGGATGGGATCATTCGTTAATCTAGCCAAGTCAGGCAAGTTCAGATGAGCCATGGAGGGAATATTTGACCCCAAGTTGATGTGGGATGGGGTCGTAATGGGGTTGGGGTTCGCAAGTGCATAATGCATCTGCATGGCTAGGGGTGCTCGTGGTGGCACCATGGCAGATGGGTCAATGCCCCCAAGTGTTGTGGGTGGGATGGTATGGGTAGCGGGGGCATTTCCCCCATGTATGGTGGTAGGGGCAATGTGGGTGGTCGGTGCACTCCCCCCTGTGTGGCAAGGGGGACAATGTGTGTGGAGGGGCCATTGCCCCCATGTGTTACCACTGGGCCAGCTTGGCTGGTCACTATTGGTGGTGGGAATTGGCTAATGATAGTCTGCATGACTGTGCTTGGATCGCTTGCCAATTTGTGGCTGACAGGTTGTGATGTGGACATGGGTCCACTTGCTAAGGTTAGGCCGAAAAATGGATCCGGGTTTGCAGTAGCCATGGGGCTTGATGGTGCGGTGTGGAGGTTTGGTTCAGACTGATATGGGTCTAAATTAGAATCAAAGGTTGTGTGGCCCTCTGATGATGTGGGATATCACTAAGAGCGGCTTCGATGGTGCCGATCAAGTGTTCCAAATGGTGGTGGTTCGCCTCTCAGACATGAGGAAGATCGTGGAGGATCAATTATGTTCTCTTTTGTGTATGAAACTAGTGGGTATGAGATTTGAACCCCATTTTCAATGGATTCCTATTGGCTAAAGGTGGTATCTCAGCCACCAAGATTGCCAGAAGACAGCGCTTGGCTTGTTCCTCATGGGTGCTTCTACTCAATCGGAAGGGGTCGTTGCCTGTTTCGCTTGGCAATTCCTCTCAGCGGCCAACTACTTTGGGGTTCCTGTGGTACTCCTCACAATGCGTTTATGGGAAAATCCCAAGTACTTCCCACAGTTGAAGTAGTCAGGGACTTATGTCCTCAAAGACTGCAGAATTGATTGAACTTAGTGTAAATTTGTTAAATTTTAAGGCTTACTCAACGTCATGAACTGAGCTGGGTTAATTATTTGGTATGGTGTGTTGGTTTGCTTGTTTGTTCTAGTATTTGGTTTGCAATATGGTTTATGAATTCATTGTAGAGCTCATATCATGTTTTTGTATGCAAACATAAAAAAAAATTTGTAAGCAAGTATGGTGATTAACCCTGAATTGTTGGCGTAACTAAATGTCTACCTCTCAGTGATATTCTTCTTCAACCAAGAGAAGGTGCTGGGCTCTCAACACAATGGGACTAAGCCCATCCATAGATCCTTAGGTCACCTCCCAAGTGCTAGGTTGGTCAACAGGGAGGATGCTTAGCGCCATGAGAAGCCCTCCTTCTCTACCCCCTCTACCTTCGAGGTCACCTGGTTTTAGTAGTTGGGGAAAAATACCATGGAGTGCCTAGATCTATACGAGATTACCCTTCGTCGTATCCCAGAATACCCCGGAGGGTGATGACTAGGTAGAGGAGAAAGGGGGCAGTGAGATGGTTATTTTTAAGTTACTTTTAGTTAGACTAGTTGATTTTATTAAGCCTTAATGATTGATTTAACATATACACATTGTTCATGGATTGATTTGCAGAAAGTAAAAACTGGAATTGAAAGAGACCTGCAATGCTGGAAAGAGGCAGCTGGGCCGCACTAACAGTCCTATGAAACTAAAAATTATTGTTAATTAAACTTAAATACAACTTCTATGTGATAGGCCGCACATTTCTAACCAAATCCAGTGAGGGGGCTACGAGATTTTTCCAGAAATGAGTGAGGGGGTCGCACAGAATGCGAAAATAACCACAACCTAAGATTTTGGGCTGATGTCATGCCTATCTAAGGATTAAGTGTGCCCTAGGTGCACCTATTGTCCAATTAAGAGCGCCCCAGTATCACCTTTTCCCCCAATAAGAGAGACCTGCTCCGGAAAGGGTTTTTTGGTGATGCAGGGTCAGATCTGGCCGACAGTAACTGGTACTAGGGTCAGTCTAACTCGGCTCGTCCTAGTAGAGGCTTCGGCATTGACTAAAATAGGAAATAAAGCAGATTTAAACAGATCTAACCTAAGATTTTTGAAAACGAGGGTAAAATGGAAGAAACTTGAAAACTTGAAATTTTTGGCCCAGGGATCCTGTGGGATCGATCCAATGGAGTCGCCAAAGCTGTAGTGAGAATTTCTCCTCACTACAGGAGAAGGAATGGCTCCCTTGTGCCTATAGGGAACAAGGGTAGGTTCCTACCCTTTGAAAATAGTAAAAAACGCAAGGGAAAATAACATAAGCAGAACTGCAAACTACACTAAGCTAGAATGAGCAATAATAAGCAAATGGCAGCTACTATAAACTAGATCTAAAAGATAATAATAGAAAATAAATGGAGAGATGAAGCCCTTGTGAAGCCCCCTGCAAAAAACAGGTTAGGGTTCCACCTCCTTGAAACCTACAAACAACCTAAGCTACTACACTGGAAAACCTGCAAACAATGTCAATGAAAAACCTGCAAATGAAAATATCAGTTAGAAAGCAAAACAAGTAAATAAACATGAAAAGAAATTATACCTCACTTAGGTGTAAATGGGCCACCATACCCTGGCTCATGGGAGCACCTCTCTCTTGGTTGGGAAGCAATGGCTTGATGAAATCGAGATGGAGGAGAGGGAGAGTGGGTGGCTTGAGAGCAAAAGGTCTCAAAGCATCCACGGGCAGCATAACAATAGGCAAGTGAGGAGTGTTTTGAGAGTGACCCCCCACCCTCCTTTTATAGTTTTTATAAGGGATTTTAGGGTTTTAAGCCCTTGGTCAAGGATTTAGCCCCTTTCGCCCTAACTTTAGCCCCTTTTAGTGTTTTAGCCCCTTTTTGAGGGATTTAGCTTCTAGGGTGCTATTTTGGGCTCTTTTTTGGGGTTTTTAGCCCTTTTCTTCATCCTTGGGATCTTTTGGAGGTGTTGGGGTCAAATGGAAGGTCTTATGGAGTGAAATGAGTGTTGTGAGATGGTGTCCTTGGGTGGTGTAGGCCATTGAGAGCTATGTGGGGGATTTTTGGGTTAACAAGTCAGACAGAGGATGTAGCTAAGAAGATGGAGGAGTGAGCAGCAGCATCATCGAGCTTCATACAGTTGGGCCATACACTCACACAGGAGGGTGTTGAGGTTTAGCTGGGATTTTCCCAATGATTCTGCCAGGTACTACATTTGCCAAGTTTGGGTGAATTTGCAGTGATTGTAAAAGTTCCATATTTTCTCATAATAAAATCTATATCTGACTGTTGCACTAGTTTTCCCATCTTGGGTTTTTCTATGGGTTTCCATACCCAAAATAATAATGTCAATATTGTGATGTGATGTGATTTATTTCTCAGTTTTATATTCCGCTGCATAATGTAAAATATATTCATGTGTGGTTATCAGTTGATATTTTGCATGCACTATTTATCCCTAGTTGAATATTAAAGGAGAATTTACATGGTATCATAGCTCTCGTGAGATTAAGCTGAGAAATTTGCAGCAACAGTGATAGAGCGGGGGAAGATCTATAATAAGACACAAACCTATACATATAGATCTAGGGTTTGACAAGTACACTTCACTATGGTCGTGCATTTGAGAGTTGAGGATAGACTCCAGGGTGCTCAAAACTTTCCTACATGGAAAGAAAGGATCAAAAGGATCCTAGACGTTAGTTATGCAGAGGAGCACATTGACTCCATAAAGGTTGCAACCATAGATCCGGCATATTTAGCAGCTTCGAAGAAGATTTATTCTAGAGCCATGCTAAATATCATGGATGGAGTGAAGGACCAGATAGTTCCTCACCTTTCTGGTAAGAATACCATAGCAGAGATGTGGACAGCTTTGGAGATTCTGTACCAAAGCAAGAAGGAGAACCGGAAGATGGTGTTGCAAGAGAGGATGCGCAACACCAAGATGGCCAAGGGAGAAAGAGTGGTGCCTTATCTCACGAGGCTCACACAGATCAGGGATGAGCTTGGATTTGTTGGCTCTAAGACAGTGGATGAGGAGCTAGTTCAGATAGCCCTCAATGGCTTCTCTAATCCATGGGACACCTTTGTCAAAGGTGTTGTGGCTAGGGAAAATCTCCCTAATTGGTAGAGACTATGGGATGACTTTATGCAGGAGGAGCCCCACATGGGTCAAGGATCAGGCTCATCCAGCAATGCCACATAGATTGTGGATGAGGAGGCTCTAGCCCTTATAGGGAATAGCAAGCGGAAGGGAAAGAGGAAGAAGGATGGTAAGAAGAACCTTAATTTATTAAAGGTCAAGTGTTTTATCTGCCACAAGAAGGGACAATTTGCCTCCCAGTTCCCAGAAAAGAAGAAGAAGAGTAACACTCAGATGGTTGGATCTCCAAAGGTGGATGAGTTCAACATGAAGTTCGATGAGGAGTTTTTATTGATAGCTTTCTTGGAAAGAACCATAAGGAGCAGCATATGGTACATTGACAGTGTAGCATCTAGTCACATGACTGGACATAAGAGATTCTTCATAGACTTGTACAAGGGTGGAACAGGGATCCACATTGAGCTGGGTGATGATGCGCAGTATCAAGCGGAAGGAATTGGCACTATTTCATTTGAGAGGGAATCTAGAAAACCCCTTAGTTTTGTTGATGTGTTATATGTTCCAGTACTGACCAAGAATCGTATATCAGTCTCCACTTTGGAGGACATGGGATATCAGGTGAAGTTCCATGACCATAGAGTGTATATTAGGCCCAAGGGGTTAGATAGAATCTTGGATCAGATGAATGGTAGA
Source organism: Pseudotsuga menziesii (assembly GCA_001517045.1). Lineage (NCBI taxonomy): Eukaryota > Viridiplantae > Streptophyta > Pinopsida > Pinales > Pinaceae > Pseudotsuga > Pseudotsuga menziesii. The sequence goes on from LPNX011103680.1 coordinate 92,154, forward strand.
AGGAGCGGGAAAGTGTACAGATTATACTTTGAGCCTACAAAGGCTCTAGTCAGCATTAGCAATAGCAGTTAGGATGATTTGTGGAATAGGAGGATGGCACACTTACACCATGGAGCACTGAAGCATTTGAGACATGCAGTCATTGGAGTTCCTCAGGTACATGAGGAAAAGTATAACCACTACAAGGGTTGTGCTTTGGGGAAGAACATTAGGAATCCTTTCCCATAGAGTGAGCACAAGTCTAAGGAGCCCTTGGACTTGGTGCATTTGGATGTATGCAGACCTATGAGTGTCCATTCATTCAGTGGTTACAGTTCCTGCATAACCTTCATTCATGACTATTCTAGGAAAACTTGGATCTATTTCTTGAAGTCCAAGTCAGAGGTCTTTGAGAGGTTCTGAGAGTTCAATACTCTTGTGGAGAACCAAATAGGAAAGAAGATTCGAGTGTTGAGGAGATACAATGGGGATGAGTACACTTCCAATGAGTTCATGGAGTATTTTTTAGCTAAGGGGATCAAGAAGGAGCACACTGTGCCCCATAACCCACAATAGAATGGAGTTATAGAGTGAAAGAATAGGACTATGGTTGGAGCAGCCAAGGACATGCTATTTGATCAGGGATTACCACTATTCCTTTGGGTCAAGGCATACAAGACTGTAATATACATTCATAACATGTGTCCCCACACATCCTTGGGGAGGAAGACATCGGAGGAGGTCTTCACATGCACTAGGACAAATGTGAGTCACATTTGCATATTCAGCAGTGTCGGCTATTGTCATGTTCATGTTGACAATAGGAAGAAGTTGGACCCTTCTGGAGAGAAGGGGTTATGTGTTGGTTACAATGATATTTTGAAGGCATATAAAGTCTACATTCCTGCTCACAGGAGGATCATTGTGAGAAGGGATGTCCAGTTCGATGAGTACAAGGACTTGCAGAGATCTCTGGACTTACCAGCAAAGCAGCAGCTAGCATAGGATTCGGGAGTCAAGTTGGAGGAGCCAGATGTATAGGTACATGTACAAACACAGAGCACATGTTCTAGTGTTCAGAGAGAGTCAGGTGGATAGGATCCATTAGTCATTAACTTGAAGGATGAGCTGTAGCAGGAGATAGATATCCAGCAGCCGTAGTAGGTTGACACTAGGCCAAGGCCTAAGTGGTTTAGATCCATAGTGCAAGATTCTAGGTAGGTAGATCCTCAACAGACATATTTTAGACAGAGTGTACCACCAGAGAGGCTTAGTTATATGGCATTGATGACATAGTTGATTAAATATAAACATTCTGGCTTCAGGGAGGCTACACAACATGATGTGTGGTAGGAAGCTATGGTTAAGGAGTGTGACTCTATTATGAAAAACCAGGTATGGGAGGTTATGCCGAGGCCACAAGGGAAAAAGGAAGTGGGATCCAGATGGATCTACAAGGTGAAGCATGCAGTAGACATAATAGTGGAGAATTACAAGGCGCCCTTCATGGAAAATGGATTTTCACATAAGGAGGGTATTGATTATGAGGAGACCTTCGCCCCTGTTTCTATGTATTCTTCCATTCAGACCATTATCTCACTAGCAGATGAGATGGTTTGGTGTGTCAATCAGATGGACATCAAGACTGACTTCCTCAATTGGAGGAAGTGTATATTAAGTAGCTATTGGGGTTTGATGTGGAGAAAAAGGAGACACATGTATGCATACTGCATCAAGCTCTTCACGGGCTCAAGTAGGCACCTCTAGGAAGGTACTCGAGGATTGACAACTATCTATGAGAGATGGGGTTTCAGCGGAGTGAGGCTAACCACAACCTATACTTCTTGATAGGTGAGGTTCCTTTCATACGGGTATTATATGTGGATTATCTCTTTTTGACAGGAGATGAGAGGCTGATTGGAGAATGTAAGTCCAACCTTGTAGTAGAGTTTATGATGAAATACCTTGGGTTGATGCATTACTTTTTGGGATTGGAGGTTTGGCAGAGAGATGGATGCTTCTTCATCGAAAAGGGGAAGTATACAGTAGAGATCCTGAAGAGATTCAGGATGGAGTACTGCAAGCCTATGGCCATACCTCTAGTTTCCAACTAGATGAATATTGATGCATCAACGTTAGATGGATTTGATCTTACCTTGTATCATCAACATATCGGATCGCTTATGTATCTGGTCAACACTCAACCAAACATCAGGTTTGAGTCAACTCTTTAAGTCAGTTCATGGTGGACCCTCAGAGAGTGCATTGAATGGCTATGAAGCACATACTTCGCTACATCAGAGGTACAGTGGAGTATGGATTGGTTTATGCGTGTAGGAGAAGTGTACAATTACCAGGTTTCACAATTGTTGGCTAGGAAGGATGTGTAGAGGACCAGAAGAGTACTTCAGGTTGTTGCTTCAGCATTGGATCAAGGTTTGTCTCTTGGTTTAGCAGGAATCAGAAGTCAGTTGCATTGAGCTCGAAAAAGGCTGAGTACATGGCAGACAACATCCCTTCTTGTGAGGGTATGTGGCTTAGGAAGTTACTTGCAGGGTTGTTTGAGTGTTAGCTAGAGGCTACAATAGTACACTATGACAATCGAAGTGGCATCAGACTATCTGAAAATCCAATGTTCCATGACCGGAGCAAACACATAGACATCAAATACGACTTCTTGAGATATTTTGTTCAAAGGGGAACCATTCGATTGGAGTACATACATATAGATGAGCAGGTGGTAGACATTCTCACCAAGGCACTTTGCAGACAGAGTTTGTGAAGTTCAGGGATAAGTTGGGGTTGCTACTAAACCCCTTCCTCGTTGAGAGGGAGTGTTAAACTACTAGCAACAAGGAAGGTCTTCTTGCATGCAGAAGACTTAAATTAGGAAACGAGTTGTATTTAATTTACGTTTCTTAAGTTTACTTTGGAAAATAAATTAAAGTGATCTGGATTAACTTTAGTGAACCACTAGTTAAAGTGAAAGTGAAATTAGGGTTTTTTCATTACCACTAGTTAAAGTGAAAGTGAAATTATAGTTTTTGCTTTACCTAAAATTATAAAAGAGAGATCAATTGGTGGAGAGGAAACACACACTTGTATTCCGACAAAAACAGGATACAGATGAGAGAAATTTAGACATGGGATTTAGCTGAGAAGATGGAGGAGCGCGCAACAAGATCATCGAGCTTCGTATAGCTGGGTCATGCACTCACACAGGAGGGTGTTGAGGTTTACTGGGATTTTCCTAGTGATTCTACTAGGTACTTCATTCGCCAGGTTTGGGTGAATTTGCAGTGATTGTAAAAGTTCCATATTTTCTCATAATAAAATCTATATCTGACTCCTGCACCGGTTTTCCCATCTTGGGTTTTTTTGTGGGTTTCAATACCCAAAATAATAATGTCAATATTGTGATGTGATGTTGTGACTTATTTCTCAGTTTTATATTTCTCTGCATACTGTAAAAGATATGCATGTGTGGTTATCAGTTGGTATTTTGCATGCACTATTTATCCCTAGTTGAATATTAAAGGAAAATTTGCAGTACATGGCTTATGTGACAGAGATAAGCTAAGCTCAAGCTATGATCATACTAATAGCTATGAAAGATTAAGATACTATACATTACATGTTACAACATGCTTCAACACCGTTGTTCATATTCACTATAACATATTATGGATTTACTTATCTCACATACTAGATATGAACAAACTAATGACAATGATCCTTTTCAGTACTAATGTGCAACACTACCGGGCATGCTTGATTATGGATATACATTACTCCTATATAGGGGTATTTAGATTACATGCAATATGGAACTAGTTATCATTAAGTTAAGCTCCTGATATGGAGATTATAAGTGTATAATAATGATGATAATCAATACACCTATCATAGAATAAGTGATATGTTACTAATAGAACACATATAGAGCCTAATGAATGGAGGTTTTTTTATCACTTCATGTTGCTTTTTTAGTTAGTATACAACATGTGTGTATTTATTTATATCACTCCAGGTTTAAGCTTATATGGTATTGAACTAAGTTGATACTTTGGATCAATGAAAACACCTCTATTTTATTACACATAGTATTACAAATTTGGTTATTGCTAGTAGTGATGTTATTATAAATATGACACTAGTTTTTCTTCATAACATAATGGAATACTGAAATTAATACAATAAGAACAAGATACAACAAAAAAACCTTTGTTATGAGTATGATTATAGTCATATTACATAGTTTCTTATTACTAGTAGTACCTGATGTGATATAGCTTATATAAGAATAGATATATTCAATATAGGGCGTAATACTACCTATAGGCTAACTTAGAGCTACAAGTACTCAATCACTATGACTTCCATATGAATCAACCTGTGCTTTTCTATTCTTGAATACTATAATATTTATGAAAATGAATGAAAAGACTAGGATACTGCTCTTCTATCATATCTATTGCTGAGATAAAATGCAACCCATTCAATAACTATGGTATTGCTTACTTAACTTACACTAAACTAGTAGACACCGAGATTTAACATAGACAATATGAATACAAATAATACACAAGCAATCCATAAGCTCAACATATCTACATTACTGGAACTAGCAATGTTCCAATGCTTACATAATCAATGGTATTAATTCTAGCAGTTGAGGTTTGATATGTACATAGTTATAATGATTTTTCTATTGGATGTATCCTTTATCATATATCCACTACTATAGTTGCCATGATATCAATGGTAGTAATACTACTATCAAGCTTAGTTGAGCATTCATTGACAACCAATACTTATTTTATATGTTATATTACATATATGTGAATAACATGGAAACCAACATAACAAACTATCATACACTAGCATGTATCCTAAATCATTAAGAATGTTAATCAAGGAATATCAAAAGATGCTTTCTTTTGTTAAAAGATGCTTTTTTTATTGGCTAGAATTGCTCACATCCTATTGAAAATATTATTTTTTTATTGTAAATTAGTTAAATGAGTCTACTCACCGAAAATATTTGAGCCTTAAAAAAGGAAATTGGGACAATTTCCAATCAAAAATATAAGTTAACTGGTCATTTTCTTAAAGCAAGCATAGTCATCCAACCGAAGTTTCCAACCCACGGCGAGTTTAACATAGGTTAAGCATATGGAGATTCGAAATTGCACTAAATTAGCACCGATAGTAGCAGTCTTGGAAGTGTAAGACATGCCAGGAACGGGTGGTGTAGTTTTGAGATGAGTCACCTTTAGATCTACGTGGTGGAATGAAATCAATTGAGCATCGATGATCGATTGAGCATGGCAGGTAGTTTCAAAAAAAATCATTTCTCATGAATTTGAATGAGTGATTTTTATAACAATGTGTTTTGTTTTGGACTACCTGGTACCCTGCAACATAACCAAACAAACATATAACATAATTATGATTATGTAAAAACGTCTTGTGGATACCTTCAGAATTTAAAATTGGCATAAGAAGCAGCATTACGTGATGAGACTCCTTTGGTGTGAATTCTACCAACCTTGACTCATCCACACAAAATCATATTATTTTGACTCAGGTATGCCTACATTGTACTTCATCCAGTCCCATCCTTATCTCAAGTGATTGTAAATTGCACTTGCTTGTCACTTATGTTGATGTTAAAAAAATGGAAAGAATTCGGATAGTAGCATATAGAATAATATTGTAATGAATGTGATCTAAAAGATTATGTAGAATGCACTTGGATGATATGGTATTGTGATATGGATTTGCTTTATTAGTTGCTCATATAGCTTTGATGTCAATGTTGTAGTCTGTTAATGTGATAGCTACTAAGATCATTATGTGTACATTTATCCAGCAATGAAGCTGTTATCTATTTTGGGAAAGCTGTTGAGTTGTTTCTACAATCTACCGTAGTCTCAAAGGTTGTTTTTTTTTATTACTGTTCAATTTGTCTTTCACTTGGTTTTTGACATTGTTGTTTAATTTGTCTTTCACTTGGTTTTTCACATTGTTGTTTAATTTGTCTTTCTTTGTATTTCACTTGGTTTTTGACACTGTATTTTGTACATCATCTTCATGAATTTATAAATATTTTCATGTTCTACAACTAGTTTTTTTATTTTGCTTCAAAAAGTGCCTGATGTATGCATATTTACAAAGCATGGGATTTTCAGTCTTAAAATGATTATATAAACAAATTTAACCATGAAGATAACATGAATTTATCATAATAAAGAGTATCATAGTATAGGCATTAAACATATACTTATTCATAATTTGTAAGTATTTCGGTGAAATTGAAATTAATCACTAAAATCCTAATTTGTTATGTAAAATCCAGAGTGTTAATCTACAAAAATGGGCTTAAAAAAATGCATGCCACATTCCACACATATATTATTAATTTAAAGTAATACCATGGGATTGAAGACAGATATATGGTTGAAAAAAACCTCTTTCAGTTTCCTAAAATTATGTTTCATTCGCTAATTTGACAAAATAACAAACTTTATGTTTGGAACCAAGTCTTACCATGTTCATAAAAATGCCTGCCTAGCCGTCACTATAGAGTATTTTTTAGTGATTTAAGTTGGAAATGGTGTGGTTTACTATTTTCCACCTTAGTGTACATACAGGTTTTCAATTTGGGTTCCATAAGTGTCTGCAGTGTCATTTTTGCAGAGAATGAGATTTTTAGACTTAAAATGAGTCAACAAATTTGACCATTCATATTTATGACTTTATTATAGTAAAGAGTATCATACTTTATGCATTAAATATGTACATATTCATAATTTGTAATTATCTTGGTCAAATTCAAAATTAATCAGTAAAATCCTGAGTTGTTATGTAAGAAACATAATGTAAATCTGTAAAACTAGGATTACAAAAATGCATGCCACATCCTGGGCCCACAACACCAGGATAGTATCCTACTTATATCATAATATAAGTATTATACATGTATGAATTATTATATTTTATAAGTAGCACTGTCATAATTGGAAAAGAATGTCTAAATTCACCATTTTGTTTTGTAAAAACAAAGTGTAAATCTGTAAAAATGGGCTTAGAAAAATGCCTGCCATAATGTTCTTAGAGGTAATTTTTAAAACCTAATTTCATATACCTGGAACTATATATACTACGGACAAAAACCTCCTTCATAATTTTTAAAATATGTTTATTTTGTGTACAGTAAAGTTTTGAAAATTGCATTTTTTCTGTTTTGAACTTTATTTGACTAGGACTGTAAAATGCACGCCTAGACCTCATTGTTTAGTGTCCCCACATAGCCTTGGGGAGGAAGACACCGAAGGAGGTATTCATAAGCACTAGGCCATATGTGAGTCACATTCTCATATTCAGCAGTGTCTGCTATTGTCATGTTCTTGTTGACAATAAGAAGAAGTTGGACCCTTCTGGAAAGAAGGGGTTACTTGTTGGTTACAATGAGATTTTGAAGGCATATAGAGTCTACATTCTTGCTCACAGGAGGATCATTGTGAGAAGGGATGTCCAGTTCGATGAAGACAGGGACTTGTGGAGATATCTGGATTTACCAACAAAGCAGCAGCCAGCATAGGATTTGGGAGTCAAGTTGGAGGAGCCAGATGTACAGGTACATGTATAGACATAGAGCACATGTTCTAGCGGTCAGAGGGAGTCAGGTGGATAGGATCCTTCAGTCATTGAATTGAAGGATGAGCTACAGCAAGAGATGGATATCCAGCAGCCATATTAGGTTGACACTAGGCTAAGCCCTAAGTGGTTTAGATCCACAGTGCAGGATTCCAGGCAGGTAGATCCTCCACAGACATACTTTAGACAAAGTGTACCACTAAAGAGGCTTAGTTATATGGCATTGATGACATAGTTGATTAACTCTAAACCTTCCAGCTTCAGGGAGGCTGCACAACATGATGTGTGGTAGGAAGCTATGGTTGAGGACTATGACTCCATTATGAAAAACCAGGAATGGGAGGTCGTGCCAAGGCCATAAGGGAAAAAGGAAGTGGGATCCAGATGGATCTACAAGGTGAAGCATGCAACAGATGGAAGCATGGAGAATTACAAGGCGCGCTTCATGGAAAATGGGTTTTCATAGAAGGAGGGTATTGATTATGAGGAGACCTTTGCCCCTGTTTCCAAGTATTCTTCCATTCAGACCATTATCTCACTAGCAGTTGAGATGGGTTGGCATGTCAATCAGATGGACATCAATACTGCCTTCCTCAATGGAGTGATAGAGGAGGATGTGTATATTGAGCAGCTAGTGGGGTTTTATGTGGAGAACAAGGAGACACATGTATGCAGAATACATCAAGCTCTTTACGGGCTCAAGCAGGCACCTCGAGCATGGTACTCGAGGATTGACAACTATCTACGAGAGATGGGATTTCAGCAAAGTAAGGTTGACCACAACCTATACTTCTTGACATGTGAGGTGCCTCTCATACTGGTATTATATGTGGACGATCTCTTTTTGACAGGAGATGAGAGGCTGATCAAAGACTGTAAGTCCAACCTTGTAGTAGATTTTGCGATGAAAGACCTTGGGCTGATGCATTACTTTTTGGGCTTGGAGGTTTGGTAGAGAGATGGAAGCTTCTTCATCGGAAAGGGGAAGTATGCAGTAGAGATCCTGAAGAGATTCAGAATGGAGGACTACAAGCCTATGTCCATACCTCTAGTTTCCAACTGGAGGAATATTGATGCATCAACGTTAGACAGATTTGATCCTATCTTGTATCGTCAGCTTATCGAATCACTTATGTATCTAGTCAACACTCGACCAAAAATCAGCTTTGAAGTCAACTCTTTGATTCAGTTCATGGTGGACCCTCAGAGAGTGCATTGAATGGTTGTGAAGCACATACTTCACTACATCATAGGTATAGTGGAGTATGGATTGGTTTATGAGTGCAGGAGGAGTGTACAGTTAGCAGGTTTCATGATTGTTGACTGGGAAAGATGTGTAGAGGACCTGAAGAGTACTTCAGGTTGTTGTTTTAGCATTGGATCAGGGGTTGTCTCTTGGTTCAGCAGGAAGCATAAGTTAGTTGCATTGATCTCGGCAAAGGCTGAGTACATGGCAGACATCATGGTTTCTTGTGAGGGTATGTGGCTGAGGAAGTTACTTGCAGGGTTGTTTGAGTGTGAGCTAGAGGCTACAGTAATTCACTGTGACAATCAGAGTCACATCAGGCTATATGATAATCCAGTGTTCTATGACCGGATCAAACACATAGACATCAAATACCACTTCTTGAGAGATTGTGTTTAGAGGGGAACAATTCGGTTGGAGTACATACAGACATATGAGTAGGTGGCGGACATTTTCACCAAGGCACTTTGCAGACAGAGTTTTGTGAAGTTTAGGGATAAGTTGGGGTTGCTGCTGAATGCCTTCCTCGTTGAGAGAGAGTGTTAATTAACTAGTAGCAACAAGGTAGGTCTTCCTGCATGCATGTTTTCTTGCATGCAGAAGACTCAAATTTGTAAACCAGGTGTATTTAATTTACTTTTCCTATGTTTACTTTGGAAAATAAATTAAAGTGATCTAAATTAACTTTAGTGAACCACTAGTTAAAGTGAAAGTGAAATTAGGGTTTTTTCTTTACCACTAGTTAAAGTGAAAGTAAAATTAGGGTTTCTGCTTCACCTAAAGTTATAAAAGAGATATCAATTGGTGGAGAGGACACACACACTTGTATTCCAACAAAGACACGATACAGACAAGGAGATAAATTCAGACATAGGATTTAGCGGAGAAGACAAAGGAGAGAGCAACAAGATCATCGAGCTTCATACAGTTGGGTCGTACACTCACATAGGAGGGTGTTGAGGTTTAGCTGGGATTTTCCCAGTGATTCTACCAGGTACTGCATTCACCAAGTTTGGGTGAATTTGTAGTGATTGTAAAAGTTCCATATTTTCTCATAATAAAATCTATATCTGACTCATGCACCGGTTTTCCCATCTTGGGTTTTTCCATGGGTTTCCATACCCAAAATAATAATGTCAATATTGTGATGTGATGTTGTGATTTATTTCTCAGTTTTATATTTCGCTACATACTGTAAATGATATTCATGTGTGGTTATCAGTTGATATTTTGCATGCACTATTTATCCCTAGTTGGATATTAAAGAAAAATTTGCAGTACATGCCTTATGTGATATAAATAAGCTAAGATTAAGCTATGATCATACTAATAGATCTAAAACATGAAGATACTGTACATTACATGTTACAACATGTTTCAACACCGTTGTTCATATTCATTATAACTATTATGGATTTACTTATCTCACATACTAGATATGAACAAACTGATGACAATGATCATTTTCAGTACTAATGTGCAACATTAAGACTACCGAGCATGATTGATTATGGATATACATTACTCCAATATAGGGGTATTTAGATTACATGCAATATGGAACTAGTTATCATTAAGTTGAGCTCATGATATGGAGATTATAAGTGTAGAATAATGATGATAATCAATACACCTATCATAGAATAAGTGATATGTTACTAATAGAACAAATATAGAGACTAATGAATGGAGGTTTTTTTATCACTTCCTGCTGCTTTGTTAGTTAGTATACAACATGTGTGTAGTTATTTTTATTACTCTAGGTTTAAGCTTATATGGTATTGAACTAAGTTGATACTATGGATCAATGAAAAAACCTCTATTTTATTACACATACTATTACAAATTTGGTTATTGCTAGTAGTGATGTTATTACAAATATGACACTACTTTTTCTTCATAACATAATGGAATACTGAAATTAATACAATAAGAACAAGATCCAAAGAAAAAATATTTGTTATGAGTATGATTATAGTCATATTACATATTTTATTATTACTAGTAGTACATGATGTGATATAGCTTATATAAGAATAGATGTAATCAATATATGGTGTATTACTAACTTAGAGCTACAAGTACTCAATCATTATGACTTCCATATGAATCAACCTGTGCTTTTATATTCCTGAAAACTATAATATTTATGAAAATGAATGAAAAGACTAGGATACTGCTCTTCTATCATATATATTGCTGAGATAAAATGCAACCCATTCAATAACTATGGTATTGCTTACTTAACTTACATTGAACTAGTAGACATCGAGATTTAACATAGATAATATGAATAAAAGTACTACACAAGCAATCCATAAGCTCATCATATCTACATTATTGGAACTAGCAATGTTCCAATGCTTACATAATCAATGGTATTCATTCTAGCACTTAAGGTTTGATATGTACATAGTTATAATGATTTTTCTATTGGATGTATCCTTTATCATATATCCACTACTATAGTTGTCATGATATCAATGGTAGTAATACTAGTATCAAGCTTAGTTGAGCATTCATTAACAACCAATACTTATTTTATATGCTATATTACAAATAGGTGAATAACATGGAAACCAGCATAACAAACTATCATACACTAGCATGTATCTTAAATCATTGAGAATGTTAATCAAGGAATATCAAAAGATGCTTTATTTTGTTAAAAGATGTTTTTTTTATTCGCTAGAATTTCTCACATCCTATTGAAAATATTTTTTTTTATTGTAAATTAGTTAAATGAGTCTACTCACCGAAAATATTTGGGCCTGAAAAAAGGAAATTGGGACAATTTCCAATCAAACATATAAGTTAATTGGTCATTTTATTAAAGCAAGCATAGTCACCCAATCGAAATTTCCAACCCACTGCGAGTTTAACGTAGGTTAAGCATATGGAGATTCGAAATTGCATTAAATTAGCACCGGTATTAATAGTCTTGGAAGTGTAAGACATTCCAGGAATGGGTGGCGCAGTTATGATATGAGTCGCCTTTAGATCTACGTGGTGGAATGAAATCAATTGAGCATCCATGATAGACTGAGTATGGCAGGTAGTTTCAAAAAAATTCATTTCTCATGAATTTGAATGAGTGATTTTTATAACAATGTGTTTTGTTTTGGACTGCCTAGTGTTTTGGACTACCTGGTACCCTGCAACATAACCAAACAAACATATAACATAATTATGATTATGTAAAAACGTCTTGTGGATACCTTTAGAATTTTAAATTGGCATAAGAAGCAGCATTACCTGATGAGACTCCTTTGGCATGAAGTCTACCAACCTTGACTCATCCACACAAAATCATATTATTTTGACTCAGGTACGCCTGCATTGTACTTCATCCAGTCCCATCCTTATCTCAAGTGATAGTAAATTACACTTGCTTGTCACTTCTGTTGATGGTAAAAAAATGGAAAGAATCCGGACAGTAGCATATAGAATAATATTGTAATGAATGTGCTCTAAAAGATTCTGTAGAATGCACTTGGCTGATATGGCATTGTGATATGGATTTGCTTTATTAGTTTCTCATATAGCTTTGATGTTAATGTTACAGTCTGTTAATGTGATAGTTGTTAAGATCAATATGTGTACATTTATCCAGCAATGAAGCTGTTATCTATTTTGGGAAAGCTGTTAAGTTGTTTCTACAGTCTACCGTAGTCTCAAAGGTTGTTTTTTTTTCATTACTGTTCAATTTGTCTTTCACTTGGTTTTTGACATTGTTGTTTAATTTGTTTGTCAATTTGTCTTTCACTTGGTTTTCGACATTGTTGTTTAATTTTTGTTTCAATTTGTATTTCACTTGGTTTTTGATATTGTATTTTTTACATCCTTCACGAATTTATAAATATTTCCACATTCTACAACTAGTTTTTTTATTTTGCTTCAAAAAGTGCCTGATGTATGCATTTTTACAGAGCATGGGATTTTTAGTATTAAAATGATTATATAAACAAATTTAAGCATGAATATACCATGAATTTATCATAATAAAGAGTATCATAGTATAGGCATTAAACATATACTTATTCATAATTTGTAAGTATTTCAGTGAAATTGAAATTAATCACTAAAATCCTGATTTGTTATGTAAAAAACAGAGTGTTAATCTACAAAAATGGGCTTAACAAAAAGCATGCCATATTCCATACATATATTATTTATTTAAAGTAATACCATGGTTTTGAAGACATATATCTGTTTGAAAAAAACCTCTTTCAGTTTCATAAAATTATGTTTCATTTGCGTGCGGTTAATTTTACAAAATAACAAATTTTATGTTTGGAACCAAGTCTTACCATGTTCATAAAAATGCCTGCCTAACCGTCACTATTGAGTATTTTTTAGTGATTTAAATTGGAAATGGTTTTGTTTACTATTTTCCACCTTAGTGTACATACATGTTTTCAATTTGGGTTCCAAAAGTGTCTGCAGTGTCATTTTTGCAAAGAATGAGATTTTTAGACTTAAAATGAGTCAACAAATTTGACCATTCATATATTATGACTTTATTATAGTAAAAAGTATCATACTTTATGCATTAAATATGTACATATTCATAATTTGTATTTATCTTGGTACAGAATGTAAATCTGTAAAACTAGGATTACAAAAATGCATGCCACATCCTGGGCCCACAACACCAAGATAGTATCCTACTTATATCATACTATAAGTAATATACATGTATGAATTATTATATTTTATAAGTAGCATTGTCATAATTGGAAAAGAATGTCTAAATTCACCATTTTGTTTTGTAAAAACAAAGTGTAAATCTGTAAAAATGGGCTTAAAAAAATGCCTGCCATAATGTTTCTAGAGGTAATTTTTAAAACCTAATTCCATATACATGGAGCTATATATACTATGGACAAAAACCGCCTTCATAAGTTTTAAAATATGTTTATTTTGTGTACAGTAAAGTTTTGAAAATTGCAATTTTTATGTTTTGAACTTTAGTTGACTAGGACTGTAAAATGCATGCCTAGCCTTCATTGTTTAGTATTTTTGAGTGATATCAGTTGGATATGGTGTTTTTTATTGTTTTACACCTTCCTGTACTTCTATTTTTCTAATCTTGGCTAAAAACATGACTATTGTGCAAAAACATTGCAAGGCTTCCTGGTAAATGTGAAATGCCCCCTTAGTCCACTAAATTCCAAGCATGAGTTCCATCCTTATGTATTTTTAAGTGGCTTAAGTTGGAGAATATATGTTTCTTCTTCCGATGTTCTTACACATGTCCAAATATGTCTCATAATATTTGCATGAAGACCAGATATGTCTCATAACATTTGCATGAGGATCTTGTAGCGGGCCCACAACCTCAATATAGTATTGTATTTATATCATATTGTATGTATTATACATGTATGAATTATCATAATTTATAAGTAGCATGGTCATAATTGAAAAGAATGTCTAAATTCACAATTTTCTTTTGTAAAAGCTGAGTGTAAATCTATAAAAATGGGCTTAGAAAAATGCCCGCAATAATGTTTATAGAGGTGATTTTAAAAACCTAATTCCATATACCTAGAGCTATATATACTATGGACGAAAACCTCCTTCGTAATTTTTAAAATATGTTTATTTTGTGTACAGTAAAGTTTTGAAAATTGCAATTTTTTTGTTTTGAACTTTATTTGACTAGGTCTGTAAAATGCATGCCTAGCCCTCATTGTTTAGTATTTTTGAGTGATATCAGTTGGATATGGTGTTTTTTATTATTTTACGGCTTCCTGTATTTCTATTTTTCTAATCTTGGCTAAAAAAATTCCTGTTGTGCAAAACATTTGCAACGCTTCCTTGTAAATGTGAAATGCCCGCTTTGTCCCCTTAAATGCAAGCATAAGTTCCATCCTTAGGTATTTTTAAGTGGCTTGAGTTGGATAATATATTTTTCTTCCTCCTATGTTCTTACACATGTCCAAATATGTCTCATAATATTTGCATGAAGTCCAGATATGTCTCATAACATTTGCATGAGGATATTGTAGTGGGCTCACAGCCTCAAGATAATATTCTATTTATATCATACTATATGTATTCTACATGTATGACTTATCATAATTTATAAGTAGCATGGTCATAATTGAAAAGAATGTCTAAATTCACAATTTTCTTTTGTAAAAGTAGAGTGTAAATCTGTAAAAATGGGCTTAGAAAAATGCCCGCCATAATGTTTATAGAGGTGATTTTCAAAACTTAAAGCCATATACCTGGAGCTAAATATACTATGGACAAAAACCTCCTTCACAATTTTTAAAATATGTTTATTGTGTGTACAGTAAAGTATTGAAAATCGCAATTTTTCTGTTTTGAACTTTATTTGACTAGGTCTGTAAAATGCATGCCTAACCCTCATTGTTTGGTATTTTTGAGTGATCTCAGTTGGATATGGTGTTTTTTATTGTTTTACACCTTCCTATATTTCTATTTTTCTAATATTGGCTAAAAACATGCCTACTATGCAAAAACATTGCAAGGCTTCCTTGTAAATGTGAAATGCCCGCTTTGTCCACTAAAATGCAAGCATAAGTTCCATCCTTAGGTATTTTTAAGTGGCTGGAGTTGGATAATATATGTTTATTCCTCCCATGTTCTTGTACTATTCCATATTTTCTTTTTTATCCATAAAAAGTATTTTTTATACAAAAAAACTATGTTTTGTATAAATGTTGATTATTTTGTTGATTGCAGAATAAATCATCAATGGATCATTCGAAGCAGTCATCTCAATAAAATATTCCTAGAAAACGAGGTTGATGTTAGGTAGAATTGAACAATATTCCAATTTTTCCCCCATGTGATATTATCCTTCAATTCACTCATGTTGGGGGTAAAAGAGCTATTATTTGTGATGTCCATCAACAATGTCAAGCACTTACAGATCATAACTCCATACTAGAAAATAATAATATGAATTCCCATCAAACAACATGCAATCATGTTGCAATTGTTGAAATTAGGTGTCCTATATGTAATCAATGTATGACAAACAACAATGTTTGTCAACAACTTAGGCAGCCTTTGACTCCAATTACAATTGACGACAATGGTAATGTACAAGGTATAACTATTGACCACACTATTAAATCATATTCACATAATTTGGTCTGAAATGTCCCTCAAAGATCAACTGTTGATGATGTTGCCATTACAAATAATTT
The DNA here is from genome assembly GCA_001517045.1 of Pseudotsuga menziesii. NCBI lineage: Eukaryota > Viridiplantae > Streptophyta > Pinopsida > Pinales > Pinaceae > Pseudotsuga > Pseudotsuga menziesii. The sequence continues at coordinate 108,228 of LPNX011103680.1, forward strand.
GTATCAAAATATAGAAGGTTGTTTTGCTCAACAACCTAGGTTTCCTTTGTCTTCGGTTACGGTTGAAGGGAATGAAAGTGTAATCCTACCTAGTGGACAACAATTTGAACATGCATCCCTCGAGAAGTTGGATACAACTAGAAGTCATGAAACAATTGAAAGAACTACCTTTCATGAACAAATGGATAGAAATGCACCTATAAAAAATCAAAATTCTGCAGATGCACAAGCTTCAATAGAAATGACTGAAGCACAAATGGATAGAAATGCACCTACATAAAATCAAAATTCTGCAGATGTACAAGCTTCAGTACAAATGCCTGAAGGACAAATGGATAGAAATGAAACTATAGAAAATCAAAATTCTGCAAATGTAGAAGCTTCAGTAGAAATGCGGGAAGGACAAATGGATAGAAATGCACCTACATAAAATTAAAATTCTGTAGATGTACAAGCTTCAGTACAAATGCCTAAAGGGTGTTCAATAGATCAAACTACATATGTTGTAACTAGAAGGTCAGCAGGAAACCACTTAAGGACATCCTTATTGAGTATTAAGAAGCGGTCTGGAGTCTTAAGAAGTGGTCTGGATGGTTTAAGGAAATTGGTAGATGGCTCTCTGGGAATTCACTTGAAGATGTAGATGAAAATGACATTATTTCTGGAATTGGGTACTTCATGACCAAAAACTATAGTGAAGATTCTAAATTTGAGGATGTTCTTGACACCTAGATGGATTGATTCATAAACTTTGATCAATTGTTATGCAAGAGATCCGTAATGATTTTATGCCTAGGAATATGGCTTCTGTATTTATTGAATCAAGCATGAGCCATAAGGCTTTGCAATGTCTGAAGAGGATTGACCATCATGGTGTATTTCCAGGGGTTAGTCCAACTTCAATTTCCAAGGAGATGAAAAAGTGGAGCAAAGAAGCCGAGGATATTGATATGGGTTGGGAGAGAACTGATGGTATCACATATGGAGTTAGAGTGAAGCAAGTAAAGTCATATGCTTCCTTTATGGTTGAGTCCTATGAAAAGAGGACTGGAATTAGAGTCATTGAAGTTTATTTCAAACTTGGTATTGATTCTCGTGTATATTATGATCGAGGTGGGTAGGTATGTGAGATATTATTTGAGTTACTAGAAGATAGTGGCTTGATGTCTTTCATAAGCCTTGGAAAATGGGATGGAATGGAAGAATATAAACAGTTTTTAGCACATGTTGCTGATCCTACAAATGAGGATAACTTAATGAATCATATAAACAAACTTTCATAAGACGGGATCCTAATGCCAGATGGAAGGGTAGTGGAAGTGAATTTGTTCGAGTGTCATGATCTAGTGGCCATATGTAGTTTAGTATGCAATAATAATGTTTCTCCAATGGGGAATAATTTTTGTACTTGGTGCATATGCCATAAAAAATCTATACACATGGTTACCGATAAAATCAAAATTCAAGATGGAGATACTATTCGTAGCATTTCCAAGTTTTATGCAATGTCACCCAACTTGCTCATAGTACATTTTACATATTTATTAAAACTTTACTGATTTTTGTTGATATCTTGCCATGACTTTCTTAATCTTACTTTGTGTTAAAACTTTACGAATTGAATCCTGCTTTGGAACAAAGCATTGAAGGATGGGAAGAAAAGCTGGATGAGTGTATTACAGACATTCAACCAGCCTTATGCAGCAGAGAATTGAATATTATCAAAAAGTATCTCATGAATAGAACAAATGATCAAAAGGTACATGTTTTCAGAATTATTTCTTTACTATAAATGGAAATTATTATTATTTGACTAACTCATACCTAGTGAAACATGTGTTGCCAACTTATTACAGCTAACTCCTGGCTCAATGTCCAACCTTGTATATTGTGGTCGCCATGCTGGAATTAGAATTGTTTTGAAGATGCTTCATGAAATTCTAAAAATTGCACAAGATTATGACAAGGTTTATCCAACTAGAGCGATTGAGGAGACAACAAATTTTCAAATTTGGGAGGTGATGGAGAAAATTGGTGTTCCATGTAAGACTGGGGAACGATACCATCATAAAGGCCAAGAGTACAATGATCTTAACTATGCGCAATCATATGGATTCGCGTAAGACAAGATCCCCATTCAACATGAGGGTATTTTAAAGGTTTAATAATTATGTTAGCATATCCAATATTTTTAACGTGGGTCTTGACTAACAATAAGTGATGATTTTATGATGGCACAAGAGTGAAATTTGCTCTTATTTTTATGCAATTTTAATAGAAAATTAAGTAGTGTATCATGTACAATGAAATGTTGTGCTTATAGTTTATTGAAGGCCTACCAGATGAAGAAAAATATAAAAATTTCGTGAGGACGTGGAAGTGTTATAAATAATTCCACATGGTGCAATTGCAAGGGTGTGTAGGGGATGATAAATATGAATATGAGGAAAAGTACGCCAATTTATACTAAGTTCATAGTATTATGTTTTTCAGCATGGTGGTATTATCTCATTCAGGATATAAAATTTGATCCACTATCATTGTAGGAGTGGATTCCTTGCTAGTGAGTGGATTTGGTTGTGTTCTTGTTGTTCAGGAGATGAGATGGTTCCTTATATGCATATCCAAGGGGACCATGCTCTTCACATGACTAGGGCTGCTCATCCTTATACTTTAGGACGGTTAAGGAATGAAGTAATGGAATGTAAGCATAGGGAAATGAAAAATTTGAACAACAACCAAGGAGGAGGAAGACGAGTTTCTAAGGAGTATAGAAACACATTTGAACATGACAAAATGTGTCTTGTAAATGAGATGCGAGCACAATTTTTCAAACTGGTTATGAGATCAGAGGGTACTTTCCAAAATTTTAAAGAAAGAATATTTTTGGCTTCTAATATTAGATGTCAACATCGTGTTGAATATGAAAAGACAAGAAGTCCACTAAATGACGAAATTGCAACACAGTTGGCATCCCACTTCCCTGATGTCACTTCTAAACAAGTAAAACAACTATTTCAGGCATGGGTAAGACAATCTAAGAAATCATTGATTGCACCACCAACAGTAAGTATGCCCTAATTTTAAATGGTTTCTAATTCTACTTTCATTTTATGGTGTGAGGACTCATAATCTGTTTTTATTCTATTGTGCTAACATTTATGTTACCAAATTTTGGAAATGTAACAAATGCTAAAAGGCATATTAAATTTTTTTTTTTTTGAGTGTGAGCAAATTACAGTTGTTTTCTGTGTTTTCTTATATGTTGTAAATTTCTGTCTTTTTTAGGCCAGTTCTATAGGCATTACAACTTTGGGTTATTCGCTGAAATTTGGATGCATGAGTAGAATTGTATGACATTGTTCCAAAATTGGAATTTCAGTTTCATTATATAAAGGAACTTACATAAACACAACAATACATAGCATCAAAATTCTCATAAAGAACTTGAAAGTTCTCAATCCATTATCCCCATAATATCCCTATAATATCCACAATCTCAAGCAAACATCTAGGATCTACCTATGTCACCAAATATACTCGCATCTCATATCCACTAATCACTATCACTCTTTTAATTTCTTACAAATTCAAACATATATGCCTACAGTACACAAGTTAAGTTTTCAATTTTGATATTGTTAACTTTCTGGCCTGTTATGTACACTTATTGAAAAGTTAAATTCAAAATTACCATTCACATTAAATGCATCAAAAACATATACATTGTCGAGAAATACACACACACACATATATAAATTTATGTATTAAAACTTGAAATGTATTTACATACACAACATATATAAATAATGTTATTCCATAGTTCTAGGCTACTTGGGAGGTTTAGGCTGCAAGTCCTCCTTTTCTAGAGAAGATAAATTTGTACATTCTAGTCTCTTGCCTTGTCTAGAAGCTTCTGGTTTTGCAGAAGCTACAACAAGTGCATGTTCTGATTTTCGTTCTAATTCTTTCACTTTTTTTGCATATTTGTGCAAACTTTCTTTCAATCTATCTATATGTTGGATGTACTTCTTCAACAATTCCACATTCTTCTTATTTTTCTCTTCATATTCCTTTTCCTTTTGCTAAAGATGATCATTTGCATATTTCAACTCAGACTGAACTTGGGTCATTTTTTTCCTAAGCTACTATGTCTCTGTCTCCAACTCGTTTTCCCTCAATTCTGTATTATCTGGAGTATACACAATTGCTACTCGCTGAAGTATGTTGTTCTTCTGTAGAGTGGCAATTTGGGATTTTAGATCTTCTATCTCAGACTTACATCCCCAAATGTTGTGATTCTCTATCCTCCAGTATTTCAATCCGAGCTCTTTAATCTCATCTTCCCTCTCTGCTACCTATTTTTTCAATGTTTCACTTATGGTTGACCACACACAGAGATCAATTCAACCATTCATTGCTGCAATACCATCCATCAAGGATTGCTCTTGAATTCTTAAGGAGTCACAATAGCTTTGTAACCCCTTTTTGACTTTTTTATGAGCTTGTATTGCATTAAAATCTACATCCAGTTCCTTCTCTCTTTTTTGCAAGGAACTCTCATACCTTATTAAAGTCTGTCAGTGTGCTGACATATAATAAATTTCACAATAAATCAGATGCCTACTCTTTCCCTTATCAATTTCAGATTCTTTTAACTTTTCAACTCCTCTAGTCTATAGTTCTGCAATAATATTTCTAAGTTCAACTATTTTTCCTTTCAACTCTTCACCTTTCTTAACAATTATGTTTTTCATGTTTTCCTCTTTTTTCTATATTCATTTATCTCAAGTTCATGTCTATTGTAGTATTCAACAAGATTGTTTTGAAATGCAGCCTTCATTATGTCAATTATTATGTTTTTCTTATTGACTTCACCCATAAGTATTGCTTCTTGTGTGATAATAGTATTTAGAGGGGAATTGTCCAAAACCTCCGGTCAATGTTTCATCTCATCTTTTAGTATCTCTATGGTTTGTTCATCTTTCTTCTGAACAACCATATATTCTTCTCTACTTTTTTCATTTTCCTTTCTAAATTCATCATTAATTCTTATAATTCCTTATTCAAAGGCTGAAGAACATAGTCCTTTCCTACTATTGTCCTTCTCGAACTGTCCACAACCTTCACAAGGGATTCTCGTAATCTTGCAATTTCCTGTAAATAGGGACAATTTTGAGGCTTCAAAAAATGGAATTTGGAAACTTTTTTTTTGGAAAAAAGTATTGAAAAATGCCTCCTATCTTAAAGAGGTCCATCATTTGCAAATTTTTAATATGAGATTCCATAGTATCCTCGTGTTCTATTTCTAACCTTGCAATCACCCATAAATAGTGAAACTTTTAACGAGGCTTCAAAAAAAGGAATTTGGCAACTGTTTCTTTTTGAAAAATAGCATTGAAAAATAATGCCTACCTTTAAGAGGTCCTGAATTTGCATATGCTTAATCCTACAGAGTTTTACGCTCTGTACTACTATAAGATACCAATAGGAAAAAAAATTCTTTGAAATTTAGATTTTTCTTTGAAATGCGACATTTCATCGAATGGCTTAAAACCAATTTTACCATCAAAAAAATATTTTGGAGAGGAAGTTTTCTCAACTCCCAACTATGGAGGTGTACATATAACAAGTAGCATTTTTGCAGGAGAATAAATATCATCATTGATATGCTCCTCATGTTCCTTAAACTCAACATGATGCATCTCGTTTACATTTATTTCTCTACCTTCATGTAATCTGGCCAGAACCCCGAATGCGGGTGTGATTCCTAGACACATGGACTTGGGGGAGGCTAATGAGGCCTTCCTCACCCAAGCCTAACCTCACCGACAATGTCGCCATTATGGGACTTTATTGCCACGGGAGACATGGTTGTTATCTAGTACGGCAAAGGAATCGGGCCATTTTGTCACAGCCTAGTCGCCATTAAACACCCTCCTGGAAGCCTTAATTCGCACTAGCGCCATTCAATTCAAGCGATATCAGATGTTGGGCTTCATTCGATGCATCCTCTGTGCTACATTTCTTCTCTCCACTGCTTCGTACCATCATACTCTGCACTACATTGCTGCTCTCCATTGCGCATAGCACTGGCTTTCCACCACCCTGCTATGCTCTTCTCCATCATCCAGCCATGCCCAGACAACAAAGAGGCACCCCCCATGGAGGACAAGGTCGTAATGCTCAAGTTGGCAGCCACATACCTCTCTCAGCCCAAGCCAATGGAAATGGCTTTGATTTGGAAATTTGAGAGGAACTACAGCAAATTATCTCTGATTGGGAAGATGAATTGTCTGGGGCACTCGGCGCAGCTGGAAGAATAGTGGAGTGCACACAGAACTACTAGGTATTTAAGAACTTACTCACTCAGCTCGCCCTTAGATTTAACCCTCTAGTTCCTCCTTCACCTTTGTCGGATCCTCAAGATGTTGCACCTACCGCTCCTCAAGTTGTTGCACTACCATCTATTCCTTGTTCCTCTATCACCCTAACCACCACCACTACTTCTCCACCTCTCTCCATTCCCCCTCCACATTGCTGACCTTCCACCAGCTCTACGTGCAAGTTTACATCCAACCCGGTCATTACGAAAAATACCACTTTGCTTCCCACCAAAAATCCACCTGCAGGAACCAAGGAAGAAGAAAACAACCCCAGTGATGAAGAAATGGTGATGTCCAGTGGAAATTCGGGGGCATCATCAGACGAGCCTACTCAACCAGCATCTCTGGGCTACAGCTTCCCTCTCGTGGACGAACCATGGTAGAAACCATGAACCGAGGCCACCATGGCTACGTGTCTATTTGCTTACATGCAGCATGGTTAATGTTTCGGTGTATTCTTGGCCACTTGTTGTTCAACTAGGAAACGTTAGGTTTTTTTGTTTACTGCACTGTTATCTGGATGGTTTTTTGTCTGTTTCCTCCAAGAACTAAGGAGGCTTTTTATTATGCTTATTTGGACGGCATGTTTTCCCTCTGGGAGGGAGGGTTTTGTGGACATGTTTTCCTTCCTAGAGGGAGGGCCCAGTCTTATTCTAAAACTCTATATCTGATCCACTTGAGTAGGTCAGTCTGTAACCTTGTATGTACCACTATTTTCTTTATTAATAGATTAGCTCTCAACTTACAAAAAAAAAAATATGGCCAGAATTGAGACAACCTCAAATTCTTCAGGGTCACTTCCCATACCTTGCATACAGTACTCAAAAGGCTCTTCAGAGACTTGTACATTGCCCTTTGGAGATTGTTGACGAACTTCCTGGTTAATTTTGTCCAATTTCGACCTCTTAATGTATGTATTTTTAAATCTACTTCCTTCTACACTGTTGGGTCGATATAAGTCAATAATTATTTGTAGTGTACCAGGGTAACTAAACTTCACTCTCTTGATTTTGCTCTCCTGCAGTGCAAAATGTATTTTTTTTGCCAATAGATGAGGGACACCTATGGCCAAGTATTCAACCCAGTGAATCACCAACTTCATACAATCACCTGAAATATATTTCTTGTGGTGATTCATAATTGTCCTAAGTACAATTTGAATTAAGGTTTTGTACAGTCCTGGGAAAACATCTTGCATCTTTAAACCATTCCGGGAAACCAAAACCATTTTTCCACATATTTTTTTGCCATCTCAACCTTTTCTACTTTGACAGTTTTCTTGGTGGTCAACATTACTCCCCCATGCATGGAATTTTTGTTGCACTGGACAACAAATCAGGGTCCAGACAAACCCTCCTCCCAAAAATAATCAATTCCTTGGACTCATCATCACAACTAGAAATGGCATTATCTATCTCTTCATTGTTGAAATTGAACTAACCGAAAAGAAAACGATGCACTCCTGCTCTGACCAGGACATTTAGCATACCTTCTGGCCAATTGGTTATGTCACTCCATGCCTCAGTGCTCCCTCTGAATTTTCTGATAGTGAACCTCTCAGCAACTTCAGAACCCCCTTGTTTCAGTTGATGACATGGAACATGAGGTTGTTGTTTCCATTTTGCAGGATGATGGCACGCTCAGAAAGGAAGAAGGGGATGCATGTGAATGCACACACAAGATACTAGCATGCTGACTTTTCCAAACTAAAATAAAAATTACAAATGTGTTCTGACATTTCCAAACTATAATAAAAGTTACAAATGTGTTTTGACTTTTGCAAACTTTAATAAAAATTACAAACGTGTTCTAACTTTTCCAAACTATAATAAAAATTACAAATGTGTTTCGAGTCAACTATACACAACTTACATTTTCAATTTCAATATAGTTAAATTTCTAGCATGTTAAGTATACTTATTGAAAATAATAAAGTAAGAGTAAATAATAGAGTAAAAATTAGGCATTCTAACTATTGTGGAAAAAATAGAGTAATAGAGTGAGTAATATAATAATATAGTAATATTCTTCTCTACATGTTTTGATGTACTCTTAAACAAAACCCTCCTACTAAATTTTTATAGTAAATGGTTTTGGAAATTGGATGGCTAGATATATTGAGAACACTATCCTTGTGTTAATTTTATATAACCTAACATCATATGCTCACAGTCGACCTATGAAAGGTGCAATTTTAACCTTTTTTTACTTTTATGGACACTTGGTGTAAAATGAAAGCCATAAGCATAAAAATACAAGATAGGAATGCATAGCCTTCAAATTGAACATGAATGACTAAAATTCCAAGTATCTTGGACAAATTCAAAAAAACTGACTAAAATTCTAAGTTTCTTAAAAAACAGTGTAAATATTCAAAACTGGGCTTAGGAAAATGCACACCACACTCCGTACAATTGTCATAAGTTGAAACTAACACCATGGGTTTGAAGATAGATATATTTTTGACAAAATCCTCTTTCAGTTTTTTTAAATTACGTTTTATTTGTCAAGAGCTAAATTGACAAAATTACAACTTTTGTGTTTTCAACCTAATTTTACCCATATCAGAGAAATGCCCGCCCAGCCCTAAGTATTGGGTATTTTTTAGAGGGTTTAGTTGGAAATGGTATATTTTACTATTTTTCACATTATTATACATTCATTTTTTCAATTTGGGTTCAGAAAGAAAGTGCCTGTTGTGCAAAAACACTACATGGTTGTCTTGTATTTATGAAATATCCACCTACATTTATAAAAATGTAAGCCAAACCCTCCTATTAAATGTTTATAGTAAATGGTTTTGGAAATTGGATGGCTATATATATTGAGAAGACTATCCTTGTGTTAATTTTGTATAGCCTAATCTCGTACGCTCACGGTCGACCTATGAAAGGTGCAATTTTAACCTCTTTTTACTGCTATGGACACTTGGTGTAAAATGCAAGCCATAAGCATAAAAATGAAAGATAGGAATGCATAGCAGTTAAATTGAACATGAATGACTAAAATTGAAAGTATCTTGGACAAATTCAAGATTAATGACTGAAATTCTAAGTTGTTACGTAAAAAATAGTGTGTAAATATTAAAAAACAGGCTTAGGAAAATGCACGCCACAGTCCGTACAATTGTCATCAGTTGAAACTAACATAATGGGGTTGAAGATATATATATTTTTGACAAAATCCTCTTTCAGTTTTTTTACATTATGTTTCATTTGTCTAGAGTTAAATTGACAAAAATGACAACTTTTGTGTTTTCAACCCGGTTTTACCCAGATCAGAGAAATGCCTGCCCAGCCTTAAGTATTGGGTATTTTTGAAGGAATTTTTTTGAAAATGATATGTTTTACTATTTTCCACATTATTATACATTTAGTTTTTTCAATTTGGGTTCAGAAAGTGCCTATTGTGCAAAAACACTACATGGGTGTCTTGTATTTATGAAATATCCACCTACACTAATAAAAATGCAAGCCAAACCTTCCTGTTAAATGTTTATAGCAAATGGTTTTGGAAATTGGATGGATAGATATATTGAGAAGACTATCCTTGTGTTAATTTTATATAACCTAACTTCATATGCTCACAGTCGACCTATGAAAGGTGCAATTTTAACCTTTTTTTACTGTTATGGACACTTGGTGTAAATGCAAGCCATAAACATAAAAATGCAAGCTAGGAATGCATAGAAGTTAAATTGAACATTAATGACTAAAATTGAAATTATCTTGGACAAATTAAAAATTAATGACTGAAATTCTAAGTTGTTATGTAAAAAATAGTGTGTAAATATTCAAAAATGGTCTTAGGAAAATGCATGCCACAGTTCGTACAATTGTCATCAGTTGAGACTAACACCATGCGGTTGAAGATAGATATATTTTTTACAAAAGCCTCTTTCAGTTTTTTTTAAATTATGTTTCATTTGTCCACAATTAAATTGACAAAATGACAACTTTTGTGTTTTCAACCCAATTTTACCCAAATCAGAGAAATGCCCGCCCAACCCTAAGTATTGGGTATTTTTGAGTGATTTTAGTTGGAAATGGTATGTTTTACTATTTTTCGCATTATTATACATTTATTTTTTCAATTTGGGTTCAGAAACTGCATGTTGTGCAAAAACACTACATGGTTATCTTGTATTTATGAAATATCCACCTACATTAATAAAATGGCAAGCCAAACCCTCCTATTAAATGTTTATAGTAAATTATTTTGGAAATTAGATGGCTAGATATATTGAGAATACTATCCTTGTGTTAATTTTATATAACCTAACCTCGTATGGTGCAATTTTAACCTTTTTTTACTGTTATGGACAGTTGGTGTAAAATGCAAGCTAGGAATGCATCCCAGTTAAATTGAACATGAATGACTAAAATTGCAAGTATCTTGGATAAATTGAAAATTAATGATTGAAATTCTAAGTTGTTACGTAAAAAACTGTGTGTAAATATTCAAAAATGGTCTTAGGAAAATGCACGTCACGGTCCATACAATTGTCATCAATTGAAACTAACACCATGGGGTTGAAGATAGATATATTTTTGACAAAAGGATCTTTCATTTTTTTTAAATTATGTTGCATTTGTCCAGAGTTAAATTGACAAAATGACAACTTTTGTGTTTTCAACCTAGTTTTACCAAGAGAAATGCCACCCAACCCTAAGTATTGGGTATTTTTTAGTGAGTTTAGTTGGAAATGGTATGTTTTACTATTTTCCAAATTATTATACATTTATTTTTTCAATTTGGGTTCAAAAAGTGCCTTTTGTGCAAAAACACTACATGGCTCTCTTGTATTTATGAAATATCCACCTACATTAATTAAAATGCAAGCCAAACCCTCTTATTTAATGTTTATAGTAAATGGTTTTGGAAATTGTATGGCTAGATATATTAAGAAGACTATCCTTGTGTTAATTTTAAATAACCTAACCTCGTATGCTCACGGTCGATCTATGAAAGGTGCAATTTTAACCCTTTTTACTATTATGGACACTTGGTGTAAAATGCAAGCCATGAGCATAAAAATGCAAGCTAAGAATGCATAGCAGTTAAATTGAACATGAATGACTAAAATTGCAAGTATCTTGGACAAATTCAAAATTAATGACTAAAATTCTAAGTTGTTAGGTAAAAAACAGTGTGTAAATATTCAAAAATGGGCTTAGTAAAATGCACACCACAGTCCGTACTATTGTCAGCAGTTGAAACTAACACCATGGGGTTGAAGATAGATACATTTTTGACAAAAGCCTCTTTCATTTTTTTACACAATGTTTCATTTGTCCAGAGTTAAATTGACAAAATGACAACTTTTGTGTTTTCAACCCAGTTTTACCTAGATCAGAGAAATGCCCACCCAGCCCTAAGTATTGGGTATTTTTGAGTGAGTTTGGTTGGAAATGGTATGCTTTACTATTTTCCACATTATTATACATTTAGTTTTTCAATTTGGGTTCAGAAAGTTCCTATTGTACAAAAACACCACATGGTTGTCTTGTATTTATGAAATATCCAAACCCTCCTATTAAATGTTTATAGTAAATGGTTTTGGAAATTGGATGGTTAGATATATTGAGAATACTATCCTTGTGTTAATTTTATATAACCTAATCTTGTATGGTCACAGTCGACACATGAAAGGTGCAATTTTAACCTTTTTTTACTGTTATGGACACTTGGTGTAAAATGTAAGCCATAAGTATAAAAATGCAAGCTAGGAATGCATAGCAGTTAAATTGGACATGAATGACTAAAATTGCAAGTATCTTGGACAAATTCAAAATTAATGACTGAAATTCTAAGTTGTTACGTAAAAAATAGTGTGTAAATATGAAAAAATGGGCTTATAAAAATGCACGCCACAGTCCGTATAATTGTCATCTCTTGAAACTAACACCATGGGGTTGAGGATAGATATATTTTTGACAAAAATCTCTTTCAGTTTTTTAAAATTGTGTTTCATTTGTCCAGAGTTAAATTGACAAAATGATAACTTTTGTGTTTTCAACCCAATTTTACCCAGATCAGAGAAATGCCCGCCCAACCCTAAGTATTGGTATTTTTGAGTGATTTTAGTTGGAAATTTTATGTTTTACTATTGTCCACATTATTATACATTTATTTTTTCAATTTGGGTTGAGAAAGTGCTTGTTGTGCAAAAACACTACATGGTTGTCTTGTATTTATGAAATATCCACCTACATTAATAAAAATGCAAGCCAAACCCTCATATTAAATGTTTATAGTAAATGGTTTTGGAAATTGGATGGCTAGATATATTGAGAAAACTATCCTTATATTTATTTTTTATAACCTAACCTCGTATGCTCACCGTCAACCTATGAAAGGTGCAATTTTAACCTTTATTTACTGCTATGGACACTTGGTGTAAAATTCAATCCATAAGCATAAAAAATGCAAGCTAGGAAAGCATAGAAGTTAAATTGAACATGAATGACTAAAATTGCAAGTATGTTGGACAAATTCAAAATTAATGACTGAAATTCTAAGTTGTTATGTAAAACACAGTGTGTAAATATTCAAAAATGGGCTTATGAAAATGCACACCACAGCTCGTACAATTGTCATCATTTGAAAATAAAACCATGGGGTTGAAGATAGATATATTTTTGACAAAAACCTCTTTCAATTTTTTAAAATTATGTTTCATTTGTCCAGAGTTAAATTGACAAAATGAGAACTTTTGTGTTTTCAACCTAGTTTTATCTAGAGAAACGCCCACCCAGCCCTAAGTATTGGGTATTTTTGAGTGATTTTAGTTGGAAATGGTATGTTTTACTATTTTCCACATTAGTATACATTTATTTTTTCAATTTGGGTTTACAAAGTGCATGTTGTGCATAAACACTACATGGTTGTCTTGTGTTTATAAAATATCCACCTAGATTAATAAAAATCAAAGCCAAACCCTCCTATTAAATGTTTATAGTAAATGGTTTTTGAAATTGGATGGCTAGATATATTGAGAAGACTATCCTTGTGTTAATTTTATATAACCTAACCTCATATGCTCACAGTCGATCTATGAAAGGTGCAATTTTAACCTTTTTTAACTGTTATGGACACTTGGTGTAAAATTCAAGCCATAAGCATAAAAATGCAAGCTAGGAATGCATAATCATTTTTGACAAAACCTCTTTCAATAGCCTACTCTGCAACTAAATGGATGTTTATGTATACTTTGGTCAGTGATCCTTGTTGACATATTTAGGCTTGGAAGCCAAAATGGTAAATAGGCTAAATGATATCTATTAGTTACTGAAAAAGAGAATAGTTACTGAGGTAGTAAAGGAGAGGATGATATAGAATGTATGTTATTTCTGCTCTGAAATGAAAAGTATGATTTTTTCCTGGGAAAAAAAAAACACATTTCACCATAAATGTTACACCGCAGATCTGTCATACATAATTTACCAAATATTTTGTTGATTATGGAAGACTAGGATAATTAGTTATTAGGATAGTTTGAAGACAGAACATATGTATCTTTTCAAGATCCCATAGGCTAAAAAATGTATATTCTTATTTCAAACTTTGAAATACCAAAGATAACTATTTTTTCCTTGGAAAACAAAAACCATTGATAACACAACATCAATATGTCATGTGATGCAGCCCTGTAGGATCAATAGATAATACTACAAGGCTACAAAATTAGAGTGCACAGTCAACACTGAATCACTAACAATCTCAGCAAGCACACAAAGAAGACTATTTGGATTTCCCCAGATTCAGATTTATATTTACTTATAAAAACTTCAAATTACAAAGTTCAAACATTTCACCATAGATATTACACCACAAATCTCTCATACAGAATTCACCATATTTATGATAGGTATAATGTTTACATCTCAAAATGGGTTGCATCAGTCCTCATCCTCAATCCATACAATAATGGACAAGATCCCACTGGTGTGAATCCCATGAAAAGTCCACCTGCACACGAGGTTGTAGGCTATTATACAAATACCAAAATCTAAATGTTGGTCCCACTCTCCATTTTCCAACAACTTGACTATCATTGCTTGAGCCTGAAGATACCTGATATCTATCAGGAAAGGTTGACCATGTATAGAAAACAACCTCCTTAAGATTCGCATAGCCTTCTATGGTGAACTATAGTGCATTGTTTTTCTTCACAATACTAGGATGTACGACATGCATTGCAATAAGCTCAAAAGTAACTGTGAAACTTTCATCTAAACAAGGAATTTCCATAAAAGATTCACTACGTATCATGTTACGATACCTTATGTGGTTGAAAAATTTGTAGGAAAGAAGATGGATATTGTGACGATGGATTCGATGTGGCTGCAATACTCTAATACATGATGGTAATGCATTGTGAGTTCCATATTCTATAGAGGAAGCTAATCTATCAGCCACAACTTCATCATCAGCCTTTGTTGCAAGAAGTTAGAAAGTGGTGTGCTTATCATCTTTCATAGCAATAAAATGACAAAAAAAAGATTCTCCCTTTTGAGTGCTCTTGCCCCACCTTTTGATAGATCATACAGTAAAGAAAACATCAACAATGCCTGCAATAAAAATAAAAATAACATTAGTTACTATAAAGATAACATTCATTGCACAACTGCGTGAATGTGGGGGAGGTATTTATATCAGATTCCTAGGCAATTAGCTTTTTCATGTTTGGTTAGGTTGTGGCAGAGGATCAAACACTAGAGTTGAGCTGATAGCCAGCTGGGATTTACTATTCTTTGCTAACTTTAAAAGTATCACATTACTTTAGGTTTGTGGAAATTCAAAATGCATCTTCGACTAGTTGGCAGGGAAATCAATGTTACAGGTTACAAATCTGGATCGGTGGAAACAAAGATTAACAAATGTTGGGAGTAATTTTTAGTATTTATCTTTTTTTCATATTCACAAGGAACTCAACACACATGCATATTTGCTATCAAAGAAAACTATTGGTCTAGAAGAGGGTACAATTTATTTTGAGGAATTTCTGGATTCCACATTAGTGGATAAAGGTTCTACCCATTGTAGTTAGTATATAGTCATTTTTGCATTAGATACTATCTGAAGACTTTTACATATGTGCACTCTACCTAGTTTAGTACATTTCCATCTTTTAATTTTTTTTTGTCTCAGTCAATAAGGCATAGTGATCAATATGTACTGATGATTTGATGTGGAATCTATTCTATCCAGTAGAACACACAACTAATGACTGTTACAAAGAGTCTCTAAGGAGTCTAGATGGTAGTTTTATTTGTAACTTATGCACCTTATGTTTTCTGTAATTTTTCTTTGATTCATAAACATGAATATC
The DNA here is from genome assembly GCA_001517045.1 of Pseudotsuga menziesii. NCBI lineage: Eukaryota > Viridiplantae > Streptophyta > Pinopsida > Pinales > Pinaceae > Pseudotsuga > Pseudotsuga menziesii. The sequence continues at coordinate 123,948 of LPNX011103680.1, forward strand.
AATAAACTGGGTTTTTTACTGAGTGAAAAAAATTTGTGATATAAATTGAAAAATATGAATTAAAAGATACATGTATACTCACCATCAATGATTTCAGTTGATATGAATAAACCTTATTTTGTATAGAACACCTCATGTGGATGTAAATTCGCACCTTGGGGAATATGGTGGCCTCTACCAATAACATCCAAATCACATTCAAAAATTCTTACCCAATAGAATGTTCCACTAGTAGAAACATCTACTAAACAATTCATCACTTCCACGGGATATGGAATTTTCAATGAATCTTCTTCCGAAATACGAGGAAAATTTTCATAATAAATAAAAACATACATGCCTGCCTTTATGGTAAAATAAAATGGATTTGTGTTGTGCACCAGAAGCCCATCCATTTGAATGAATTCCTTTCTTCCAATATTGATAAAATGATCATCTCCCAATAAGGGAGTCACATCTGACCTAGATCCCATGTAAAACCCTCACTTGATGACTACAGTGGAGTGATATTCATATGACCTTGAAGATAACTGTGATTTTATTTTAGATAATGAAGGATGGTGCAGCATAAGTTTTCCACTATCATCTGCACACACCATTATAATGGGCAAAACATCATCTATACTACATGTCCATGTTCCACTAGTACCAATAGTGTAAAGAATTGGATCATTCTCACAAGGATCCAAGTTTGTCAACTCTACATTTCCTGTATGGGACTCATCAATAACTTTGCAAAGAATGATATCTTCTAAACCACTTTCTTCTCTAAGAAGGGAAACGGTATCGAAGTTTGGAGCTTTTTCCCTAACACAGTGCATGGATGAGTGACAATGGAGTTAATAAGGTATTTGCATATTGTTAATATGGACCTAAGCATCATTACCACTAGACTCTATTTCACCATCACTCCAACAATCATTTTTAACAATTTTATATAATTTTCGTGACTTCCTTCATTATTTAGATAATTGTTGCTTCATTTGTCATTGTTTTTCTCGTATAGCATCCTCTTCTACAAGTATTCGGAATGCTTCTTCCACAACTTCCGGAGGAAATGACTTCCATTCTTTATGTGGCAATGGATTAGGTTTTGTACTGAACATGATTAAATTTATGAAAATTTATAATCTGCAATCATGACAATATGCCCAAAGGGGCCACACAGGTTACACAAGGGATCTCTGAATTGGAAATAAACAGTGAAAAAAACAATCTAGCTCTATAGGCATAATATAAATGTACACTAACCTTTGGTAAGAACCATTCATTTATTTTCTCCTTGTAACCAGGGTTATGGCATTGCATACACAACAAAATAAAATTTTCCAAGTCCTATAAGATTTCTACATCAAAAAACTAGGGGTAAAATTGATTACTGTGCATATACAGTATGTGGTAAATAACTGTTATAGTCAGACTCGTTAGAAAAAAAAATGTAAAATGGAAATTAGAAAAGGAATGTTACAAACCTTATAAAAATATAAAAATGAAGAATCTCAAATAGAAATACAAATGATAGTGACAAACTTATCCTGCACCATCATACATTGTCTTTGGTCAGAAAATTTCGATGCAATCTAATCTGGTTTGATCTGGAATCACATCTCATGTGATATGAAATTGTACAACAGAAATTAAAAAATAAATGATACAAGCCTTATAAAAACATATAAATGAAAAAAATGGATTTTCAACAATTTTCAATATGGTAAACCACCATCCCAACTAAGTCCAGTGGGTCCAACAAAAAGAGGAGAGGCTCATAATATTACCTTTTGCCTTAACCTTAAGCCTATAATATGTAACATGTTTCCAAGGAAGGGCCTCTCACCTTTTCAATTCACTTTTGCCAAGTCCACCTCCACCAAGGCCACCAGAAGGAAGGAATCCTGTAAACTGAAAACAATAGCCAAAACCCTTTCATTGGTCACCCTCCTTGAACCTTCATCCAAATCCAAATAGAAATACAACCATATCTATAAAAAATGTTATACCCTTTGTTCAGAAAATTTCCATGCAATCCGAATTGGTTTGATCAAGAATCACGTCTGATTTGATTTGATCAGTGATTCTTTTTTATGTAGGGGATCCACCAACCTATGGTTCACAGGGTTATCTGGCTAGTTTTTTCTGAACAAGGGACCTGGTTTGTTCACAGGGTTATCTTACAAGGCTTGTGAGTGAGGTCAAGCATGGTAGACAGCCTAGTTTGATCAAAGGTTATGGGTAAAATCGAAATGGGTCAAAAAATCCGCTGATGGAGGTTCTAGGTAAAATCGAAATGGGTCAAAAATATGTTGATGGAGATTCTGGGTAAAATCAAAATGGGTCAAAAAATTCGTTGATGGAGGTTATGGGAAAAATCGAAATGGGTCAAAACATTTGCTGATGGAGGTTCTGGGTAAAATCGAAATGGGTCAAAAAATCCGCTGATGGTTAATACCGCACATGAAAAATTCAAAACTTTTACCTAACCGCACATCGTTATCTGTGCAAAATCGTTAACCACACTAGTTTACCACCACATGGGTTTGCATGCAGTCGGAAAAGATTTCTGATGGAATTCCCTTAAGTGATTAACTATGCTAATTACATTTTAATTAACTTCTAATCCATTCCTTATTTAGGATACATTTCGGGGGGGGGGGGGGTAGTTTGTTATGAATCTTGTTCAATAAGGACATTATAGCATCATACTAATAAGTTGTAACCATGGAACTGATATAACACAACATACGTCACTAGTTTAATTATTCTCAAACTATGACTAGTCCCTTGACATTGCCCACATGGATATCATGTTGAGGAACTTAGGCATCTTAATGTTAGTGGGTTAATCCATTAGGTGTAAGAACTTTCCAGCCAGGGAATCTATCGGTTTTGACTATTTGACCCAAAACCAATTGATCTAGCCGTTAGTAGGTTGAAGAGATCTCTAACGGGCTGTGCAGGATCGAACCCACATATGTGGAAAAATACAGGGATGGCTTGTGGCCATGGATGAAAGGCCAACCAAGACTGGAGATAGTTGGGTTTCTACAAAAACTATTTTAGTAGAGTGTGCACCTAATATGTCATCATGCAAAGCTCATTTTCCAGATTCTTAAGCCAACAGTCACTTGATCTATGTAGATCAAACCTAATAGTGAATGATTATTGCTCAACCACTTTAAAATACAAATATAAAGGTTGGTCAATCCTCTCCATAGAGAAAAACTCTTCCTTCAAGTAAATAAATAACTATCTTCCTTAGCTTTTCCATCAATCAATGAAATAACCTAACAACAAATTGAAGGAACTATGTCCAAGCAAGTGGTAGGATATAAAGAGGGCTTGAAAGATATTGGTTGAAAACATGCTATATATGGATTTCAGAGCTGTAAAAAAACACTATGGAACAATCTCAGTGATTCAATTCAATATTCAAGCAATGCAAAATCAAATTAGCATGGCTTGAAAAAAACAACATAACCTTGAAATCCAAGGCTAAACCCTACACAAAGGGAATCCAAGGGAAATGTTAGTAGACAACCACTGTAGACCAGATGCAATGACAACATACAATGCCATCATTTCAAGTCTAAACCCTTGCCAAAACCCTAGAATCCACACTAGCCAGCCTAACCCTAGTTGCAGTCGCATTGACACAAACAACATTATTTATCATAATTCATCAAACTATTCTACAAATGGCAGACACTATAAGAGAAAAATCCCAACAATATAATCCAATTTGCACACAAACACAACAACTTTGAGAAAGGGAATAATTCACATAATTCATCAAACCAATTTACAAAAGGAAAAGATTGGAAGAACAAGCACCCTTACCTCCACTTCAAAACCTGTCAATTCCTGAATGATCCTTCGTCGCCAACCCCAAGACCATCTCACCCACAACTCGAAAACACTAAAATACAACAACACCAACCAAAAGATTCAACCAAAAGCCCACTACAAACACATCATTTGCTCTATGACACCAGAACAATCGCACAAAAACCCATCCAATCCATGCATCTAAGCACCAAAACCCTTTCCATTGCAGCAATAAATGATGACCTAAAAATTTTCCTCCGAATTCTCAACCGAAAACCAGCTAGTGCACAAAATACCAGGACGCTCGAACAATCAAAATCTAGAGCCCTGCACAACCAAAAACCATCACCATTACAAAACCAAATGAACCGTATGTGGGACTCTGAGAAATAAAACTGAAAGACCCTTCTTAAATGGAAGGTACAACCACGGTGTATAGAAACCAGGACTCAATAACCATTGGTCGACAGAGTTTCATCCTAGAACCCCACTGAAAATCACCTATTGTACAAAAGAGTAAGATACTCGAAGGGTTGAAAGCCAAAGCCCCACATAAACATAAACCATCACCATTGCAAACCTAAATGAACTCACTTGGGAGAGAAATAAACTTGAAAGACCCTTTTTAAATGCAAAGTATAACCATGATGTACAACGACCACAACTCCAACCCCAATACACTACAAAACACTAAATTGACAGTGCCAACACTACATACAAACCAACAAATATGACAGATAGGAGGACAAATGTCAAGTTGATTCCTTACTCCAAACATAAAGGAACAAAACATTCCAATAAACCAAAGTTTAAACTTGTCAAATGTCAAATGTCGAACTAATATGCACACAATGAACATAATATGTCACAAACATAATAATAAAATTATATCTCATTCACAAAAGGATTTTTGTTGGGGGGTTAAAGTGGAGGTGAGCATGAGGTGAATACATTGACATTGCAATATGATATGATCAAAATATAGACTAAACAAACTAGTTTTCCCTAAACATTAAGTTTTTTTATATTATAAATTACTCTTTATTCTCTATGTCTATGACTATGACTATTGTATGAGTAAATTATTACTATTAGTTAAATTGAATTTAATAGATTATATTTATGAATTTATAATATATCTCTCTATATAGTTGATAGTTCTTATGCATTTAATTAATTTATGTCAACAATTCACAAGAATAACAACAATTTGATAACACAAATCGTCCCCTTTTGTAAAAAAATTTATGTTAATTTCCTACGCGAGTCTTAATTCTCAACCTGTGTGTCACATTGTAGATAGAGTGGTATAGAAGTCTCTACATCTACGCTTTCAAACCGATGTCCATGTCACAAATCAAACCCTTAGCGAATGTAGCCCTGTAGCTACTCGCGTGTGAACCTATGGATAGAATAATGGTGGGAAACGACTTTACCATGGATGGTGGAGGAAATCATCATATGTGCATGTATGTTAAGCAGTTTATTTTTTGTTTTTAAATGGTTACTATGTTTGGTTATTAAACTTTTAACAGAGATGTTGGAATGTTCTAATGTGGAGAGGCCTTTTCTATATTCTATATGAGACGCATTATGATTTTCGTTAAATGTGGAGTTCACAATGATATTTAATAAAATATTAAATAAATAAAAAATTTATAATTTCGATCTTAATCTAAATTTCAAAACAAGTATGAGGAAGAAGTATAATGATATTATGAGTTGAATCATTCTTAAACCATAATTTACAATTTTACATATAAGGTATTTGAGCACATGCTAGAAATTTACTTATTAAACTAGTATAGATCTATTTTAACTCTTAATCTACCAAGACACTAGAGGGATCAAATCCCTTAAGGTGCAATGTTTTCCTCAATTTGGCACCTTAAAGAAGGTTTGCACCTAAAGGATTTCATTTAACCTTGTCTCTTAATTAAAATATATGTGAAAGAGAATGTCTTTATGAATAATTAAAGAATAATTCAGTGGGGATTATCACGTTAATGGTACAACTTGAGTGGGCCTAATAGTTAAGAACATATGTTTCCTCCTAAGAGGTCATAGGTTCAAATCTTGACGGGGGTAGGGTATGTACACCTCTGTAAACTTTAGCAGTTACATCATTGTGCAGAGGGGGTTACCTTGTCCCACAAATAAGGGGGTCTCAAACGCCAAATTGATGTCTAGCTTGGTTGTGACCTTAAAAAAAGAGGAGGAAGAAGAAGAAGAAGAAGAGAAAGAAAAAGAAGAAGACGCTGTTAAATATAGTTTGAATGTGTATATGTATCATGGTATGGAAAGAAAGCTTTTTACACTTTATTAATGTTGGTCCACATTTGAAGTGTGCATGTTATCGATATTGTTGTTTTTCATTTTAACATGTTTATTCTATGTTTTAATAAATAATCTATTCATTTATTTGATTACAATGATGATATATCAGTTAATGAAGAGGTTGGATTAAGTTGATGATAAATAGAGATAACGGTGGTTTCACTTTACAATATCTAGTGTATCTGAACGAATTTAGTTGGAAACACAACAATGTAAATAAAGCCATCCTTTCATACATCAAAGGATAGTGGAAAAAGTCATTTGCACTTAGAATTGCATTGAGCACAAAAGCCTCGTAAGCCATTCAAAGGACACCACAAGTTAGACTCAACCATAATCCACACTTCCTTAGTGAAATGGTAATATTGTATGAGAATATGACACACTCTTAGAACTTTCCATGCATAAGAAATATAGACCAATCCCTTGCCAATAACACATTTGAAGTTGTCCTACATTAGTATCTAACATACACACAGACATAAAACCCAACATGTTACTTAGAGTGGTTAAGTGTTTTGAATAGAAATAAGAGGTCTTGAGGTGAAGTCCCNNAAGCCTCTAAGTATTTCCCATGCATGGTATCTCTCTCTCTCTCTCTCTCTCTCTCTCTCTCTCTCTCTCTTACACACACACATTTACATGGAAATCTTCATTGGTGAAACTATTTAGGAACTTCCTCATATTCTATGGCTGGTGTTAGTGTGTGTGTGTGGAGAAGGGAAAGGAAGAGAAATGGGGTATCACTCTGGTGAAATGGAAAAGGTTTTCCAATCCAAAAGTCTAGGGGTGTTTGGGATTGAAGAATATTCATGATTTTGGAAAATATTTGGGTCCAAACAGTCTTTGGAGGATCATCAAACATCTAGGTATGTGTAACGATTTAATCAATTCAAAGTACATTATCCCTTTCATTTGAAGAGTGGATAATATCTAAGATACAAATTCTATTATTTGTACATCTCTAACCCTATCCCTCTCTCTCATAGGCCAATGATTTTCTTAGAAACGAGGAAATGGCCAAAATGTTAGAATCAAAGAGGATTCTTAGGTAAGCAGTAAAGGGGAACACAAAGTGTCAAGTGATATATTTGAGATCCTTAGATTTCAAGGCATATTGTTAATGGAATATGCAACAATAGTTAGATATGGCACATTTTTGAAATAAAAGTGGTAGAAGACAAAATATTTAGATTTTGAAGGACATTTGATATAACAATGGGATTCCTTGGTTATTCGGTTCTTGATTTGTTCACTTAAGCCAAGGGACATGAGTACTATATATAATGCTACATATTTAATAGAAACGCCCGAGGGTTGTTGGCATTGGAAAACCAATTTTGAATATTAAGTTTTTTTAAGGATAATTTTTTTTTTCTAGTTGGCTTTAAGTAACAAATCTTTGATTTAGGCTATTGTACAAATAAGAGCTTTGTTATGTTCATGCTACTACCATTTACGTAAATTAAATAAGTAATCTCTTTAGTGCATCTTAATATGTTGTTTATTTGATAAAGAAGTATGGAAAGAGGCCTCCTTCTTGGTTGGTACTTATAGTTCTTGTGATTGTCTTTCTTTAGTTGAGAGCTTCAAAAAATGGATGGAAGATCCATTTTTGGAAAATCATAGAGCTTTCCTAATAATAGTTTCTTAGGTACCATAGATCACAAGGAACAACATTCCCTTTGAGAAGATGTCTTACTCCTCAGAAGTATATTATAAAATCACATATTTATAGAAGGGTATTCAACATACGCTTAAACAAAAGTCACTAATGCAAATAGGTATCACGGTAGGGATTTTTTTAAAGTTGGACAATTTAATTCAATTGAATCCAACTATTATTTATATTATACCATATCATTATTAGTCATTATTAAAGTAAGGAGTATACTTTTGATTTGCAAGGCAAAGTGCTTTGAATTCGCATTAGTTTAATCTTGGGGGGGTTTGTAAAGTTGGTCAATTTAATTCAATTGAATCCAACTATGATTTAAATTGTCTCATGCCATTATTAGTCACTACTAAAGTAAGGAGTATATATTTTGATTTGCAAATCAAAGTGCTTTAAGTCGAGATTAATTCAATTTCATATTAAAATTTTGTAATGTTTTCAAAAAAACACTATATTAAATTAAATGTTTTTAAAATTATATATATATGATTGGTTTACTATGACAACTAAATTTTTTAGAATGTAGTTTTATTTTTAAAACATAAAAAACGTTTAAATAAAATTGTTATTTACTAAAAAAGAGTTATTGTTATCATTTTCTATATGACTTTTTTTTATATTTTTATGTAATTAATTCTAAATAATTTAAGGTTGTGTTTATATAAATAATTATTAACTAATATAATAAATCTATAATAAAAAAATTATGTTTTTTTATGATTTTACTTTAGCTGAACTCAATTTCTATATTGAACCATATCGAATAAGGATTAGTCACTTTGTAATATATTGACTTATTCTACTAACTAAATGTTTTTAAATATAAATTAATCACTATGATTTATTCTACTGTTGTTTTTAAAAAAATGTATAGAAACGATTAGAGCGAAAGTGTGCATCCATGTTAATAGCATTTAACGTTAGTTCCAATTGATCTGCAGTCTGTCAAACTCCACCGGGACAAAGCGTATAGAGCGGCAAGCTCTCCCAATATATATGTAATTGGGTCCCTCCTAGAGAGCGAAGCCCATTATATCATACATTAACTTTTAATTTTCAAGTGGCCTACGAGTTGAGAACAAGAATAAACCTCCATATCCCTTGTTTTTGTCCACAACTCTCTCGAAGAATGGAAGTATTTGTATAAAATTTTGAGAATTGGGAAGAAATGGATTAAGTCTCTTTTGTTTTTTTGGGATATAATATGGAGTTTAAATACTTGGTTTTTTTGCTTAAACCAAATAATTATAGGGAAATTGATTGATTGTAGTTAGTAAAAAGGATTGAAAAAAAGTTAAGCAACTTGGTGTATCAGTTTTTGTTTCTTGGAGGTAGATTAACTTTGGTGCAGGGTGTATTGGTTCTCTCTTATGATGGTGTCCAGATCAATTACTAAGTCTATTTGTTAATTTATTTTTTTAATTTTCTATAGAAAAGGTCTGGAAATGGATGTTCTTTCCATCTAGTGGCTTGGGAGCGTCTGGGTCTTTCAAAAGGTAAGGGTGGATGGAATATTAAAAATTCGGACTGGTTCAATAGTGTGTTGTGTATAAAAAATATTTGGAAAAACATCATGGACTCAAGCCTTTGGACCAAGGTCTGTAAAGCAAAATATCTAAAAGACTCTGATTGGGCATCCTGGTTCAGATTGGACACTCTTGACAGCAACGGGTTCTCTGTAATTTGGAACAGTTTCATCAAGAATTTTTTATGGTTTAAAAAATGGTTTTCATGGGACACTGGGAATGTGAAACAAGTAAGAGTTGATATCGATCCTTTTGTGGGAGACAATGAAAACTACAAATTACCAGAGGATATTATCAGTCATCTTGAAGTTTTAGACATGGCTACTCTGAACAGAATTAAAAGACCTCCATGGGTAGTCTTGAAAGGAAGTTGTTGGTTCTTGTCAAAAGATTTCGGCTTTACTGGTATTTGGGAAGAACTTTGGGATAATTATATTCACAATTTAAATGTGGCAGGTATACGATTAAGCTCTAAGGAGGATAAATTAACATGGTCTTGGAATAAGGAAAATGGGAAGGTAACGACAAAAGAGCCCAATTCTACAATTATTCATTCTCTCTCCAACTGCAAAATCAAATGGTGGAACACTAAGCTTTGGAATTGGTCTCTCCCTTTAAAAGTTGAATGTTTTTTCTGGCTTCTAATGGAAAACAAAATTTTAACTTTGCAAAACTTAAGAAAAAGAGGGTGGTTTGGACTAGGTTTATGTCCTTTATGCAAAAGAGAGGAAGATTCAGTTGATCATCTATTCATTGAATGTGATTTCATTACAGTTGTCTGGTCTTTGTTGTAGAGGATTTGAATATGGTTTTGAACGGGGAGAAGGAGGTATGAATGATAGTTTCAAAATTTGGTATGCAAAGGAGAAAACCTTCAGAATCCTTCAAATTTTCATCTTTTGGAATAATTGGAAGGTTCGAAACAAGTTTTTATTCGAGAATGTCATCCCAAATGTTAGTCCATGCAGCACAAAAATAATCTCCCTTTATAATGAATTTGATGTGTTAGGAAAATTAAATCTCAGAAGTTGGTTTACAAACTAGTTTATACTCCTTTTTCAGCTGTTGGTTTCTTTGATGGTTCTTCGAAGGAAGGTAGGTGTGGTTGTGGAATGGTGTTTGAACTTAATGATCAACTTTGTTTTAACATGTGGATGGGAGGTGAAGTAGGGAGTAGCACTAAAGCTGAACTTCTTGGTCTCTTGGGGGTTCTCTTTTTTGCTAGCAAATGTGGTATAGACATGTTGAATATCTACACAGACTCCAAGATTATAATTGAATGGGCAAAGGGGAATTACAATTTGCAGGTTATCCATTTAAAAACCTGGTGTAGGAGGACAAAATTGCTAATTAGCACCTTCAATCAGATTTCTTTTATGCACATATCAAGGATCTTTAACACGGAAGCTAACATATTGTCAAAATTGGCTCCTAATTGTGATTTTGGCACCTTGTACTTTTAAGAAAGGCAAGATGATAAGATTTTGAAGGATCGGTTACTTTAGATTAAAGTTATAGTTGTGTATTTGTTTTAAGTATAAGCTCACTTGTATGGGCCTGTCTCTAGTGTAGGAGCACATAAATTGTTTTGTAAGTTTCCGATTTTAGGGGTTGACACTTAAATAAGTAAGTCAAAAGTTTAAGTAAATCAAAAATAGTAATTTTTTCTCTAAATTTAGTAAGAAGTTTCCATTATGATTAGAAACAAACTATAAAATGTACTTTTTTTTTCTTTTCAAAATGAATATTAAGTAAAGTGGTTTTTTTTGTTTAGAAAAAAAAACCTCCGTGAATGGATAATATTTACAACCAACTATGAAAGCACCGCACAAAATGTTTACGCATTGTGCGTTTTTAATCACATTGTTTCTCTCGTTGTTAGAAGCTCTACACATTTTTTTATCAACTTATTTGTTTGGTTGTTACAAGTTCCAACATATGTAAAGTAGCATTTATGTAGACTAGTGAGCAAGCCGATTCGAAATGGCGTGATATTAATAATGCTGGTTACTGGGAATTTACTCAAGAGACTGATTTTAATTACAAGAATTGCTTTCAATGAATTTAATGAAGGCTTAGTATTGATGAATATTAAATGATCTAATGAGTTTACTAAATAAACAACAATAAACTAGTATAGATCTATCTAAAAAGGATCTATCAAACATCCAAAAGAATTAAATCTCTCAAGGTGTAAACTTTTTTTTTAAATGAAAACGTGTAATCTAATATTTATAGTTTTAGTTTATCTAATTTATGTTGTTTTATATGTATGTAATTCTAAATAATTTAAAATTAATTTAAGCTCAAAAGTTATTTTTAATAATATTTTTTTATTTTTTTATAAAAAATAAGTCTCAACTCTAAAAAAAGCACAAAAAAAATTACACATCTCTCATCTACTAAGCTGTAAAATGCACCTCTTTTATACCAAAATAATTTATACATGAATTGTAGTGTTATCCAAAATCAAATCATAAAAAAAATATCAAACAAATAATATCTCGGTAGCTTCTTTGAAAACCAATGAAAGCAACAATTGTATTATTGAAGGTATCGTGTGTTAATGAATTCCAATGATATTTAGCATTGTCACCATTTTCCTTGAGTAGAGAAATATGGGCACGGCATTTTAACGATGGATGAAAGTAGCCGGCCGACTTGTCATAGTTTTTGTTTTTTTCACAGAGGCCGAATTGTGATTGTTGCATGGACTTTAATCGAATACAACAAATGCCTTTACAAAGAATGGTCATACAGGTAATGCACTGAATGTTAACACGTATAATCATAAAATTAAATGCTAGGTTGTACAACGTGATAAAATTAAATGTTGAAGGTGATCCATTGAATGAAAACACGTACAACGATCAAGTCAAATGTCTATAACCAGACTGGTAGAGTGGGCACAGCTAACTAATCTGATAAGGATGCAGTGCAAGTTGGCATCAATAACTAACTGAGGGAGCTCTTCAGTCTTAATGCAATGCCTGGCTTTATATTCCCTTAGTCAATGTGATAGTATCTATGGGTGACACATTTTTATACGTAAGAGGTGCATTCTATAATTGAGTAGGAGAGGCATGTACAAAAAGTTGACAAATGTTTTATATAAAAATTAATAATAAAATATTATTAAAAATGATATATAAACTTAAATTAAATTTAAATGATTTAGAATCTATATATAAAACAATATAAAATAGATAAACTAAAATCATAAATATTGGATTACAGGTATACTCAACATTTCCATTATGAAAAAAGGTTGGATTACACATGTTGAAAATGTGAAAAAAAGTTTACACTTTGACAGATTTGATCTCTCCGTGCCCGATAGATCAGTTTTTAGATGGATCTGTGCTGATTATATATAAATAGTAAACATAATTAACTTGAATGTACAAAAGTTACCATCCACTTTTTGGCTAAAAAATTTCTTAACTTTCAATTAAAATTGATACAATCAATCGATAACCTATAATTACTAATAATTATAATATAATTAGTGAGGTTTTTTTTGGCTTGGTAAGTTTGGATTTGTGTTATAATTTTTTAAAATTGATTCAAAATATATTCCAAGAAAACAAATGGTATATAAAATTTAAGAAACAAAAGTAATTTGATAATTAATGAAAGACTCAATAAAGAGAAAATGACGTACGCTGTGGTAAATGATACATGGCCATACACTCATGATCTGTATTGTATTGTAATTTGAGATCGTTAAAAATAAAAATAAAAATTGAGCAACAATTGTAAATGATACATGGCCATACACTCATCATCTGTATTGTATATGAAGGAATTTAGTTGAGAATAGAGTAGTGTAAATAAAATCATTTTCTCACTTTAGATAATAATTGCAAAAGTAGTTTGTACTTAGAATTACATTGAGTATAAAAGATTCGTAAGCCATTTGAATGATATAAAGTTTTTTGATAAGACAAAAAACAAAGGTCAATCTTTATTTATGTAAAGGATCTATGTTTGTGAAGTGAGTGGGTTATAAGTCTCTTATTCATGGATCATGAATAAAGTTATGTTTTGGCTTGGCCATGATGTCCATATTACAAAATAGGAAAAATTGGTCGGGTGTGTGCAAGCTGATGAGGGTCTCTTTTGACACGTTAGATGCAATAGAAAACTGAAAAAACAGGCATCCATCAACTTGCATGGATATTTTGAGACACTTACACAATGAATCTTGCGATGAGTAAAAAACAAGAAATGTATGAAATTGAATGACGTTTCCAAATATATAATTTTTTTCTATTGAAAATGCTGTTAACTATCTAAAGTTATATTTTTTTAATGGGCACTTTTTATTTTTGGAGTAAATTATAAGGTATATGTTTTTGTGGGTGCAGCCTCTGAGTGACTAAATGATGGAATAAACTTACAAAAACCGGTATACATATAGAGAACATATAGTATTAGTGCACGGCTATTTTTTCAATAATATAAATAATTTTTTTATTTATTTTAAAATTATCTAAGAGATCAAACCTTGAAAACGGTACGTCAATTGTGGATGGAGCATTTGAATGTCTTAATGCAATTATTTGGAAATGAGTTTTTTACAGCATGTAGAGGTCGGTGTTCTTTAGTGCACCATACATTTTTTTTTTAAATGGTTGAGAAACAAAAGAGATATGGACGCAACATTAACAATGTGTTTTTTGAGTTGAGGAGTGATGACATAAGATAAATAAGAAAAAAATAGAAAAAATTATGTCTTCTTGTTAAAATTTACATATTTGGAATTTGCAAAAAAAACAATATCTATTTCTAAAATCTCATAAAAAATGGAGGTGTGCAGCATACTCAAACGAATGGCTAAACACAAGCATATTGAAAATTTGGTTATAATGTTGAATTAGCCATGGTTTATCATACTCCAAGGCATAGGCATGTTGAACCCAAAGCAAAGTCCGAAGCAGACACATAGACATAAGAATTCCATGCAAGCATGGGTGGAGGCTCGGCCTTATCATTTGGAGGGAATATATTTTTGAATTTAAACAAATCGTGTGCTCATTATAATGAACAATAACGTGTGTGCATTGATAAAAACAGGAGCGCATTTTTATGAATCACAACGCGCGCACGTTTTAAACTACTACAATGAGTTTGGTTTTGTAACTTATACCAATACTAAAATTATTTTATGTCCCCTTCCCTCCTTTCCTCCCCTCTTCCCATAACTCTTACTAACCCCCCCTCCTCCTCTCCCTACCTCTAATCCCCCCTCCTCCTGTCCTACCTTTAACCCCCCC